>CM041795.1:13600284-13945542 GCA_023376895.1 Aspiorhynchus laticeps
ATTTACGTCGCAGCCATGAACTCTTTAAATTTGCAATAAATGCATGTTGTATTAGGGGGAGGTACATTGTCATTTTATATTTATATTATATTTTATTTTATGTCAAAAATATGTTGCATGTAGGATGAGCCATCCACATTTTTCCAGGAAAAGAAATGTTGAACATTTTAAATCCATATATCTGCTAGGAAATCCAGAAACTGAGAGGCACAGGCTGAACAGCACTGTCTCGTCCAGTGAGGCAGCATGTTTCTATTTTTCCTCTCACTCTGAAAGCCCGCAGCCATGTATACCTGGTGTGAAGCAGATTGATATAATGGCCCATCATGTGGCAGCTCTGCACTGTGTCAGATCAACATTAGTTACCCCTGCCACTATAACCTCGTTTCTCCCTCTCTCTCTTCTTTCATCTCTCCTTTATACCTCATATTATTAACCTTTCTCTTCATCCCGAAACGTGGCCCGCGCTTTCGCTCTGTCATCACTGGATGCTTTTTTTCCACCCCCTGTTCCCACTACCCTCTTCTTCTTCACGGCTGCCCTCAAGAGGAACCGGAGGCCTCTTGAGGGCAGCCGTGAAGAAGAAGAGGGTAGTGGGAACCGGAGGGGGGTGCTTGACAAACGGGCCATGAGCACCGAGTCGAGAAGGACGCAGATGTCAAAGCTATGAATCTTGGGACACTGCCTCCCCCTCGTCCCTCTTCTCTCTCTCTCTCTCTCTCGCTAACCTCTGCTCACTGCTCAGGTGCGGGACGGTCCCGTGTAGCACCCAATCAGCTCTCACCTGCGTCTCCCAAGACAATCACTCATAGCTCTACTAATCAGAGAAAATGAGGTGACAAATCCACTCCAGGTGTGTGCGTGTGTGTGGTTTTTCACCCTACGTGACACTCGCAGGGTCACAGAAGGACCCTTTGGCTTTAAGGAACGGGCTGGAGGTTATAACTCGCCAGTCACGATCCTGTCACATGGGAGACGAGATTTTGATGGCACACACATTATTATGGCACGTGAGAGTGAATGTGCACCCTTAACCCTTGATTAAAGGTCAGACAAAGTTGGTGAGATATAGTCCATCATGGATTTCTGTCTCTTGGAGCTTGTCTTGGACAGAGTTAATGGTACTGTCCGATCTGAAAAAGCTGTTTTTGGTTTTTTATAGGTCTCACTGCTAAACCTATAACATCTAATTAGAAGAAAGTACGTTTTCCTCGTCTGTGTTCTATTATTTAATATCATCAAATAGAAAATATAATGTTATTATAAAATATTACATTTCACAATACCATTCATGATTTTTTAATTATTATGATTTTTTGTTTTGTTTTTGAAACATAAAATGTGATCACCGAGGCTGCATTTATTTGATCAAAAATACAGTAAAAACCGTAATATTGTGAAATATTATTATAATTTACATTTATGCATTTAGCAGACGCTTTTATCCAAAGCGACTTACAGTGCATTCCGGCTACACATTTTTTATCAGTATATGTGTGTTCCCTGGGAATTGAACCCACAACCTTTTGCGCTGCTAACGCAATGCTCTACCACTGAGCCACATGAACACAATTTAAAATAAGTGTTTTAAATTTTAATAGAATTAAAAATGCAATTTATTCCTGTGATACAAAGCTGAATTTTCAGCATCATTTCTCCAGTCTTCATTGTCGTGATCCTTCAGAAATCATTCTAATATACTGATTTAGTGCTTAAGAAACATTTCAGATAATTATGAATGTTGAAAACAGTTTTATTCACAATATTTTTGTGAAAATGTCTTTTTAGCATTCTTTAACAAATAAAAAAAAGTTAAAAAGAACAGCATTTATTTGAAATAGTCATTACTTTGCACTTTGCTTTATTTTGTGCATCCATTACTGAATAAAAGTATTAATAAGAGTATTATTTATTTTTTTACAAAATATTACTTACTCTATTATTTTTAACTTTATTTAACCAGGTAAGCCACTTTAAGATTTTTCACTCAAAATTAAATTCATATTTACATTTTAATGTATTTTTTAGTTAATATAGTTTATACCTTTTTATTAATATTGTTATACCTTTATATGATACTAATTATTTTAGCTGTCAGAAATATTTATGCATTTAGTTGGGACCTAAAATATAATTCTTTGAAAATAGTTAAATTCTCTTTATTTAAATAAATTGTTTGGCTGCTAAATCTTAAAATAGATAAAATAACCACTCCAAAGTTTTTTTTAACTAGTGCTACAACCATTTGTCATTGATGCAATCACTTCTTTTTCTCAAGCACAGAGAGAACGTTACCTCATACATACAGCATAAACGTGATCACTGTAGCTTGTTTGTAATTGAAAATATTTAGTGTTACAAATACCCTGATCTCCAAGGATTTGCACTTTCATGATCTCCTATTGGTAGTATAGATATTAGTGACGTCTGCTTTCTTCTGGAATGTGAAATAAATGCACAGCAGCTTTGAGTTTGTGTCTGATGGCCAAACGTAACAGACATTAAGAACTGATGAATGCAGAGTTTTTACGATTATGACCATCAGCTGAATTTAGATTTTTGTTGCCAGAAGCATGTGCATGGTAACCATTACCATCATCACACAGGGACATTTACGAGTGCTGGAAACGACTGAAACATTACTGAAAGAGACCGTCAAGGCTGTGGTTTACCATTTCATGATAGATGTGCTCATTATTGCACATTTGTGTACAGGATGAGGTCTAATACGCCCACACAGTGACCAGCCGTCTGTTATGCTTTAGCTTTCAATTACATAAAACCACAATTTTTGTAAAAACTAGTAATATTTTTAGTTTTTAGTTATGTTAACCTGAATCAGCTTTAATTTAAATGGTTTTTGGTTTGGTTGGATTTTCGTCTGTGTATCTTGAACACATTACTGTTAAATCGTACTTGTTTGTAAATTGTTGCATTAATCTTCCTTATGCCTTGTCATAATTGTGGTGCATTCAAACTGCTGTTTGCAAGTAGTTTTGGAAGCTTTTCCTTCTTTGATTCAGTGAGTTTGTTCAAACATTCAGAGCTGGTATATTTAATGACAACAAGTTAATATGCAGTCAAAGTTTACAAATGTAGGACATTTAATTGGAGTCATTTCGAGTTTAATGGACTCGAACCAGCATCCCTGGGAGCAGTATGGCCCAGATATGTCTAGATCATATGAGCGAACCACTGCACCAGAGATCTGAAAAGCTGCACATAAATCTTTTAATGGATGCGACATGGCTTAGTGGTTGAAGTTGTGGACCGGTACGCCAAAGGTTGTGGGTTCAAACCCCAGAAGGAGCTCAATTCAGGATGACTGTAGTAAAATGTACCGCGAGTCACTTTGGATAAGAAAGTGTCTGTTAAATGAATAATGTTCTTGTCATGTGAAGTATTGACTCACGAGGGCTTCGTTTGACTTTGTACATATATCATATGTAAGCCCTGCAGTTTTTACTCACTTTCATGTATCATCTTTATTCTCAGTCTATCCAGACTGCTGCAATATCAGCCTGGCGGCGGTGGGGGACCCTCAGAAACACAGTGACCGCATTGCATTCTGGGACGATGTGTATGGCTTCAAGATGACGTGTATGAAGAAGGCTGTGATACCAGAGGCGGTAGTGGAGGTGTTGAAGCCTGAGACGGTCATTTCAGAGCCTGCAGTGATTAAGGTAAGGGAAGAGAACGTATTGGAGTATTTCTAGAAAAGTCTGAAGGGAATTATCAGCGAAATGATTAGTTAATTCTGAATGTCCCCTTGGGGAGCGATGGAGTGTGTCATCTATCAAGATTTAATAGTGTGTCTTCAGGTAAAACATATTGTCTTCTGTGCTTGTGATGTTTCTCAAGTCGAATTGAATAAAACCATGGTAAATGAAAATGTAAATGTATATATTTATTTTAAATAATTTCACAGCACAGAAGTCTAGATGAGTAGGGCTCCTTCTGTTAAAAATTTTTGGAATCTGTTTTTTTTTTTTTTTTTTTTTTTTAAAGAAATTAATACTTTTATTCATAAGCATGCATTAAATTGTGACATTAAAGACATTTATTATTTCTATTTTAAACAAATACTGTTCTTTTGAACTTTCTAGTCATCAAAGAATCTGGAATGAAAATGTATCACAGTTTCCACAAAAATATTAACTGGGCAATTTTTTTCTACATTGATAATAATAAATATACCTTGAGCCCCAAATCAGTATGTTAAAATGATTTCTGATGGATCATAAGACACTGAAGGCTGGAGCAATGGCTGCTACAGCTTTCCTGTAGCTCAAATAGTAGAGCATGGCGCTAGCAACGCCAAGATCATGGGTTCGATTCCCAGGGAAAGCACGAGCTGATCAAATGTAAAACTGTAACTTGAATGCAATGTAAGTCGCTTTGGATAAAAGCGTCTGCTAAATGCATAAATGTAAATGCTGGAAATTCAGCTTTGCATTACAGGAATAAATTATATTTTAAAATATATCAAAATAGAAAACAGTTATTTTTAATTGTAATAATATTTCACAATATTACTGTTTTTACAGTATTTTTGATCAAATAAATGCAGCCTTGGTGAGCATAAGAGACTTCTTTCAAAAACTTAAAAAAAAAAAATATTACCGATTACCCATATAAAAAATACATATTATATGTATATTACATATACTGGTAGTGTATCTCAATTCTAGATATTAAAATGAGTTCAACCAAAAATGAAAATTGTTGTAATGTACTGATCTTTATGTTATTTGAAACCTTTCTGAATTTCCATTGAACGTTTGGAAAATGTCCAAGCTGCTCTGTTTCATAAAACAAAAGTGGATGATGATTTATACCGTGATGCTTTCATGTTTGGGTGAACTATCTCTACACATTTGATTAATCTTGTTACTAATCCCCTCTTTTTAACTATATAATGGTTTCTGTCTTATTGGATTTGGTGCAAATCATTAGATCACCTGAATCCCTAATTAATTGAGTCTGGACTGGACAGAAAGACAATTTCCTGTGTTGTGGCCTTGTTTTGAGATGGAGGGAGGAGGGGAAGGAATGTAGGTAGGATCAAGGCAGAAGATGAAGAGAATGACAGATCGTGAGTGAGTGAGAGACGTGAGAGAGGAAGTAAAGCCTCAGAGACCGTCTGTGACAGAATGGCAGATTGATTATTATAATCCTTGTTTAACGTCCTCTTTATGACCATGGCCATGGCCTTGGGTCCACTTACAAACACACATGTATGCTTAATGCTGTGTTTGTTTAATGCTGCTTAATGGAGTTTTTCTCTTATACCGGCTTTAGTGTCATGTATATCACTATCTTACAAAAGTTTTGATTAAAAAAATATATTTAAGAGGAAGATGTCATGAATGAATCTGATATTTTATGTTTCCAAGAAAGCTACTGTATGCTAGCGTTAGGTTATGTGACTAAACAGTAGATACTGTACATGTTTTGACTAGACTGAACACAAGTGTAAATTTTTTTGCTGATTTCTTTAATTTGCAGTATACCTTTTTTTATCAGAAAAATGTACAAATTTTTACCCATATGTTCAACCTTGGGAACTGAATTCATTATATTCCCTGACCTTGATCATAAAATGGTTCAGACATAAGCAATAATGAAAATTCAATGCACAAATCAATCTTTTCCTGTCTGTGCAGAAACATTGCACATCTTACTTCCATTATCTCACTGACCCCCCCAATAAAGCCATTTAACGGTGGTCAGAGTTCCATTAAATGAACACACTCTAGCGTGGAATTCTCTTACAACGTTTAATGACTCATCTTCCTCTTAAACTTGCCACCTTCACTGCTTTTTTAAAAAATCATTTTATCATGCAGATATACATGTAATCATTTTAAATTCAATTATTTAATGAAAAATAATCATTAAAAAAATTTAATAAAAAAAAAAAAATGAATGTCTAAAATTGACATCCAGGTTTATCTGTCCCTGAAAAATATGTCTTTACCTTGTTTGTTGTGTTTACATTCATTCGCTATAAGGAATAGTTAAAAAAATGGTTAATTTACCCTCAGGCCATCCAAAATGCAATGAGAAAACAGTCCGAACCAGTTCTAAACAACTATATCGGTGGATTTTGATGTAAGCAGACAAAGGGGATGGACATTTTCACTGGAGGAAGCATTCTTATCAATTTTGGAATGATTTTGGATTTATTACAAACATGCAGCTTTTCACTTCACAATGTTAATTAATGGACTGGAGTCGTGATCTGTTAGGACTCTCATTCTGATGGCACCCATTCACTGCAGAGGATCCATTAGTGAGCCTGTAGTACTAAATTTTTTCAAATCTGTTCTGATAAAGAAACAAACTCATCTACATCTAGAATGGCTTGAGGGTGAGTACATTTTCAGCAAATTTACATTTTTGGGTGAACTGTTCCTTGAAGTTGAACCACTATAATACAAAAAGTTATTAACAGCAAATGACAAAGTTGACTGTAGGGTTTCATAATTATATAAAATGGAATGGGATGGCCATAATATTTGCAACATTATGTTTTAAAAAGTTTTGTGTGTGTGTCTGTGTGTCCCTCTCTAGACTATTGACTGTGGCTCTGTGACTGTGTCTGAGCTGGAGTTCACTGTAGACTTCAGTCTGAAGATAACGGCCAGCACCTTCTGTACAGTGAGTAGATCCAACTTCTAACACACACACAAACACACATTTACTTCTAACACAACTCACAAACAAACTGTGATTTATTCCCTGTCTTACACACACTTCAATCTTCAGAGCTAATCAAGGTTGTCAGGTGTGAAGATTAATTAGGGGTGGGAAGATGGATTGGCCGTTTGATTGGCTGGGATGGGTCAGGGAGCTCAGACATCAGTCTGGTTTGATGGACAGACAAGTTTTCTTACAGGTGAAGGTAAATACAGGCAGTGAAAGGTTTACTTTAATTATTTCATGGCCTAAATTCAACCGCATATCTCCATGTGTGAGATCAAATAAGGTGGGAGGTTATTAAAGGAACGAACGTCTGATACAAAAATCTGTCATTATTTACTCACCCTTGTGTAAATTTTGAAATATCATGCTCCGTTTCAGGAACTTTTCATTGTTGTCATGTCTGTCAAGCTCCAAAAAGAACAAAAAATACCATAAAACGTCCTAAAAAAGTAGATTATATAGCTTGATCAAATAAATGCTGCCTTGGTGAGCATAAGAGACTTCTTTCAAAAAAATCTTACCAACACCTAACTTTTTTAATGGTATTATATATTCAAAGTAGGCTATATATTCCTCTGAAACCATACAATATCTTTTTGTCAATAGTCACTGAAATTCATCTTTTTAATATATGTCATTTGAAAAATACAGTTGTCGATTTATCTTAATCAGGAGGTGCCATGCAGTCATTTGTGACACATGCGATAACCAATGCCTTTTGGTTTTAAAAGAGTCATTTGGACTATTTTTCTAGTATGTTTTTGGTTTTATTGGATCTTGATCAGCCTACATTGTAGGAAGCAGAGCAGCATGAACATTCTTGAGTTTCTTCTTTTGTGCTTCATTGAAAAATAGCATTATACAGGTTTAGAACAACTTGAGGGTGAGTAAATCCATTTCTGCGTGAACTATACCTTTCAAGACAATATGTTCCTTTCTTTCTAGCTATATTGTATGCTAGTTCACCATGGTGTATTTTTGGGCGAGAGAGAGTATGTGTGTTCTTGTCAGTGAAAGAGTGAGACTTGGTGAGAGACGTGCCAAAAGAAGCAACTGAACTTTCAAGTGTAATTTTTCTTTTGTCTCTCAGTTTTGTCCCAGCATTATTGTTCCAGCTTCTTTGTTATAGCTTTTATGGATTAATCAATACTGCATTATTATCTCCCTTCCCCTCTCCGAGTTACTCTGGATTTAATGGAGTTTGTAAACATCATCTCATTTTTCTGCCGCTCTCCAGTAATGGAAAAGCACATCCCGATTTCCTCCCCTTTAAAAACTTCTATTTTTAGATAGAAGGCAGGTACAAGCAATTTGCAGTTTTTTAAATGTCCTTGAATTAAATGAGGAAAAATTCCATTTATAGTCATAGATGGGATTCAGCACCCTATTTTGCACTGCTTTGTCATGTAATTATGGAGGCACCCCAAAAACGGAGGGAAAATGCTGTCGTCCCCATGATTGAGTGCATGGACTTATTCTCCTGCCGACAGTCCATTCATCACATCAGGCTGCCTAACCTTGCATTAAATGAACAGCGCTACCCTGCGCTCTCGTGCTCGGCCGGCGGAAGACAAATAACGCTCGCTCTTACAGTTGCACTGGTCCTCGGCTCACGTTGTCCACAGGGACCACAGTCTCTCTTTACTCTCTCTCTCTCTCTCAGTATCTCTACTACTTTCTCTTTCACCTCCCACCAGAAAAAATGTGTCACACACCTAAATGTGTCAGATTCATTTTGATAAATTCAATATGTATCTTTAAGCTCACTTTTGGCCAAAGTAGTAGTAAGTGGGTAAGCTGTGCTGCTTGCTTACTTTAGTTCCTTTCTTGGAATTAAAAATAAGAGTAAAACTATCTGAAATTATATTTCAAATTCAGGATCAGTTTCACAATACACAGTATTTCATGTGTGGATGGATAAGTTTGCTTTAAGAGAATTTATATTTTTGTTATGCCTGTTATTTCAAGCAGCTTGTATATGATAGGGTATTTCAAAATATATGTCATGTGACAAAACTTATGCACAAATGACATAAGAGTGCATTAAACTGATCAAAAGTGACAGTAAAGACTGTATAAATAAATGCTGTTCCTTTGAACTTTTAATTCATTAAAGAATCCTGAAAAAATGATCGGTTTACACAAAAATATTAAGCAGCTAAACATTTCTGAGAAGTGTTTCTTGAGCAGAAAATTAGCATATTAAAATGATTTCTGAAGGATCATGTGACACTAAAGTGAAAATTCAGCTTTGTGTCATGAATAAATAAATAAAAAATTATTAAATTATAATACATACAGTGGGTACGGAAAGTATTCAGACCCGCTTAAATTTTTCACTCTTTGTTATATTGCAGCCATTTGCTAAAATCATTTAAGTTCTTTTTTTTTCCTCATTAATGTACACACAGCACCCCATATTGACAGAAAAACACAGAATTGTTGACATTTTTGCAGATTTATTAAAAAAGAAAAACTGAAATATCACATGGTCCTAAGTATTCAGACCCTTTGCTCAGTATTTAGTAGAAGCACCCTTTTGATTTAATACAGCCATGAGTCTTTTTGGGAAAGATGCAACAAGTTTATTTGGGGATCCTCTGCCATTCCTCCTTGCAGATCCTCTCCAGTTCTGTCAGGTTGGATGGTAAACGTTGGTGGACAGCCATTTTTAGGTCTCTCCAGAGATGCTCAATTGGGTTTAAGTCAGGGCTCTGGCTGGGTCATTCAAGAACAGTCACGGAGTTGTTGTGAAGCCACTCCTTCGTTATTTTAGCTGTGTGCTTAAGGTCATTGTCTTGTTGGAAGGTAAACCTTCGGCCCAGTCTGAGGTCCTGAGCACTCTGGAGAAGGTTTTCGTCCAGGATATCCCTGTACTTGGCCGCATTCATCTTTCCCTCGATTGCAACCAGTCGTCCTGTCCCTGCAGCTGGAAAACACCCCCACAGCATGATGCTGCCACCACCATGCTTCACTGTTGGGACTGTATTGGACAGGTGATGAGCAGTGCCTGGTTTTCTCCACACATACCGCTTAGAATTAAGGCCAAAAAGTTCTATCTTGGTCTCATCAGACCAGAGAATCCTTCAGGTGTTTCTTAGCAAACTCCATGCGGGCTTTCATGTGTCTTGCACTGAGGAGAGGCTTACGTCGGGCCACTCTGCCATAAAGCCCCGACTGGTGGAGGGCTGCAGTGATGGTTGACTTTCTACAACTTTCTCCTATCTCCCGAATGCATCTCTGGAGCTCAGCCACAGTGATCTTTGGGTTCTTCTTTACCTCTCTCACCAAGGCTCTTCTCCCCCGATAGCTCAGTTTGGCCGGACGGCCAGCTCTAGGAAGGGTTCTGGTCGTCCCAAACGTCTTCCGTTTAAGGATTATGGAGGCCACTGTGCTCTTAGGAACCTTAAGTGCAGCAGATTTTTTTTTGTAACCTTGGCCAGATCTGTGCCTTGCCACAATTCTGTCTCTGAGCTCTTTGGGCAGTTCCTTTGACCTCATGATTCTCATTTGCTCTGACATGCACTGTGAGCTGTAAGGTCTTATATAGACAGGTGTGTGGCTTTCCTAATCAAGTCCAATCAGTATAATCAAACACAGCTGGACTCAAATGAAGGTGTAGAACCATCTCAAGGATGATCAGAAGAAATGGACAGCACCTGAGTTAAATATACGAGTGTCACAGCAAAAGGTCTGAATACTTAGGACCATGTGATATTTCAGTTTTTCTTTTTTAATAAATCTGCAAAAATGTCAACAATTCTGTGTTTTTCTGTCAATATGGGGTGCTGTGTGTACATTAATGAGGAAAAAAAATGAACTTAAATGATTTTAGCAAATGGCTGCAATATAACAAAGAGTGAAAAATTTAAGGGGGTCTGAATACTTTCCGTACCCACTGTATGTAAATAATATATTGCAAATTGTTATATTAAGTTATTTCACAATAACTGTTTAATATTTCACAATAAATGTTTTACTGTATTTTTGATCAAATAAATGCAGACTTGGTGAGCATAAGAGAATTCTTTCAAACTTACCAACCTCAAACTTTTGAACAGTAGTATATATTCCAAGTCCTTTGAAACTGTACAATAGCTTTGTGTCAATAGTCACTAAAATTCATCTTCATTTGTAGAATACAATGTCGATTCAGCTTATTCGATCTGGCGCAATGCAGCCATTTGACACATGCAAGAACCAGAGTCTTATGCTTTTAAAAGGGTCATCTGAAAGTGAAAGTGACGTGATATGTGGCCAAGTATGGTTACCCATACTCAGAATTTTTGCTCTGCAACTAACCCATCCAAAGTGCGCACACACAGCAGTGAACACACACACACCATGAACACACACCCAGAGCAGTGGGCAGCCATTTATGCTGCGGCGCCCGGGGAGCAGTTGGGGGTTCGGTGCCTTGCTCAAAGGCAACTCAGTCGTGGTATTGAAGGTGCACTCCCTGCCGGACCTGAGACTCGAACTTGCAACCTTTAGGTTATGAGTCTGACTCTCTAACCATTAGCCCACGACTTCCCCAAGTCTTCCCCATCTGTACTATTTCTTTAGTGTTTTTTGGTTTTATTGGACTTTGAACAGCCTATATTGTAGGCAGCAGAGCAGCGTGAACATTCATGAGAGTTTCTTCTTTTGTGCATCATTGAAAAATAACTGTTCCTTTCAATATAATATGTTTGCTAGAAAAAGGCAGCTAACTTTGATGTCCTTTAGCTTGTATATTAGGTATAAAATGTTCATGGCACGTCTTGTGCACTGCAGTTAAAGCACATCTGAAGATGGTTTTGCGTAATGTTTGCGTCAGTGGTGATTTGCCTTAAGGACACTTCATGTTACATCAAGCTGTGACGAGAACAATACTGGTAATGATCATACAGTATGTGGGGGGGGGGGGGGATAAAGAGGCATAATGCTTCTTTTCTCCATATTTGTAAAATGTCAGTGGAGACAAAGTAATGGGTAGAAGTTAGTTATAAGGAGTGTAAGTATTAGCTGTAATTAGCAAGTCCTAATTTATTTTAAATATGTGCTTAACTTATAATTGGAAGTTATGATTGGATGTTTAAATGGTGCAACTTAGAGTGTCACTAAATATTAAAATTTCAAATGAATGCTCTTTTGATGTACTTTTGAACTTTCTATTCAAGAATCTAGCAAAAACAAAAAGTATCAGTTTCCACAAAAATATAAGCAGCACAACTGATTTTAATGTTGATAATAATAAGAAATGTTTCTTGAGCACCAAATGAGCATATTAGAATGATTTCTGAAGGATCATATGACACTGAAGACTGGAGTAATGATGCTGAAAATGCGATTTACATTTTAAAATATATTAGAGAATACAATTATTTTAAATTGCAGTAATATTTCACATTATTACAGATTTTAGTGTATTTTTGATCCAATAAATGCAGCCTTGTTGGGCAAAATAAAAAAATTTAAAATCTTTTATATGAAAGTGTAGGTGGTTGTGCAGTAAAATGTTAGTTATTAACAACATCACTGTATTACTCACCCCTTCCAATATCCATCTGTTATGATTCATTGTAAGCATAATTCATATTAGTTCTGTTAAAAAGCACAGTGACATCTTGAAATGTGCTCATCCTGCATTTCTAATGACTTCAGAGACTCTTTAGATATCCAAAATCCCTGGACTAGGGAGCTGCTGAGACCCATTAGGTGAAATCAAGTCAGTAGAGTTTCAGTACAGATCATCAGTGTGGTACAGTAAATGTTCATTTTATGCAAATTAAACTTTTGTATACAAGTTACTCTTTGTTAGTTCTTGACCTCCAGTAGTTGTCGCAAAGTAGTAGTAATCATAATTTAGCAAATGCATTCATTTAAAGTGACTTGCCTAATTAAGCTTTGAATCTAATCAAGCCTAATTTTTACTTTCTTATAATTAAAAATACGCCAAAGTAATTAAAAAGAGGCTACTGTATATGCTTGAAAGTTTATCAGCGGGGAAGTGAAGTTTGAGTACAAACAATTCTGCAATTACTCTATTTTTGTTGCTGCCTCTCTGGTGGCCACATTAAGACTTTTATTGGCATGATAAAACCCACTTGTTTTAACAGAACAGTATGTACAGGATGGCCTAAAATATAACTGAGAGAAAAGTATAAAGATTTTGGGAGAAAGATGCTGTGTTTTGGAAAACTGGTTCACAATGGCTGTAGAATCAAGTTTAACCATGTCCTTGCCATCCCAAGTGACATGTGATGTATCATGTACACAAATACTCATGTACATGATGCATACAGTTGTTTTGCATTGTAATGTGCTCATAAATTATTCTGTTACATGTATGATTGTGCTTTTCTATGTGAGGGAGACTAATAATTACTCTAATGTGAGGCTATTTTAGTTCCAGCAGAGTGTCAAACTAGAGTCAGTAGTGTACAAACCCATTCACCACATCAGTGTATAAGCATGCACTGTTGATTTTACCAAGCTAAAGGAAGGTATGCATGTGCCCAAGCGCCCATATGGCTAGTCCAGTCCTGGATTTTACAGTACATTTGTGACCCTGGACCACAAACCAGTCTTAAGTCGCTGGGTATATTTGTAGCAATAGCTAAAAATGCATTGTATGGGTCAAAATTATAATTTTCTTCTTTTATGGCAAAAATCATTAGGACATTAAGGAAAGATCATGTTCCATGAATATATTTTGTAAATTTCCTACTGTAAATTAGTAATGTGCATTGCTAAGAACTTCATTTGGACAACGTTAAAGGCGATTTTCTCAATATTTAGATTTTTTTGCACCCTCAGATTCCAGATTGTCAAACAGTTGTATCTCGGCCAAATATTGCCCCATCCTAATATTGTCAATGGAAAGCTTATTTATTCGGCTTTCAAATTATGTATAAATCTCAATTTCGAAAAATTGACCCTTATGACTGGTTTTGTGGTCCAGGGTCACATTTATTGTCTGGACTATCTATTTAGTTCAAATGTTTTTATTATACATTTTTAGATCAGAAAATGTAAATGGAGAGCATATAGCACCATAACCAGTGATTCTTCCATTGTTCATTAACAGTCTTGATTATAATGGGAGGCTCAATTTTTGCTACTTATTTGTACAAATGACCTGAAATAGGTTATTTTTAGTTATTTTTAAGACAAACGGTGTTGTCATCTTCTAAGAGAAGCAAGAAAGGCTATATTTGTTCTGTTTTAACTAATGATAGGCTACCACTTTTCTACAGCATTTCTGCCTCTCTCTATACTCCAGCTGACTTTATGTAGGTGACTGTGAGTGTTCCTGCAGTAACGTCCTTCCCCTCTAATTAAACCCTGTATATTTGTTTCCAGTGCGGCGGAACGTCAAACTCTGAGGGAAAAGCAGAATAACAGGAACGGGAGTTTCTTTGGCACTGGTGTGTGTTGTGCACAGAATAAGGGGAGACGCCGGGTGGAGAAGGAGGAGGGGGGGTTAGAGAGCTTGAGGTGGTCGAGTGTGACGCCTCGCACGCGTGAATAAACCCCATCAAAAGCGCATTAGCTCTCCCTCCTCCGCAGCTCGCCGCATAATTGTATCTGGCTGCACCACGCTCTGCTCCGACATGATAGCGCTGGAAAGGGCTTGATGATGAATTGCTCCCCGTTGGTGTTAGCGATGATGATAATTATTAATTTTCCCCCGACCTGTTCTCCAGGTAGCCTCGCTGAGTGGCACCGTGCGCCGCCTCCTGGGCTGGGAAACAGCTCGCGCATCACTTATCTCCGACATTCCCGGGTGTGAAGGCTGAACACTTTGATGAGAATAAAAAGCCTCCGTCTCCACCATTTGTCCCCCTTTTCCCTGCGCAACTCTGGCTTTTGTGTCTACTCTTTCACTCCGCCCCGGTGCGTTAACGGGGGGTGGTTTTATTTTGTTTTATTTCTGGCAGGGAGTTATTTGGCTCTGACCCCCGTGCTTTCAGTGCGCGTCCTCTTTTGTCGGGTCTCGGTTTCTGTTGACATTTCTGGGCAATTTACTCTGACAAAAAGGATAAACCAGTTTAAAGGAAAGCGGTTTGGAGATGCCGAAATTTTAAATAAATTACTCAAAATAAGGAAAAAAATTATGCATCACCTGCTGTTTTATTACAATTACGATTAATTTATAGAAAATTATAGAAAGACTGTAATTGAAAGTAAAATGTATTTAAGAAAGCATATTAAAAAATATAGGCCTGTTGGTTAAATAAAAATATGACCATCTTAGTAATATAATTGATTATAGTAAATGTAAAAACATTACTGTATATACATACAATGTTAATTTACTAATCTATAAATATAAACAATTAAATGTTAACTTACACTATTTTGCAATTCTGTTTTTAATACTGTTTTTAATAGTGCCTAAAATAAGCCCATATGAATGAATCACACAGAACAGAAGTTGTTTGTGGATGTGGTGCTAAACCCTTGATTATGTTGCTGTGGCTTTGTCCTCTTTAAGCTATTTTAACAGAAGAAGAGGAGGATTAATAGTTGGGTGTTCTGCTCTGGTTTGTAGGGGAGGGAGAGAGAGACACAGGCATTAAGCTAGAGCTGTATTTCTCCCCACAAGGTCCCGATACTTCAGGCAGAATGGCTCACATTATCACTGCAGTGTCCCCTGGGAGTTCACAGGGTGACTGCGCTCTGTTTTCTGTGTGTGTGTGTGTGTGTGTGTGTGTGTGTGTCCCCATCTGTGAGAAGGTGTGTGCCGTGACACAGCTCAGTCTTTCATTCAGGGAAATCCTCCTCAATTTACACATTTCATGACTAAATAAATACTTTAGAAATATAAATTACTCCTTTCCAGTAAATTGCCGTGTTTTGCTGACTGCGAACAGTTGCATATGGAAAATATTGTACTTGGAAACAATGTGAGTCATCAAAAGAGAAAGTTATGAAATGTTTGTCCCCAATCAATCATATTTATGAGCTGTTGTCATCAGCGATGACAAAGTTCATCTCTGGCGTGCCAAATGACTCGCAAATCCTCTCTTCCTAACGCATTCAATAAGCAATTAGCCCCGATTTGGTAATTATTGCTCCACATAATGTCTGATAATGTTCATTACAGTCCATAATTACACTGACCTGACTTTTTTTTCTAGCACACCTTCAGTGATGTCTCTTGATCTTAACTGTCATTTCTGATAAAAAGTGATTTGCTTGTATTTGAGAATTGTGTTAGATTTAGTTCTGCATCATTGCCACAAGTATGCTCCTGAGATTGATAGAGTTGCTCCACTGTCATTGGGGGCAGGTTGGGACAAAAAAGGGTAGTTTTCATTTCCATAATAATGGGACAAAAAGTTAATTTATATAATTTACCTTAATAAATCAACTTTAAAATAATGCGTGATTTCACATGTTATTTTAAGATATTTTGTAAATTTGTACGTTGTGGGTAGGTTTTTAAATGGCTATTTTATTTTATATTGTAACATCTCTAGATCTCAACTGTCGTTTCCTATAAATAGTGAATTGGACAGAAAGGTTATAATTTTTAAAAAATTCTAATTTAACTTAATGAAGTAACTTTAAAATAATGTATGATTTCATAAGTCAAAAGTTTTAAGGTATTTTATAAGTTGTGTGCAGCATTTATTTTAATTTATAGTATTTATTTTATTTTTAAATCTTATTTTATGCACAAGGATGCTTTATAAACAATATTTAATTTCAAAAGAGAGAAAACTGAAAATGCTACTCCCAATGTAGTTAGTTAAAGAAAAAATCCCATCTTATTTCAAATGTAATCACTGCTACTTTTTCTTCCCTCTCTTTTTAAATATAATTTTGAGTGTTTCCCTTTTCATTGTGCCATTGCCATACTTCCATCTCTATTTCTGTCCTGTTTTTCGAAGTGTGTTTGTCATTTTTAGATTCACTAAAGCAGCCTGGAACAGAAAGTTAGTTTATAATTTAAATTAATTTAATAAAGCAGGTTTATAATGGTGCACGTTGTTTTTAGGTATTTTGTAAATTAATTAAAGTTGAAAATACTCCAGATTTGGTTAAAGAAAAGAGCAGCTCCAGTAAACATCTTTTCTTCCCACTCTTTTTTTCCATTGTTGTCTTGCTTACCTCTCTCTTTATGCCCCGTTTTCTCTTTATCAGTGTATTCTCTCTCTCTCTTTCTCTTCTCATTGATTGCGCTCTTTGTGTGAGCGAGCAGACCCTCGTGTTGTCAGCTGCGTCAGGATTAAAAGCTATTAGTTCTGCATCATTGCCACTACAAGTATGCTCCTGAGATTGATAGAGTTGCTCCACTGTCATTGGGGGCAGGTTGGGACAAAAAAGGGTAGTTTTCATTTCCATAATATTGGGTATTTTACACACTGTGTGCATTAACACAGATAACAAACAAAAAGGATTATTATTCATCACTAGACTTTATTAAATAAAAAGATGATCTTTTTAGATGGAGCTTTTCCACAACGCTGTGCTTTTTTTAAATGACTTTCAACATGTCTGTTTTTACCCTGTTTTGCTAATTACTTCCTGCTGGCCCTAACACGTGTGAGCGTTTACGAAAATGTCATGTTCTAACCTCTCTCTCATATTTCATTCCAGGCCATCGTGGGCTATTTTGACATTTTCTTCGACAAGAGCTGCGGAAACAAGGTAAGCAATAGTGCTGTGCTGTTTAACAGCGAGCAATTGCGGTCACGCCTTGCCGTCTTTTAGGCCCGAGGCAATCGCAATGCAATCGCCAGCCTCTCATACCTAAATGCTGAAATAAGCATTTGCCTTCCTCCAGTGGCCAACTGGAACAGGCAATGAAATAAGCTAAACCCATCAGGCACTGGGAGAGCGATCGTGCGCTGGGTTCTGATAATGGGAGTTTAAGCAGGAGGATGTGGAGGGGTAAATGTAAATGTAGGGGTCTTGTGTCTTTTGCCCTGTTTTTGATGTTTGAACAGTTTGTGTTAATGATCTGGTGGATAACTACAGCAATTATCTTTGCTTTGGCTTAATTCAGTTTAAAGGAACAATTGTTTTGTTTTCTGACCTGGGAAGTTTAATTTTGCATTTAATTTTGGTCTTCACCGTTCTCTCTAGTTTCCCTAAATTCAGTCTCTGTTGTCACCTTGTAAAGAATTTGAAATGAAATAATTTGCACTACATTTTTTTCATTGAACTTTATACTGCCACCAATCGGCCTGGATGTATGGAAGCTTATTTCCGTTATTCCGGTATAAAAAAAATAAATAATAATTGCGACTTTTTATCTCTCATTTCTGACTTTTTCTCTCACTTGTGAGTATGATTCTGACATAATATCCCACAATTTTCAAGTTTTATCTCACAACCGCAATTATAAAGTCATACCTGCGAATTTACATCTCGCATTCAGACTTTTTTTTTCTCAGAATTCTGACTTTACATCTTGCAATTCATATACTGTATATAAAAAAGTTAATTTCGACTTTAATCTCAAAATTCGGACTCTTTTCTCAGTCTGATTTCACTATACAGACTTCTGAGTTTGCATCTCGCAATTTAGATTTTCTTCAGAGAAGTAAATGTTTCGCTCTTCTGTTTTTTGGGTTTTTATTTGCCACAGAATCAAAAATAAAAATAAAAAAGGTAATTGTGACTAGTGACTATCTGACAATTCAGACTTTTTTTTTATTGGGAGTTTGTCTTACAATTTTGACTTAATATCCCACAATTTTGAGTTTATATATCTTGCAATTGCGAGAGAAAATAAATATATTTTAGATATAATTTAGAATTGCTAGTCAGAATTGTCACATAAAAGGTCGCAATTACCTTTTTTATTCTTTATTCCATGGCAAAAATAAGCTTCCATATAGATGCAACATCACACAAAAGCAGGCATTTGTAATTAGTGGTGCCTTTCAAAAAGGCAGGCATGTTTATCACCCATAGCTGATTTATTCTGCAACCAAAAGTGTCAGATTATTTGAGGGTTACTGGGATGAGGTGAGTATTGTTTGGTCATGTGATCTCATCATGGCAGTCGCCATGACTATGTAGAATAAAACAGCTCCTTTGACTTTTAGGTGTAAATCTTTTTGTAATGAAAAAAAAAAAACTACCCAAATATTATTTGTAAATATTTATTTGCATGAATCCTCTTTAGTCATCAAGTTTTCCACTTATTCACTTCAATTTTCTTTCTTATTAGTCACTTTTCAATATAAGTCAAGCAGGGCAAGAGCATTTTCCTGTTTATCTTAACATAAACTGGTTTTTAATACAGCTGTGTTTTAATTTTAGGTCATGTTCTCCACTGCTCCAGACTGCAATAAGACTCACTGGAAACAGACAGTGTTCTTACTAGAAAGCCCCATCCCTGTCAAAACCGGTTTGTACCCCGTTCACACATGCTTCCTATTTGTTTTACCTGTCTTCACACCAGTGTTTGCATGTACTTGTGTCTGTCTTTAAACTGTGATGAGATCTGGCAAGTACATATGCAGCCATCACCTTTCTTGTGTGTCACAGGGAGGTGTATCTTATCTTTCTTTACTCTGACAGTTGATTCTTAGACAGTGACACAGGTTATCCGTCAGTCATTGAGAGATAGACACATGATTGAGCAGTTCTAGAGCCCGTCCACATAAACCATACAGTTTGTTCTGTATATATGATGATATATATTGTGTCTTGAGAATCATTCCAACAGGGTTTCGAGATGACACAACACATCAGGAATGTAGACCGATTTATTTAGGGGCATTGTTTTTGTAATGTTGTTCTAACACAAAATCATATGGCCAGTTGAGGTTATGTGTGATCTGATTACGTGGTATTTTCACATAGAACCAATAATCCGTTGATTTCTGTTGAGTCCTAAGGATTTTTACCAATTAACCCATTTTTAAATATGCTTACAAAGCATTTAACAACACAAACAGATAAGACATTTATTTTGTTGTTATATGACAGTTACTGTCGCCACTGAAGATTAAATATTAGAAAATTAAACAGAAATTTTCTTTGCATTTTCTAATTAAAAACTGTTTAAATAGAATCATGTAAATAAGCAAACTTACACAAAAACAAATGCGTTATATATATATGTGTGTGTGTGTGTGTGTGTGTGTGTGAAATGAAAAACTTTTAAATAAATAATTATTTATTTCAGATTTTTTTTAATCATAAAATGTAAAAAGTTTTAGATTTGTTACATTTTGTATTATACTGTATATGTAAATATGATATATATATATATATATATATATATATATATATATATATATATATATATATATATACGCACACACACACACACACACACACACACACACACAACACACACATATATATATATATATATATATATATATATATATATATATATATATATAGATATAAGTTTTAAAAGGCTTTTGCTTTTAGTTATGTCACTTATTAATAATAACATTAATGTAATTTTAATGGTGCTACGGTTATATTAATTGACAACTAATACAAATATAATAATTGTAGTAGTGTTTTTTACCCATATAAAATGTTTTGGTTCCTGTAAAGAGCATTCAAGTGTAAAAACACAATAAAACAGCATCATTGATATCAGCCAGAATCTGATTCATTTATATGTACATTTCTGTGTCATTTTATTTTAATATTGATTTATCTTTATATTATTTATTTTTAACTGGCTAATGCAAAATTGCAAGCATATCAGCCCTCTATTGTTTAAAAGAAGCAAATAATGGGAAACCATATGAATCAGAATCTGAAAGTCTTTATAAAAAATCATATTGCCTCATGTTTAGGTATAAGAGCAACGCAGACCATCTACACTTAGATCAAGGTTCTGTATGTCCGTAGATGGCGAGACAGCGTCTCGGCCGTGCTAACAGATGAAGCGTGTCTTATCATAATGGGAATCGGAGAAATGTCATCTGATGTGCAGATGGATGAAGGTGCTTTAGCCAGTTTCTCTGATACAGCACACTATTATAAATGACTGTGGCCTAACTGTAGCTGTCCACGGCATTACCACGGACAGTCCCTGCAGGAGCCGTTCAATGATAAGAGTGCTGTCCACTTGAAGGTCTGCTAATGCTACTTCTGCATTGCTGATACCAGCGTCAGATTGTAATCAGAAGGCACAGTAGTGATTATATTGTATGGCATATTTGACCATTTTTCAGTAGCTCCAAAAAATGCCAAATCTATAAGCATTGTCCCTCAAACTGGTGATTTATAGTGACTAACCTTGATTAAATTATTTATAGTTCATATTTTCCTCACATGCACACTCATCTAGCTCTGTGAATGGCCTGTTGCCTCTGGATTGGCACCATATGGGTTTAGAGTTTTAGTTTTCTGTTTGCTCTGCTGTTGTCAAAACCATATGTGCAAATGTGTGTAATGAAAAGATAAGGGGAAAAATGTATAAGACAAACATGTTTGGGGAAACAAGTGTTTTTGGGCATGTACCATATTTATACTATAGTATAATTTGGAGTACCATGTATAGATTTGTTTAACATCCTATAAGAATGACATTTAAAATTATAAAATGGTATTTTGTCATCATTCAGTACCATGGTACATTACTGTTCAGATGTTTGGGGTCAGTTTTTTTTTATTAATACTTTTATTCAGCAAATACATTAGTTTGATAGAAAGTATTCATCAAAGAATACTGAAAAAAATGATATCGGTTTTCACAAAAAAGAAAAAAAATATAATGATAATAAAAATAGCAGCACAACTGTTTTGAACATTTCTGAAATGTTTCTTAAGCATCAAATCAGTAATACAAAACAGCAAATTCACCTGCTGAAAATTCTAACTTTGCAATCACAGAAAAAAAAAAGAAAGTATATGTATATAATAATATGTGAGTGAAAATAGATTTTTTTTCTTTTTTTATTATATTTCATAATATTACAGCCTTGGTGAGTAAAAATAAAAATTATATTTTATCCCAAAACCACAGAAGTGTATATATCAACGTACAATAGTATTACCACAGTACTTTTTTGGCTGCTCTGGTAACTATTTATGTCTCTTCTTTTTGTGAAATTAGTAATTGCCTTTGTTCAGTCTATACTCATTTTTCAGTCGCATTTATGTGTTAAAGTAGTGATGTCAGTTTATCTTATTGAACAGTTATTATTAAAAAAAAATAATAATACATTTAATCATGACCTGCCAAAACCACACTTACTGTGAGCATGAGTAAAGAGTCGTTCACAGATGATGCGAAACTTGAAACACACATCTAAAAGTTCTTTTATAACTTAATTTGGCACCTTGAAAAATAACTGAAACTTTGTCATGATTCATTTTTATTGATTAAAATGAAAAGATAAGAACCACACTTTCATGTAATGTATCTCACAAAAATAGGAATCTTTTCAAATAATATTAGGAATTACATTTGACATTCTTCTCACTTTACTTAATATGTGATTTGTAACTTGTGAATTTAAATTGGATTTCTTTTCCAAACAATAATAGTAATGTGTTTTGTGTTGTATATCGCCAAGCTGTCATTTGCATAAAAGAAATCGAGAGAAAAATGATTGTTAGAAGAAAAATGCATTCCTGTCAGTTCCCGTTGCGTGGATTCTTCTCCTGTTTGTGTTAGTTTAGTGATTACTTTCCAGCGGTGTGATGAGAGGGGAGGTAGAGTATTCAACGGAAATGCAAAACGCCCTCAGAAACGCCTTCAGATGCTGTCGCATCAATTCAAGCAGCCTTCATTTGTCATGATTTAGTTGGTTTTGCCGATCATTAAAAGGAAAAGATGAGAACATTTCCTTGAAAAGCTTCATTTGTCATGCGGAACCAACCTTTGAGCTCGAATAAAAGAGGTCACCCTGTGTTGAGTGGTCTTGGGAAATTTTGAGGGCAGAAAGTGTATTGCACGTCACGTCTGCTCTCCAAATAAGTGTTCAAAAGCCAATGTATTGGTAATAGACTTGAAGAACAGGGCTGCTTATTGAATCAACCATGTAATGCTTTGTGTAGTACTTTAAAGTAGTTTAAACTCATAGGAAGTGCAGTCCGTCTGCAGTGTGAAAAGGTCCTTGAGGTTGTCAGAGCAAGGTTCCTTTAGGGGGAGGTGCGATTATTTGATAGACGGGGGCACTGTGGTGAGCTGGTGATTCCGAAGGCCTGTTTTATGCATCTCCTTTACAGGGGCCGCAGATTTATGAGGTTATGCGCTGCAGAGCGAGAGATAAGTTTTATAATGCAGCTTTTGTATCTTGTGCTGCAGTGTTTGGGAAGGCTTTTTTTTCCTGAAAATTGCTTGCAAAAGTAATGTCTTTTAAAGGGTTAAATAGTTCACCCAAAAATGAGAATTCTGTCACCATTTAACTCCAAATCTGTTTCAGATCTTTGTTTTTTTTTTTTTTGTTTTTTTTTTTAAGGTCCAATGTTGTTTTGGACCCCACTGACTTTCATTATATGGAAAAAAACTGTTTGTGTTATGCAGAAGAAATTTGTCATTACATCACTTGCTCACCAATTTGCTCTGCAGTGAATGGGTGCCGTCAGAATGAGAGTCCAAACAGCTGATAAAAACATCACAGTAATCCACATGCCTCCAGTTCATCAATTAACATCAAAAATTGCACATTTGTAAACAAATCCATCATTAAGATGTTTTAATTTTAACTGTCGCTTCTAGATAATAATCCATAATAGTCTATTATCCATAATAACGCTTCCTCCAGTGAAAAACTCCGTCCCCTGTCGTCTTTTCGCATCAAAATCCACTGACATATTTGTTTAGAACTGTTTTGGACTGTTCTTTCTTGTAAACGGTGCTTGATTTGTGCATATTTCTCTTCTGATTCAGACTAGATTGATTTTTCACTGGAGAAATTGCAATATTATGGATAGCAGACTAGTAACAGTTTAAGCTAAAAATGTTATTTACATTTACATTTATGCATTTAGCAGACGCTTTTATCCAAAGCGACTTGCATTGCATTCAAGTTACAGTTTTACATTTTTATCAGCTCTTGCTTTCCCTGGGAAACGAACCCATGATCTTGGCGTTGCTAGCGCCATGCTCTACCATTTGAGCTACAGGAAATGTTATTACAAATGTGCAGCTTTTTGCTACACAAGATATTAATTAATGGACTGGAGTGGTGTGGATAATTGTGATGTATTTATCAGCTGTTTGGACTCTCATTCTGACGGCACCCATTTACTTCAGAGGAAATTTCTCCAAATCTGTTCAGAAGCAGAAACAAACTCATCTACATCTTGGATAGCCTGAGGTTGAGTAAATGTTCAGCAAAGTTTCAGTTTCAGTTTTTTTGGTTGAACAATTCCTTTAAATTAATATTTGCATAGACTATGATGCTTGTTCTGTACATTTACACACCAGCTTGTTGATTAGCAGTCACATTATCAAGGAATACATCAAGATGTTTTACTTTGTCTCGTTCGTTTCTCGTTTCAGCCTCCGTCACCCTTGTCTCCTTCATTTAATTAACGTGCACCAACAGCTTCTTTCTCACAGATCGGCAATCTTTTCCTCGCCTCTGTAGACTCAGAATAAAATCTTGCAGTAACTACATCCCAAACTGCTTTACTCTGAGATTTAACCAGGAATTGTAGGGTCAAGTAATTTCACTCTCTGTCTCTTTGTTCTCTCTACAGACCTCTGTGTATCAAAGCTCATTGGCAGTAACTGGGCAAGTGTTTGTTATGAAGTGCAGACACACACCAGTGTGATGCACACAGCCATTTTCTGCAGGGCGCTGAAGTTTAATAGATCATTTGTGCTCATACTGGTCAAGAGAAAACCCACTGTGTGTTCTTTTTACGTTTCGCAATATGCGATCTGTCAAGTTTTCACTGCACAGCTGATTTTAATTAAAGGATTTCTTGCTAGATCAATTGTTTTACAAAAAAAATTAGGCTTCAGCTTTTTATTTGTGCTTTTTTGCTATTGAACAAACCTTTTGATGATTTCTATTCCTGACACATTAGTGCATGACTTGTTTGCCAAGTAGTTTCTAAAGGCCCCGTTCACGCCAAGAATGAGAACGATAACTATATTAGCATTCACATAAATGTGTATTCTCATAAATAAAGTTCTGTGTATTATAAGCACGTAGGGTTGGGAATTGTAAGAAATTTTACAGTTCCGTTTCTGCCTAATGATTCCAATTCCAATTCATTTCTATTAAAATTATTAAGGAAATTCAGTCAATTCCATTTTTATGACCGCAAAAATGAAAATATTTTGGTTTATTTATACATGTGTATTTTATTTACATCTTATTTTTTATTATCTGTGTGTTGTTGTTATCTCTGTGTACTGAAAGCTTGCGACACCAAAACAAATTCCTTGTATGTGCAACCATACAATACTTGGCAATAAAGTTCTTTCTGACAGTTTCATCCGTGTTTTCTGCGTTCTGGTAATGCTCCCAGTACTTTGCTAACGCGTTGCACCAGAAACAGTTTTAGAACCGAAAGTTATGAATTTTGCACATTTCTGGTATTTTTCAGAAAACAGAACTGGTTATGTATAAGAACCACTGATCTATATAAATATTCTCTATTATAGATCAGTGATAAGAACCTTTCTTGGTTCCTAACCTTGTAAGCGCATGCTGAAGCTTCCATATATTCCTCTGTGGTGTTATCATTATAGTTGTGGTATAGACTTCCCTATTCTCATAGAATTAGAATGATTATTTAAACTTTATAGTGTTCGTCCTGGGTGTGAACAGGCCTCAGCAGTCTTGCATCCAAAAATAGCTTTTTTTTGGGTTAAGGAAAAGTGAATTGTGAAAGAAAGAATTTTTAATGTTCTTTTAAGGGGATCATTTGACAGTAAAAGTTTCAAGAAACCCAATGTGACAGTTGCAGCGCTCTGTGACGGTCACATCTGACTTCTCCCCATCTCCTCATGCAATGCTGCAGTCAGCATATGTTTATCTCATGTAACCTGCAGCAAAGAAAGAAATGATGGGGGGTGGAGGGCTTGTTTGCCAAATGGGTAAACATTCATTTACGTCTGGCAGTGAAACGTGAAGTTAATCAAAGTGATTATCTGGTGTAATCATCGTCATTGTCTTCAGGCCTTATAACCGTGCCGCCTGTATTCTTACTGTAGTCGTACTGTAGCGAGAAGCAGCTTTCTCTGCCATCTGGAGCCAAGCTGCATGTCATCCTCCCCTGATTCACTCTCAGCTTTATAATCGCATCTTCTCTTCTCAGCTAGTTCCAGTTTTGTTCAATGAGAGGCAGTAGATATTCCCACTTTTGGTATTACACAGCTTTGAGTTTTGACAGAAAAGTGTCAGTTGTGGCTGAGCTATATGGTAATAAAAAGTGAATATTTACTCTTGCATGTAAACGCATGCCAGGAAAGCTCACATTTCTAGCTGGTGTGAAGGCATGTCACCATGGAGATTGATCTGTGTCAAATCCTGTTTTCTGCTCTCTATTTTTCCTTGTGCAGGAGAGGAACTTCCAGGTCAAATGGCAGTGCATAAGAACAGAAAGGACCCCAGAGCGCTGCTGATCACACTTGGCATCGCTGGCCGGAAGCAAACCTACAGCCTCCAGTGAAGAAGATTTATTAGGAGGAAAACATTTAATAACTGAAACATTCTATTAAAAGTTTTTCTATCAAATGTCAATCATTCATGAGTTGTATATAGAGTAAAAGTTGTTCTCTCTGTAACAAACAACAGGACCATACACTGAGTCAACAACTTGGGCAACTAATGAAAGTCAGTCTTTGTTTTAAACCTCATAATGCCCATATAGTTGGGCCTCTTTGACTCTTCATGTAAAGCAGTGGAAGAAATCTCATTTCCTACTTGAGTGAATAAAGTAAAAGCTACCATGAAATCTAAGTACTCGGTTTCTATTTTCTTTTATAAAAAAGGTTTTATATTTACCATAAATGTAACACTAAAGTCTCCTGAGTCCTTTTTGGTTCACAAAGATTAGAGGTTAAGTTATTTTACTCAATCACGCAATGACGTCAATTTGCATAACTCAGCGTCGAACCAATGAAGACCGAGCATTCACATAGCAGACAAATGAATTACGACAATATTGTATAAGATTGGTTGCCTTTACGCACTCAGTTACATTGACAACTGTCATAAAGAAATATCACCCGAATGCCACAATTGTCCAATCAGAATAAAGTTTTCAGGGAGTCGTGTAATAACATAACCTGTCCACTAGGGATATTATATTAGCTTAATTATCTTAAATATTAGCTTTAATATCTTAAAACGTGCACTTGGCGGCCTCCCGGAAGATAAACAAAAGCTTGTTTGAATGGCAGTCAGTGATGCCTCACGCTAAATAAACTGCTTTTGTGTGGAAAAAGCTGATAATATAGGCATAACAAATTGACTGCCTATCCGCTAGTCTGTATGTTTGGCATGACTTCTTCATTCGAGTGTATATTTGGGGTCTGCGACCAAAAATGCTGTTTGTTTGTTTGTTTGTTTTTTAAGAGACGTGACAGTTTTTCCTCGGTTATGATTTTTTTATATGGCACTACTGTACTATATGTTGCAGTATCCACACTTGCGGTCTTGTTCTTTAAGTGCACGTGCACGCCGTAGAGTAGGTGTGCGAGACTGACCCAGGTCTTAAAAAAAATCAATCATGCTAATATGAAACCATCTTTTATTAATACAGCTGCGTTAAATTTTAAAAATGTCCACAGGAGAGAAACTGTTGCAGAAACATTTAATTTAAGGCCCTTTAATATTCCATAGCCTTTCTTACGTGCACGTTTTTTGCTGTTTTAACAACAAATACTAACAAGACAAATGGCCATCGGCTGATGCACAATCTTATCTTATGCAATTAATTATAGGGTGAAAGAAAGTGGAGAGAACTAACCTACTTAGTTTCAACGTCATTTATTCCTTATCAAACCCATTGTGTCATTTTTAGCAAAGCAAAAACAAGTTCGGAAAATGCCCAAATACAACAATTTTATTCAACACAAGACAATTCCAAATTTGAAACCGTGATAAACAGCCTGAGAAACTGAATTGTTCCTTAGGTAAATGGTTAGCTGGTTGTAGACCACTGAAAGACTGCATATTGTTGTTGGCTCTCTCTACTCGAGGCGTACCGTGTTTCTCTTTAACGTGCTTTAAAGAGAACGTATAAAGGTGACACGGAAAGAGAAGCAGAAATCAATTACAATTATTCTCTGTTGACAAAGCAATTAAACCCAGAGCGAAGAGCTAATCCAGCCGTATAGAGGCTTATCACAGGCGGCCGCAGATTTATGATGGTCACTGCAGCAGCGTGCATGTATAGAGTGATATCAAGACTGAGGAACTGTGCGGCCGAGGATTGAATAACAACTTACCGACGTTATTATATTTATTGTTTAACTGGTTGGGGACTTTATTATAACTTTAATCAAAAGCCTTGATTATATAATCTTTAACAGCTCAGTACATTCAAATATGAATCGGCTTAAATAGCCTATATAATATATGTTATTCTATATATTGTTATGCGTGTGTCTTCAAGTTATTCATGCAAGTTATTCTTCCCAATAATAATTATTATTCATAAAGATGCTATATTCAATTCAGTGCTTCTCTGTTGAAAAGCTACTCCGGGGGATGATGCTTGGATGCTCAACGCAGTGGTTACATCGAAGCTAAAAATAGAAAATTACTCCTCCTTTGTCTTGCGTAAAAGTTTAACAAATGAGTGCCTCCACTCTGAAAACCTCGCCCACTTTTCACACTTCAACAATATGTGTGCCAGTGACGCATAAGAGTACGCGTGCGTTCGTTTGACGTGTGAACTATGAACCATGAGATGCATTACTCAAATACTATAGAAAATATGCTACAAAAGTTTTTATAGTAGTGTTTCATAATTTTCCAAAGTCAACTGTTTGGTTGCAGGCATAGTCATATTTCCATGGCCTTATCTAAATAAAAAAGCCAGACTTGATGCAGATCTGTGCATTGCATGTATATAACCTAACCGTGATAAGATGTAATTAGAAAACATAAAATGGGCCTGTTATCTATCTTTAATAATATTGCATGATGAAAAGTCATTAGATTTATCTGTATGTATAGCAGTCGGTCAACTATGCAGTCCCCACGATGCCTGCGTCTGCAGAATCTTCTCCGTGCGTCAGATGAACATCTTTACATAGTCCTGAGGGACAAGTTTATTAATCAGTCACGAGCCAGTCCGTCCCCAAACGTAGTCTCGCGCTGCCTTGTGTGTGTCACGAGCTCACGTCTTCGCTTGTTGCCCCTTTAAAAATCAGAATTGAAGGCCAATGATTTATCAAAGCCCTATTATCAAGAAAATGTCATGGGAAGGGTACCTTGCCATGCACTGACGCAAACCCGATCTTTCCCACGGAGATATAGAAAGCTTTGCACTTTGCACAGCCAAACTCAGTCTGCCTGCCGTCTTTCCAGCTGTTTTCTGCTATTAACCCACATTTGTTGACTCTGCACAAATGGTAAGTACAGCACATTCATTACTTTACGCTTTACGTGTTTTGCTGTGAACAGTTTACAAATTATTTAGAACAGTCTTGGGGGAGAAAAGTATTATTTGTAAGTGCACTAATAAACGAAGTGTCGCTATCCACAGTGCTGAAACTTTATAGCATGCGTCTTTACACCTTTTCAACGGCAGTATTTAGGTAGTTGTGTATATCACGTTAAAAATAAATAATTACAAATGTATAACCTTCGTAGTAGTAGCTAGTATTCATATGACAGCCGATTTATTTTATTTTAATATATTTATTATTTAGATAAACCGACTATTTTAACACACTTTAAAAGGGTTTTAGGACAGTGATCTCCTATGGTGCGATGTAATTGTTGGTGTAATGTTCCATGTTTGCACTGCACTCTTACACCGGGGACTGGTGCCTGCCGCAGGGTGGAAAAGCCTCGGCCGAGCCCGGCAGCTTGTCTATTGCCCATAAAACCAGGGGATGTGCCGGGGTTGAATGACAGGAGGTAAATGAGGCGTAAAATTAAAGAATCTTTCTCTAATGGTAAAAGCAAGAAGCAAACAGCTACCGTCCGTGAGCTGAAAATCAAAGAAGTGGAGCAGACATGTCCAGAAACGGTCTAGCATAAAATACATTGCAGAAGTTATAGTATGATAGCGTGAACATTTTGCCTAGGGGTAGGTTTCTGTAAAAATGCTGGATCGCTAGGTGTGAAATAGCAGTTAATTATTAGGCTGCGTTAATTATACTGATCCTGTCTAATGTGTACTTAACGTTGCAGGATTTTTCTGAGCACGGGGAAATGTTGAGACAACCGTCAAACAGTATTCCGCCCCAGCCATCTGGGAGAGCGGTTGGAGCTACAACTACTAACAAACCGGAGAACGGGAACCCGGTGCCCCAACCGCCGCCTGTAAACGAACGGAAAACTTTTTGTCCTTCGGAAAATAAACCGTGCGAAATGGAAGCCAATAAAGCATACGGGACGTTTAAAAACGCCGCACCTGGACCCACGTTTGCTCCCGTTAATTCTGCCGTGCGCAAGGATTCCGTCGGTAAAATGGATGGTTCGACCGGTAAAGCCACCTCGGACTTCATGTCTAACAATCAAAGTGCTGTAAGGATCGCGGCGGAGCATAACAACACCACCGGTGACTGGACCTCCATGAGCCAGACCACCATCATCCTGGGTACAGATGGCAGTACATCTGTTCTGCCTGGCACGGTGACCGGGGTAAGTGCATGGTTAAGAACGTTTCATTCCGGTTGAATCAGCCAATCACCCCTAAGCGTAAAGCTTTCAAACGGGGAGAGTCTTGAGCAAAAACAAAAGCTAGATATTTGAAGTGCCGTAGCATTGTAAAACCAAAGGAATCCAGCGGCAGCTTCGTCTGTTACGATCGTTACAGTTTGAATTTGTTCGCGAGACCTTTATTTAACCCACTTGCGTTTGTAAAAAAATATAAAATGATGATGATAATTAGGTTGGAGTTTCTAGAGGTTCGTCTCACTCAAACGAAAATGTAATTTGGCGCCATGACAAGCACTATTATCCTTTAAATATATATATAGCGTTTTATTGTTATATTTGAATTTACACTAAGTGATAAGTAGTGACGGTTATTTGGAGCGGCGTACTGTTGCTATGGTTACCTCATAGACAAAATCTATTCGCTGGCGTCTTTGGCGACAGGTAAAAATGCGCTGTTACTAACTTGTAGTTTTTCGTAGGATGTTACCGTTACTGAAACGTTTTAAATGCACTTATATAAATATGTAGTCTAATTTAAGACCTTCGAACCTTTTGTTTGAACTTAATTTGGACCGTAAAATAACGTTATATGTTCGGCTATGTGTTCTATGCAATGTGCTTCAGGAGAAAAAACAAAGACGGTTAACGTTACTGTCAATTTTTGATATACGGCTCTCATATTAGCCATGAAAGTGTTTTAGACAAAAGGACATTGTTCTGTTGTCTCTCAAAAGTGAGCAGCGAAACGAAATCTGTTTCCAATCTGGAAAGATTTGAAGTGTGATACTGATTCTTTCTGACAGCACAATAATTACAGCAGTCTTCACGAACAGGTCGAGTAAGAGGATGTGTCAAGGAACAGAGTAACGTTATCAAATGCTGTAGGCTATGTATTAGGATACTGCATTGCCAATGAAACAAACCCCCAAAACAAGAGTTACAACATCTGCTGTATGATTGGAAATGAAGATGCTGAGCTCTGCATGTATGCCTGTGAATTGTGAGGTTTATTGTCCTCAGAGATTGGTTTCTGCATGACTGGTTGTGTTGAAGGATAATGCGTTACATAAGAATCTGCTTATGGTACAATTCCCTTTGGGGTGTTTCATTAGAGCCAAGGGTGACCCCTTTATTCCCAGGAAACGAGACAAAACGTTTTTTTGGGGAACATCTGTGTATTTGAATAATAATAAATACTATAATAGTAATGACCCATAATCTGATGATTGTCATGATCGTTAAAAATTGAATATCTACTAAAATGTATAAAGCAGCCAACATTCGTTCATAAATACTTAGTGGACTGTTCTTCCAGGAGGATGATGATGATGGAGGAGATGAGAATAAGGCCCGGGGGAACTGGTCCAACAAACTGGATTTTATTCTGTCTATGGTGGGATATGCCGTGGGTTTGGGAAATGTGTGGAGATTCCCATATCTTGCTTTCCAGAATGGTGGAGGTGAGAAACAATCAAGGGCATCATATTAGAAAATATTAGGAAATATTTTTGTTCTACTACAGATCGATTTTTATCGAAAATGAGTTGGAATGTCAATGCGTAGTAAACACACATAAACTTTCGTTCGAGGCGATTTTATTTTCTGTTACAAAATTAAAAATTCGTTTTATAATTGCACGGATTTTATTTTAATGTACGAATTATAAGGGCAACGAAAGATTATTATTAGGTATTATTTGTACACATTAATAGTGTATATATGTGTTATTGTATTATGTTTAATATTTATTGTTTATTATCTATCAGCCTATCTTATTATAATATTATAAAATAATATTATTCGTTATATTGTGATATATTGTATGTTTATTTTAATTAAAAATATAAGAAAATCTAAAATTCAAACTTTAATGTTTTTGTTTTTTTTGAAGACGCACTACTCCTGAGTCATGACTTTTTCAATAGCAGCTGTTCTCTCTTTTTGTTTAGGTGCGTTTTTGATACCCTACCTAATCATGTTAGGCCTCGCCGGTATACCTATATTTTTGTTGGAGGTGTCTTTGGGTCAGTTCGCCAGCCAAGGCCCGGTGTCAGTATGGAAAGCGATCCCAGCTCTACAAGGTAAACTGACGTTACTTTATTAATTGATGCTCCGTTATGAGCAATGTTTGTTTGTGATAATGTGTCATATTAGTGTTTCCAGTGAACTGGTAATCGACTTTCCGACTGCTTTAAGTGTAATTTCTATTATCTGGTTTCATTTTGTTATTATAGGTTGCGGGATTGCCATGTTGATAATATCTGTCTTGATAGCCATATACTATAATATTATTATGTGCTGGACATTGTACTACTTGTTCGCTTCGTTGAAGGGGGCACTGCCATGGGCCACCTGTAAAAATGAATGGAACACCGTCGAGTGCAAAGACAAAGACATGCTGCTTTTGGGTAAGGATGAGCGTCTCTCTCTCTCTCTCTCTCTCTCTCTCTCTCTCTCCTTCTCTCCCTGTGAGTCCACCCCCCAACACCCCTTTTTTCGAACTAAAATGCGCAATGCGCAACCTGTATTTCAGGAATTAAGTAGCCTACCACTCAATTCAGGTTATTCAGTGTCATCCTGCTTTTTTATACCCCAAACGCAACTGTTTCTCCCCATTGCGCCAAAAGTTATTTTTTGATGACTTGACAGATTTTTTTTGTCAGCTAGAAAACCGTAAAATCAAGTGCTTTTTCATTTTAGTACCATCATGAGTTAAGAATAGATTTTGTTTTTATTTTATTTAGAATTATTGTGTCACATTGAAAGGTGTGATTAGTGAAATAAATGCTGTTTGCTAAACTTATCAGAATGAGTTTTGCTTAAAATCTAATTTGAATAAAATTTCTGGTGTTTCATTGTGCGTTTGATTTAATTTGCTGACATTTTTACGTTTTAATTCGTTTTAAAACGCTTTTCTCAATGTCGTGCTTTTGGTGAATTCAGCAGAAAAGCTGCTTGCTTGACAAATTTACTGTAAGAGTTGGTGCAGTGCCGCAGTGAGATGCACTGCCACCTCGTGGCCTGTTTGAGTAGGGTCGCCGTGATTTTGCCAAGTAAGACATGTTCCTGGATAAAAAATATAGACTTAACCCAATCCCTACCCCTAAACCTAACCCTGCCCATAATTTATTCCTGAAGTCAGAGAGAAATGATAGCTGATTAACAAGGGTGTAGAAGCACCTAACCCTGACTGTAAGCCTAAAACTGACATTTCCTCAAAAGTTATCCCTTCATTCATTCTGATTGGTTGATTGGAATGTTGATCCAGGAACATGTTGTACATGTTGAAATCATGTTCACCGTTTGAGTAGCGCCACTAAATTTGCATGAATCAAAGACGTTGTGTACAGTATTACAGTACAGTTGTGTGTGAACTGTGTAGGCTTTTTTGTACAACGTTTGATTTATTTCGTTGACTTAATTTGGTTTAAGACTGTTTTTCAGTTAGGCAGTGAATGGAAAACAGGAACTTTTTTCCACATTCACTCCAAGTTCTGTCATTGTTTCTTCTGGCCAGACTCCTGTATACTAAGGGACAGAAACATCACATCAGTCAAGAACACCACATTCTGTTTATCTGCAAATGCTGTCGGGAATTTAAGTAAACTGTTAAATGTCACAATGGACAATAAAACCTATGTCAGCCCTAGTGAGGAGTATTTCAAGTAAGTGTGCTTTTCTGTCTATCCGTCTATCTGTGTATTTAGAGGTGTTCTGTGTGTAATTTTTTAGATGAACTGGATACTAATCGCCCTGATTTCTTGACAGGTATAATGTGTTGCATATTTCCAAGGGTATTGAATACCCAGGTGATATCCGTTGGCCTTTGGCTGCTTGTCTGTTTCTGGCCTGGATTATTGTTTATGCCTCTTTGGCTAAAGGGATCAAGTCCTCAGGGAAGGTAAGAAAACAGCTTGACTATTTTCTCTCCTTATTTCTCCTCTATGTACTGTAGTTATTAAGAGAGAAGCACAGCAGGCCTCTTTCGGGTCCAGTGAAAAGATGACTTCCTTCATTCAGATGACTTCCTTATTTCAGTCTTCAGTGCCACAGGACCCTTCTGATATGTGCTCAAGAAATATTTATTATATATTGTATATGTTAAAAACAGTTGCGCTGCTTATTGTTTTTGAAAAAATCATACCTTTTTAAGAATCCTTTGATTAATAGAACGTTTATTTGCAATAGAGATTTTTGAAAAATGATAATTGTTTTTCTGTCACTTTTAATCAGTTCAATGCTTGTTTGCTGAATACAAGTATTGTACATAAAAATATTATGTGATTGAAGTTTCAATTGCCGTCCGAATGTTGTATTGATGAATGTGGGTGTCAAGACAAGTAATTATGCTTCTAAAGTCAGGTTTGGTAATTTATTATATTTATTAGCAGAGTTTCTTTCTTGGAAAGTTTCCCTCAAATAGAACAGGTTTAAAGTAAGCCTTTGACATTATTATCATTTGGCAGGAACATCAGACAAAACTGTAAGTGATTAGCAGCTAAATAGTAATATTCCCAGTATCACAGAGTAAATGTGTGTTTACTAATTTGGCTTAAGAAATATTAGATAGGTTAATAATGATTTCTAAGCTTGTAAGAAAAGCAAAATATTGTATATGTGTTTTACTTTCTGAATTTTGGTCAGTAAACGTCTTTTATATTTCACAAACACATTGTTTGTTCCTACATAGTTGTGATGTACGTGTACCTTGTTTTCAGGTGGTGTATTTCACTGCCACGTTCCCCTATGTGGTGCTGGTCATCCTGTTGATCCGAGGGGTCACTCTGCCCGGAGCCGGTTCTGGGATCCTTTACTTCATAACACCCAAATGGGAAAAACTCAATGATTCCAAGGTAATAAAAATAATGGTGTATTTTTATTTATTATATTTGTTGATAAAATATTACATATTCTTCTCCAGAATGCTTCTTATTTCTCTTCCTCCATTGGTCTTTCTTTCTTTTGCTCTTTTTCTCTTTAGGTGTGGAAGGATGCTGCTACACAGATTTTCTTCTCTCTGTCTGCAGCATGGGGTGGTCTTATAACCCTCTCATCCTACAATAAGTTCCATAACAACTGTTACAGGTAGCCAGCTCTGTCACTTTAGAATACACTACTGTTTAAATATTAGGGTCAGTAAGATATAATATTTATTTATTTATTTGAAAGCCATTAATAGTTTTTTCAGGATGCATTGGTCAAGAGTGACAGTAAAGACATTTATAATGTCACAAAAGATTACACATAGTACACATTCAGTAGACACATCTGTTCAAAGTATGCATTATGAATGATTATTTATGATGTAAGATTACACAATGTGCTCTGTCTCTTTGTTTTGCAGGGATACTCTCATTGTGGCGTGTACTAACAGTGCCACGAGTATTTTTGCTGGTTTTGTCATTTTTTCAGTTATTGGCTTCATGGCTCATGAGCTCAAAGTCCCAATTGAAAGTGTGGCAGATGAAGGTAGGTAGTATGAATGCATGTGTTTGTGGCTGATGAGCTATGATTAACTATGATCAGATGTCTGGTTGCTGTGTTTTTTTCTTCTTCTAAATATACAAAACTCATCACATCGTCATTGTTTTCACTTTCATCTGACCTAAAAGTCATTTGATCTGTCTGGTCTGTAAGTATGCTCTTTTTTTGTGTAGGTCCAGGGATTGCTTTTGTGGTCTATCCAGAGGCTCTGACTAGGTTGCCCTTGTCACCATTCTGGGCCATCATCTTCTTCCTCATGCTGCTTACACTTGGCCTGGATACTATGGTAATGGAAATCATAAATTGTATGATTTACAGTTTTCTTCAGTTGTAATGTGATCACAGAATAAAATACAATCAATAACTATATCGCTTTTCATTCACACTTTCGTTCCTCTTCAGTTTGCCACCATAGAAACTATAGTGACGTCTGTTTCTGATGAGTTCCCCAAGTACCTGCGCAAACACAAGCCTCTGTTCACTTTGATTTGCTGTTTGTCCTTTTTTGTGCTGGGTTTCCCCATGATCAATGAGGTAGGACATTTACTCTTATTCCCATCTGCAAGAACTTTACTTTTATAGCACACTTTAATTAAAGCAGCTCTCTGGTAAACAATAAAAAAAACAAGTAAATAGGAAAGTAAAAAGACTGGAATGGAATTCCTAAAGCAGATAATTGGAAAGGTCTGGAATTAATGTTATTTGTTTTTTGTTTTTTTAATTAAAGTGATTCACTGGGAGATTTTTAGATTAGGTCTCTTTTATTTTTATTTTAAATGTGCATATGTGTGTGTGTTTTCATGCACAGAGTGGAATGTACATGCTTCAGCTGGTGGACACTTATGCAGCCTCTTATTCTCTGGTCATCATTGCCATATTTGAACTGATTGGAATCTCATACATTTATGGTGAGTTTACAAAATTATGATAATTTATCTTTAGACTTACTCCAGTCATTTATTTTAGTGCACAGCAGGAATCAGATTTTTAGGCATTGAAAAAGAACATTACAAATAATTAAACAAGCAGGCAGCAATGAATAGGTTCAAGAGCTAAAATCTTAATGCCCGTTGACTTTCTTCCTTCCTGTATTTGTGGTGCAGGACTACAGCGGTTCTGTGAGGACATTGAGATGATGATTGGGTTCCAGCCAAACAAGTTTTGGAGAATCTGCTGGGCCTTTGTCACACCAACTATTCTCACAGTATGTTCACCTTATACCTTATATGACCATTCTTGACACACATCCAGTGTAGTTGCATGCACAAATTCATCCGCACTATTACTTTTGGTTATTGCTGCCACTGACCCTTTCTCTCTCTCTGTCTCTCTCTCTCTGTCTCTCTAGTTTATTTTAGCACTTAGTCTGTACCAGTGGAAGGTGATGACATATGAGGATTACACTTATCCGACCTGGTCTATGGTTATGGGCTGGCTTATGGTCATCTGTTCTGTCATATGGATTCCCATCATGTTTGTTATTAAGATGCACCTTGCACCTGGATCGTTAATTGAGGTAAGGGAAAGATTTTCTATTTCAGTGTTATTAAAAATTGCTCAGTATTGCTTTTCAATAAGTAGATGGCTAGTTTATTGTCATTTTAGGAAAAGTGTTTAATTCCAGGTTTTTTCGCCCAAAGTTTTTCACCATTTTAATAACCTTATGCTATTATTTATTCATTGTATTTAGTCTTGTGGTGTGCAGGCCAGTGTTATTTTAATTTCATTTGGATACTATTATAGCTTTACTAATATTTTGAATTAGTTCTTGAATTATTTTTAAATGCTTTTTCTTTTTCCTTTTAGTTAAAGTTTAGAAATTATACTGTTTTTGTCCATTTTATTAGTTTTTTTTAATTATTTATCTATATAGTTTATTCATTTTTATTTCAGTAACTGAATGAAAATAAGAAATATTTCCTTGGCAACTAGCTGAAATTAGTTTTTTAGAAAATTAGAAATTTTTTGAAATTTTATTTTATTTCAGATAATATTTATTTCAAGTAATGAAAAATGTATTTTTATGGTTTTATTTTTATCTTTACTATAACAAATAACCCTGGTAAGAACTCAGTTTTTGCATGCATAATAATTGTAAAGAATTATCGAAATCTCATGGATATAAAACAACATGTTTTATTCACATGACCAATGTTAACAACAAAATAATGAATCAAAGTGAGACTTTTTCAGTAATTCTATTAAATATAATTTTTTGAAAAAGATCAAACAAACGTAATAAATTAATCAATATCTAGGATGCAAACCAAGCACCCAGCATGCAATTTAGATGCCCCTTCTCGTTCTCTGCAGCGTCTGAAGTTGGTGTGCTCTCCTCAACCTGACTGGGGTCCATTCCTGATAAAACACCGCGGGGAACGCTACAAGAACATGATCGACCCTCTGGGCACCAACTCCCTTGGCCTCAAACTTCCCCCCAAAGATTTCCAGCTATCAGCCCAATATCAATAATCCTCCTCAATTCCCTGTGAGTGTGAAACTCCCCGAGGCCTCTGAGGGTGAGACCTGCACTCACGTCAAACTCTTTCCCTATTCAACCTCCCCTCTTTTCCATAGCGTTCTCTTTCAGCCATATTCCCCCTCTTCTGACACCTTTAGAGGGGTTTTTCAGGTGGAAAGCACAGACAACTCCCTATGATTTTTTTAGTTTTCTGAATAATTATTCGTAGTCAGTCTGAGAGTGAGTCTTTCGCGCACATTCTGAGACACCGATCCCAGCGGAACCTTTTTCTCAGAGGCAATATAATGATGCAGTTGCAACTGTTGAGGCAATATTTGACTGATCGTGCATCATGCAGTGGTTGTTTTTTAATTATTTTTTCATTCCGAAGTGACTGCTGATGTTAAAAAGAAAATAATGAAGAGAATAACATTTATATTTCTTGTCTATTTGCTTGTCATCTCTTAAATGTAGCAAACATAATGAGATAAACTGCTGAGTAGAGCACAGTGAACTCGAACTCTTTTCTGGTATCGTACTATCGCTCTCCACTTGTGTCCACTTATAGCTGTACCTTGTGCCTCAGACTTCCTCTGTTTATAAAATACCGCATAGTATAGTGCTAATTAAACCAATCGTACTACATTATGGAGGGAAGTGAGCACATTTCAGTCTCTGTGAATTATAAGCTATCCTACTCTTTTACTAACCTGTCGGAAATATCTCTATAATGTTATAGAAGCCAAACTCATAGTGTAGGCTCCAGTAGTATAGATCCATCCATGTCTTCAAGAAAACCTAGCCATGCAAAACTGTAATAATACCTTTCAATGTTGTTTAGAGTAGTACTCAACAGCCAACTAACAGTTATGTATGTATACTAATATTATAGAGTATGCTTTGGAGTTTGTGTCGTGATCTGTTCATAGACTTTGTGAATCCTCCTATTCTTATGCAGTACGCAGTTATAGTGGAGTCCACAAAAGAAAAATAGAGGAAAAACAAGGAGTGTGGTATGTGTGGCAACCCAATCGTCTCATAAAAAGTGTATATTTTAGAAACTTCAACTAGCTTACACAATATTTTTAACAATTGCTTGCAGAGGATATGTAGATTAGAAAAAAAAAAGTTTTTCATCTGAAATCATGTGCTTGGGGACCACACTCCTTTTTTTAAATGTTTTCCATCTGTTTGTCTGTTCGCTTTCATGAAACAGGGTCTCAGGTATTACTCCATTCAATCAACCTTATTAGATGTTGGATTATAATTGAACATATTCATTTGTGGAAACTTGATGTGATTCACATATACAGTAACTAGGGCTGCACGATGAGTCGTATTTTAATGATATCTGCCTCTCTTGATTTATTAAGCATAATCGCCTGTGATATTTGCCCGCTTTCTATTTAATTTAGCATTTGCATTATCTTGCACTAGTAACAAGCTTCCGTTCATGGTTGCTGTTGCCAGATTTCAACAGTTTAAATACCCAAATAAGATAATTTTTTTCATAAATCGATACATGGTTTACTTAATCTTCCTAACCATGTACACGCTCTCTCTAGATAACGAAAAAAGCACAGATGAGTTGAAAACACCGGCAAACATGTAGGTTGGAGTTTAGAGATATTCTACTGAGATATTCTGCTCAAATAAAAGTGCAATACAACCAGTCTGGTTTGTTTTCTGTGATTAAATCTGCGAGCAAGCCATGTGAGTTGACTTTCTCTTATTTTATGTTTATGTGAAAGTGCAATATTTCTGATGAAATTAAAAATATATAAATTTTAAGCAAAGAAATTAACCGTTTAACCGTAATGAACCATTTAACCATTATCGTGCAGTCCTACATATAACCGATTCTCTATACGATTTGTGAAAGTGGACACTTTCAGAATATTATGCCATATATTTGAATTCTTATATATGTAAATATGGTTACAGATAAAATGCTTTCATAGTATTGCTTTAGGCAACAGTTTTATGTTATTTAGAGTTGAGTAGTTAGAATTATATATATATATATATATATATATATTGGTTAGTTGTTGTGCTGATCAGTCGTAGCACTACAAATAGCACTTTGATTAAATGTCACCATACAAATAAGTGGTTATTCTCCACCACCACAGTGATAAAAAAGCCTAAATTAAAAAAAAAGTACTACTTTTATTTTGTAGTTCAGAATGTATACCTAAACACTTAGTACTGTGGATATGATTTAGTTAGTGGAAAGAGCCACACTGCCCACGCAATGCAAGTAATAACTCTGAGACTTTGCCTGGGCATGCTGGGTTTCAAAAGCCATGTAATATGCAGATACTACACTAATCACCTTGAATATAAAGCATTTATAAAACAGAAAAAGAAAAAAGGTATTCCTCAGTATATTAGTGTCACAAAAGAGATGCTTTTTCTGATACATGTTTAATCTTACTCTCTGTGTAGTATATGTGTGTGAATGTGTGGAATAATATGCAGCGCTTAATGTTTAGATTTATACTTATCCAACCATCCAGACATGGTCAAATGCAGCCTGACAGTCAGTTTGAGGTTTTCCTATTCATTGCATTGTTTTATCTGCAAGAGCTGATTTTACTCGAATAGAAGCTCTGGTTATGTAGTACAACAAACAGTATACAAAGCACACAAATAGTAGACGGCTGCTGTGATCGTTGTAATATTTAAGGTTCTGGATGGAGTTTCTGTTAGTCCTTGTGTTGCTGTACGTCTGTCCGAGAGCTATTGTTACAAGCCCTTTTATGTAACAAATATTCTATGGGACAAAAATAATAGGTAACAGTCTTGCATGTGCTGTTTGTGTTGCTGTGGGTTATTTGTCCATGTATGCTTCCCCTTTACGCTCCTTTTCTCGAATGTGTCCCTCGCTTAGCAGCTGCAGCTGAGTTTACCACCTCTTCCTACCTACAGGGCGACACTGGGCAGTAGGCAACCAAAGAAGGAGAACTTCTCAAAGGGTTCTGAAAAATAAAGCTTAAAAAAGAACATATATTCTATAAAAGAAAAGACATATATATATGTATATATATATACACAAATAGCCTATATGAAGAAATAAAATATATTATTCTGTGTATTTAGGAGACTGAGATACTGCCACTCATCCTTCATTTAGTGGTCATTATTGATGTGTGTCAATATGTTATATGACATCTTCAGGTAACCTTTGGCCTTATAGATGTCCTCTGGTAATAAACTATTATGTGTGTTTCAGAATAATGATCCAGAGTAGCTTCCAATCAGTCATTATGTGGTCTGTCTATATTGTAATGTATGTCGTGTCATTTGGCACTTTACTGTGGACCTATCGGAGCATAGGTAAAAATTTTTATTACTTGGGTAATGTCATATATTTCTGTGTGTTTTACATGAGGGAAATCTGCCTATGGATACAGATATGTACCTCCATCAGATCATGGCATCATTTGAGTTGAATTGTAGAGTATAAATATGAAAAATATCTAGATTTTGAATCCTGTGCCGGACAAAAAAAAAAAAAGCAAAACATAAAAAGAAGAAAATAAACACATGAAAAGGCATAATTTATTTTAAATGTCATTAATCCTTGAGGCCCTACCTCAGATTTTGTATTTATGTATAGAAATGCAATTTGAATCATCATTGAATCATCTTTGCCAATAATACAATAAAAGACCATATTTATCATAAAATGTATAACCTCTTAATCAATAAATAAATGTTAATGTTTTCAACTCCAGTTGTGTTCTTATATGCCTGAGGTGTTTGGAGTAATATTTTGTTCAAGAACACACGTGCACACATACTGTACAAACTTACACAAGCTTCACACTGGGTGATATAAAACAGACAAAAATGGTTGCAGTTAAAAAAAAAAAAAAATTCATATCAAGAAAAAATATCACCAGAAGTATCTGGATTTGTTTTTCAAAGTTGTAAATAAAACAGAGTATTTTTTTAAAGAAAATACTATTGGTGTCATTCTGTTTCAAAATGTCACATTTAATTCAGTGTTCCATGCTGTTACTTTCTAATTATTTGTGAAATGTAGTGGCAATTTCTGAGTAAACATTGTTTCAAAGTAAATCCTACACCCATTTTTTTTCAGTGTACTGTACCCTCCTGCTCTTGAGTGTTTTTCATGCATGTGAAACATTAGTAAACAAGAACTTGACCGAAACCTAGTTACATTTTCTGATGCATTAAACAACAGAAATATTGTATTGAAGCAGTCAGTTGGTCATGACATTGCAGATTGTTCTAGTACACAGCATATTTACTACACCGCACAAATTATACAGCTCAAAACTGGCATTTAGCATTTTAATTGTTAGAAAAAAATTATTTGAATTAGTTATACTGTAGGCCAATTCCTTGCAAGATTAAATTATTTTAAATGATCATTTCAAATCCACTAATTCTCTTGATGTGTCACAGCTCCGTATATTACCTGCGGCTCTTGATCTTCTTTTGATCTCTGTTTAGTTTTCCTCTGATTGTGAGCAAATGTTAATGCTGCATAGTTCACCTCCTCTGTTTTTGACTAAAACAAAACAAATGTTTAAAAGATAGATTACAACATTTAACAGCTATTAAATATTTTAAAGCACCAAATCATGTAGAATATGTTGAAAATTTCTTACATGTGGACTTGCGTTAGTTTGTGACATGCTTGAAAAAATTGACAAAAGTGAGACTAGAAAAACTAAGACAGGGCATACTTGGAAAATACCAGTATAGGTGGCAAATAAATATTAGGCCTACCTGCTCTCTGTTTCTTTAAGATGTAACACAGAATGACGTTGAGAAGTATCGACACCACAATGATTGTCATCAGTGTTGGTCGAACATAGTCAGACTGTTTCCCTATAAGATGAAATACAGAGTATGTTGACATTATCTTAAATCAATGTCTCATTTATTAACATGAGTTGCATTTGCTAGTGTTTTAAAATGTTTAAATGTTTTACTTTATTAATCTATGTTAATGTTAGTTTAATAAAATTACAATTATGTTACTACAAATACTGTTAATGTTAGTTTAATAAAAAAGTTAATTGTTCGTGCTATACATGCTTTAACTAATTGACAACACTGAATTTTAAAAATGAGAAATATAGTAAATGTTGACATTTTTATTAAGATTAATAATGTTACCATTATTCTTTTAAATTATTACAACAACTGTAAAATTGCACTGTGAAAATGTTTTTTTTTTTAAATTGTAAATAAATCAAACTGTAATATGTTTAAGAAAATACCAATTAAGTAATTATAATTAATACTAAGTCATTCTACTTCAAAATATGATGTTTAATTCAATATTTGCCATTTCTTTGTAATTATTTGTGAAATTTACTAGCAATTTCTGACCGAAAATAATTTCAAAGTGAATTTTGCACTAGTTATTTTCAGTGAACAAAACATATTTTTGAATGTTTTAAGATATTTGATTTAATAATTTTTAGTAAAATATTTGATTTAATAATTTTTCATCATCTTTACTATTCAGCTATATTAATTGACATTTACATACATTTACAGGTGCATCTCAATAAATTAGAATGTCGTGGCAAAGTTTATTTTTATTCACATTTATTTCAGTAATTCAACTCAAATTGTGAAACTCGTGTATTAAATAAATTCAATGCACACAGACTGAAGTAGTTTAAGTCTTTGGTTCTTTTAATTGTGATGATTTAGGCTCACATTTAACACAAACCCACCAATTCACTATCTCAACAAATTAGAGTACTTCATAAGACCAATATTCAGGATATACATTTTTTTTTTTATCAGTATGCGTGTTCCTTGGGAATTGAACCCATGACCTTTTGCGCTGCTAACGCAATGCTCTACCACTGAGCCATAGAAACACATGTCATATGTCCGTTTATGCGTTTTTAAAGCGTTTAGCTTTATAAACAATCACACGTTATTCTGTTGAGTTTTTGAATGCAATGTCCAATCAGAGGCGTTCAGATTAGTCATCACTGAAACACCACGGTTCTGTTCAGTGCACGCGCTCGATGGCTAACATTACACTAACAGCTTTTAGCCTTAACCTGAAGTTGATTCACCCTCCGGCGAATGCACATCAGCATATTCCAGTAAGTTTCAATTTCAGTGAATAAAGATTTAAAAAATGTTGAATTCATTACCACTATGTGACCTTTTGAGTCTCAAACTGTTTCTGTGCAGGCCCTTACCAGGAAATTAACAACTGCATAAAAAAGACAAGCAATGCTAACCGTGGTCATTTCTCTGCAATCCAGTGTTGTTGCCACAAATGAAGGGAGGTGTGAAAAGCGCTTCTGAAAATAGTGTTTGTGGTTGTGATGCAGCACAGGGTGTGAAAGTAGAGGTACAGATTATCAATGTGGACGGAAGCTTTATGTACTCCATTACGTTCAGAGAGAAAAAAATATATAATAATGTATATAACCCAGTATGGTACATCAAATATAAGACTCATAATTACACATAGCAAATAACTAATTTAATTTATAGCACTTCTATTACTAAATTTATTAGCAGTTGTCAACTAAATCAATTAAGTAGCACAGAGCAGGATGAGGAAGAATGTGTGAACTACATGCTTTCCACTGTGTCTGTCCATTTTTCTATGCATATAACTGTGGCATGGCTTCTCATGCATGCAGCTAAAATTGTCAGCAAATTGCCATAAAACAGTTTTTACTCAAAATTCTAGGCATTTCTTTTTGGAAAGCAGCCAAAAAGAAATGCCAAGAATTTTGAATAAAAACTGTTCCTATACATATTAATAGTCAAAGTCTCACAAGGGCAGAAACAATGCCTTGGACAGAAGGATCACACCATTTTGCATTTTACACTACAGGAAGTTTTTTTTTTGACATCTTGAACATCTAAACTCCATCTTCATGGCTGCTGGTGCTGTGGCAAAATGTGATCTTATCCTCCTTGCACTTGCAGTGATGCCACCAGATGTTATTGATATTAAATGTTATTAAAATATTTAGAGCCCATGTGAGAAAAAGTAGTTTATAATAGTTGTGTGCACCATACTAAATTCTTTGTAATTGGAACCTACAAAAACATGGGCACTTACACTACCATCTGGTGGTGTCAGAAGAGAAAAACACTTTACATAGAGATTTCAAATGGTGCGAACACATCTGAAAAATCAGGCAGGCACACCAGGGCTGCATCCGAAAACTTAGGCAGCTGACTTGTTGCCTCGCTGCCCTGTCAGGCAATGACTTCAAAGGCAGTGTTTTTGCACGGAGGCACCTCATAAAACGGATTTCAGACAGGCTTCTGAGGCAGCGTGACGGTTTAATGATCTACAACAAAATAGAAGAGTTTTGGGGATAACTAAATGAAGATTTAATTACTATAACACTGATTTCTCGCTAGAAATAACACCAAATGTGTAAAAAGTTAGTCAGAAATATACATTTTCACACAAACTAACCACCAAACACAACTTTCAGATGCCATCTTTATCTTTTAGCTCAACCGTCATGGAATGGAAAGCACAGGATTGTGGGATATCAAAGGCAGCGAAGGATACATTATGCTGCCTTCAAAAATCGATCAGATGAAGGCATCTCATGAGACAGGAAGTGAAGCTAACTTTGGATTCGGACGTGCCTTGATGCCTTCCTGCCTTGAAATGCATCCTCCGAAGGCAGCATTTTTCAGTTTTCGGATGCAGCCACGATCAAAACTACGGTGCCTGGGAGGGGCCGTCTTCGGTTCACTTAGTTTTGTCGTGGCCACAACATATTAAGTCGTGGGAACGTGACATTAATTCGTGGGAACGTGATATTAATTCGTGGGAACGTGATATTATGTCGTGGCTACGAGATCGTTTTGTCGAGGTAACTCTTAGGTCTTGCCCTCGAGATGCTATGTTGAGGGAACGACATATTTTTCTTGTGGCCACGAGTTTAATGTGTAAACAAACCTATGTGACCATAGCAACCCGGGATTATCAGGGATTCATTAGTATTTTATTTTGAATTAAGAAATTATTGTATTAATTATTATAGAAATTATTACATAATTAAATTATTATATTGACCATAGGCTACCGGACTGTAGGCAATTGCACGCTATGTAACCAGCATTCAAATGAGTTTATCACAAATAGTCTAAATGTTACATAAAGTACATAAAATAAAATAGACCTACAAGTAAACATTTTTATCCATCCCACAGTCTTGCTAGCTGTGTGTGTCCATTAACTGATCGTCTTTTCCTGTAATATTTGTATATTATTATTAGCAATTATTATCATAATTATTATTATTATTAGCCTATTATTATATTTTTATATTCGTTTTTTCCTTTCATTTCGATCTCTTTACATAACATTCTGACCAGTTTTGTAAATAAGCATACTGTAAATGCTCGACAAAGTTTTTATTATGCTGACTGGAATTTATAGCTTATTGGAAATGCAGTTTAAAGGTTGAATTTAACATATTTTTTTTCTGCGAATTAATAATTATTAATATTATAGCCTACTGCCTAGTGTTTTGTTAATAAATATAATAATATAGCCCTAAAAAGTTAATATAACCTAATAATTATAATAATAATATACAAATATTAAATGAAATGTTTAATGATAATAAAAATGTTTTATCGATCTCTGATTTTATCTCTGATAATCCCGGGTTGCTATGGTCACGTATTTTGTTTAAGCATTAAACTCAACATAAGAAGTCGTGGCCACGAGAAATGGATGTTCCCTCATCATAGCATCTCGAGGCCACGACATAATATCACTTTCCCACGAGCTGTTCCCACGAATTAATATCACGTTCCCACGACTTAATATCACGTTCCCACGACTTAATATGTCGTGGCCACGACAAAACTAAGTGAACCGAAGACGGCCCCTCCCGGGCACCGTACAAAACGGCCACAAGGTTAAAAATCTAATAAAATGTCATTGTTGATTCTTGTTAAGTTATGCACAATAGAGTTGCATGATTAATATGGCATGCAAATTTGACAAATTGTTGTAAAAGTAAAGATTTACTATGCCGCTAAACTTGAGGTCCACAAATGTGGACAATGGGACTTAGCTTCGTTGAAAATGTAAAAATGTTAGCAAAAAATGTAACTGAATTCGTAGTTTGGGAAGAATTTGTTAGAAAACATCCATCCATTTACAATAGTTTACAACAGTATAAAATGACATTGCAAGTGTGATAAATAACTTTACATTGATTTTTATTCGTTGAAAATGTAAAAATGTTAGCAAAAAATGTTGAAAAACTATGAAAACGTAGTTTGGGAAGAATTTGAAAAGTTATATATGAGGGCTTTTCACACTGCGCTTAACCCCGGGTTATCTTCGTTCTAAACACCGCTTTTAACCCCGGGTAAAGACACGTTTCACACCTGTAATTTGAAAGCGGTGTTAGCACCGCATTTTACCCGGGGTTATGAAACCCTGCTCCGGAGCAGGGTTAGCACCGCATTTGTGGTGTTAACCCCGCATTGCGGTGCTAAGTTTGTTCAGTGTGAAACGAGCGGTGTTTGCTTGTTGCTGCTGGACGCTTGGCAACAGACAGCCAATCAGAAATGAGCAGCGAGGCTCATGTCACCAGGAAACGCGCATCGTGTAAACTGCAGCCGGTGAGAAGAAATATCAAAAGATGGAAAGAGTGAATAGGAGACGGTGTTATTCTTATGCTACTGTACAAGTAAACACTAACGTTAGTCTCTCCACACTTAAAAGAAATTCAAAGAAATATTCACATACTTTGCTACTTGTTTTCTTTCTTTTGTACTTTTGTCTTTGTTTTCTTGGCTTTATGTGTCTCATGAGGCCGCTCACCTAAAACGCGTGATTTTTTTCCCCAAACCAGTTAAGCGCAAACCACGCCCCCTACGAGAAAACCCCACCCTACAGCTATGACTTATGTCTTAACGCTGCTGCACGTTTTGAAAATGCAGAGATCAGTTGGGTCGGGTTGTGCTGCATCTTTTCAACCTGCTTGGCCATTGTAGTCATGGCATCACTGTAGTCCAAGTTTTCAGCCAGTTCACTGAGCAGTCCCAGCATCCGTCTCACAGGAGACTGAGGTATAGATGCTGTTTAAAGAGACAACAATGAAAACAATTAAATAAACACTTGGACCAGGAAACAAAACTGGGGGTCGTCAATTTAGACTAAATTATGTGACAAATGTCTATCCACATAAACAACTGAATACTGCAATCAGTGATGATTGGCCCAAGCACTGCATTGCATGCATTTAACTGTCTGGTAGTCTTAGTGGTTGTCAGTTGTAGGTTTTTTATTTTTTTTTTTTACATCTGTTTGGTGATTTTGGTAGCACTTAGCTAAAGGCTAAATGATCTTAAAATATAGACATACTTGTATTCTTAGGGGTCTAAAATGAAATCCACAGGAAACTAATAGAAAATGGAAAAATACAGAACATTTTCTGAGGGGTCCAATCTACTAATCAGTCACAACAGTAAAAAGCAGAAGTTAAATGCAAAAAAAGTAAATAATATAAAAATAGCCTCTAACACTAGCATTATCTATTCTATCTACTTGTTTTCTTATCTATTATATATATAAAAAAAAGAAAGAAAAAAAGAAACCACTTCTGCTTTAGGCTAACCAAGACTTGTCTCTTTTTACACTATGTAAAATAATAATAATAAAATAAAATTGTATAATGTGTTTTCTAATAGTTTTTTTTTTTTTTTTTTACAGAATATTGTTTAGTAGCAGATCCCCTCAAAATACAAAATATATAAAAAAGCCATTATTACAACTATAATGTATTTACTTCAGAACAAAAAAGTTAAAGCAAGAATACCTAATGGCAGAATATTCCAACGTTTGTGTAAAGTTGAAAAAAAACCATCTGTCATCATTTACTCACCTTAACCCATTTAATCCCATCGGCAACAATAGTGACCATAAATAATGTTTTCATTTATATAGCTCTAAAAATGTCACTGACTGATGTATTAGTGCATTTCCTGCAAATATGGAAAAAATAAAGGGTCTCAATTAGGGTTGCAAAGGGGTGTAACATTTTTGGAAACTTTCCAAAAATCCCAGGAAGATTAAAAAAACATCCCGGAAAGTTTCCGAAATTTACTGGAAATTTTCCACCTTTTTGCAACCCTAGTCTCAATTAAATATGTGCAGTGTCACATGACCAGAGCAGTTTATTTCCTGTTTGCACCATGAGATGATGATGGCTGCATCAAAGCTCTAAACAAAAAATGTAATAAAGCATTTTAACAAAGATATGACAAAGATTTTTGGGACACATTATTTTTAAGGTGTCTAGTATTAATTTATGTATTTACAATTATTCTGTTTTGTTGAGTGTGGTCATAGAATGAGTAAACATCTTGATGGCAACAACAGTGACTGGTGGGATAACAATTTTTGTTTTTTATCTTAGTATACCTATTCAGTGTTGTATACTGTTTTTTTTTCTATGTATAATAGTAACCATAGAATGTGATGAAAGTTTACAATGTGTTAATAACTGGGCTGTGATATATAAGAATTTTAATGACAGTATACACATTATCCCACTGGTCACAATTGTGACCAACTATAAAACACACTTTTTCATAAAAATAAAATTTCCAATTATAATTGGAATATATATAATAGATTATTTCAAGGTGTTACTAAATGACATGTCATTTTGACATTTTCATGTCTGAGAAAAAAATTGGGATTAAATGGGTTTGTTGTTCCAAATTTACATAGTGTGGAAAAAAAAAATACTATGGAAGTTAATGGCTACCACTTGTAGTAGACACTGACTTCCATATATTTTTTTTCCATACTATGCAAGTCAATGGTTACCAAACAGTTGCTGGTAGCCAATCAATAACCAACCAAAACCTTGGGGAAAAAACCTTAGAAAAAGGTGCTCGCGCCAAAATAAACATTTAGACTTCATGGACTCACCTCCCTTTTCGTTACCCTGCACACAAGGTTGGTTGGAGTACGAGTCTTCCAAAGTAGGTGATGCTTGGTGCAATTGTGCAGAGCTGGTCCAGCTGATGCAACTCTAATGTTCATAATATACACATAGACAAAATTAAAAGTTGCAAGAGTGTTTCTTTTCAATATGCCACCATTAGAATAAAAAAAAGAATGCATAAAAAAACATCACCATCCCTCCCTTTATACCGACCATCATCTTGAGCACTGAGATGGTACTGATGATCAGTAGTGCAGCTTTCTTGCATCAGAGGCATGTCTATAACAATTGTGTACATATGTCACACTACTGTACTAGTTGTTTTTTTAAGAATTAAGCATGCTTAATGAAGGCTCTATGTCCAATAGGAACTTTCTTACCACGAGGTAATGTGCTTGGCATTGGCATATTTTGCCGTAAAGGGTTTAGAAAGTCAAGAGAAACTGAGGCTGTGAAGATGATGAACAGGACATATAATTAATATAATTAATTAATAGTTCAAAAATCTAAAGAAGGTAGTATTAAAAACCACATCAGTCAGTGTGTGACAACCTATGCTGCAAAAAAATTATTACCTTTTGTTATTTTCAGCAGCTCAGCCCTCATTTCAGCTGTTGTGGGGAGAAAGTTGATGGAGGTGATGTTGTAATTTTGCACTACTGCTTCCTGGTGTTTGCATGGTGCCCCTATGGCCAACTGGACATGTGCAGAGCTCCAACTCCATATCCACTGTATAGGTGTGCCCTGATATGGAGGATCTCACCTGAAATTTCTTCTCTCCAACCTATCAGTGACATGAAGACAAAAAAATACCTTGTTTCTCAATTCTAAGAATGCACAGAACAGACTTGCATTCTTGCGTAGACCGGCCTTGCCAGACAAGAATGAACTCGGAAGGACACTAGGACACAGAACGCATCTTTGTGAGAATCGAGATGCACAGTGATCTTGTTTCTCAACTAACAATCCCAGCACATTTTAAGTAGAGGGACAGCCCAACAAATTACAACATATTACTTCACAGATGTTTTAACCTATTACAACATTTGGTTCCATTATTGTTTGTATTATTTTAGATATTTTTATTTTACTGCATTTGTGAAAATTAGTATACATATTTAATGTAACTAATGCTTTGTCAATGTTAAGATTCTTTTTAATATACCAATAAAAAGTACTGCAGGCTTTCTCTAAGTCTCTATCACTTTATTAAATGTGTAAAAAAAATTACTTTTTACATCAGAGAATTTTCATGTGTCCTCTGTACTTGTGTTCTTATTGGAGTTAAACTTTGACGGTTGATGATGACAGTATGAGAACAAGATTGCAAGATGGCTTAAAAACGCATATTGACAAACAGCCTTTTGCAAAAAGAACCAACAACTTTATAATGATTCATATTTAAAAATTATATTTTACCTGAGAAATATCAGATGCTTTGATATTACTTTCTGTAGCAAGGAATCTTGACCGGTGGAATGCCTCCCAATGGCCAAGTGCAACATCGGTCACATGTGCTTCATAGTACATCTCTATTCGGGTGATGAAAAGGTTGAATAATTGAGGCGGGTTGAATGCTTTTGTCCTTTGAAGTATTTTGTCTTTCAAGACACGCATTGCAGCCTCCACATAGTTATTTGTTTGGTTGCCACGTGTTGGCAAGTCCCTCCTATAGATGAGAGCCCAACTCTCACGTCGACTGTAAAGACTCTGTAGATAGGTCAGGAACTTCCTGTATCTGTAATGAGTAAGAAAATAAACTGTAAAGAATAAATACAATGCAATGAAGCCCTCTGAATAGGCCTCTGGAGGGTAAACATATCAGAAGTACTACTGTAATATTTAAGCTACCTCTACCCGTCTACTATTTTCTCTACCTGGTGGTCAAAGGGTTGTCGAGGGCTTGCTGATAGAGTAATTCAACTGTACTCATTTCCCTGGCATAAAGCATGTATTTTACTATGCTGAACAGTGTCTGCCTGTCCTTTATCTCAACTTTGTGTTCTTTGTTCCACAACCACCTCCACACAGCTTGCAGAAGTTGAAATATGCAGAGCAGCTGTGTGGCTTCAGGAAAGACCTGTGCTATAGCTCCCTTCTCTGCCGTTGAGTCATCTGTAAGAAACACGAGGGCCTGTCTCACCACACCCTCCAAAGGCATCATTTTTCAATAAGGACTTCAGCAGCTCCAATCCCTCACTAATTGTCTTCTCATTTTCTGACTGGGTTATCACTATTCCTATAGGAAGACCACCTGCACAGGTGTGTGTGAGGAGGAGAAACACCCTGCAGTCCTCCCGGTCCATGTTACCAGATGAATCCATAAAACACATTTCTCCACTGTTGGAGAGATTGTGTGTTCGTTACATCAACGGGGAACAAATGGCTACAAGTGGTGTTCCTGCTGAGGACATTTTAAGCTTGCCGCAGGTGTCATTACAAGCTGCATTGTAGGATTCTACCTGCCTTTCCAAAGCTGCTAGCATTCCCTCCCCACTTTGCTCTCCAAACTCCTGCTTATTCACCTTCTGATAAAGTCTGCAAACAGAGGTGAAAAAAGTACTCAAATTTCACTCAAGTGTACAGATACTTTGAAGAGCAAGATGTGATGCAGAGGCCAGAAATATATTCTACACAGAATTCAAGAATGTGTTGAATTAATAAGGAGAGTAATAGAATTAAAACATACAACATTAACGTTTTGAAAGGCCACTTTTTGTGTTGTCTATTCAACGTCACTGTCTAAAAGGATAATTAAACTTTTAATTATTTGGGGTATTTAAAGTTTTTTTCTCAGCAAATATTGATAAATTATTTGAGACTAATTAGAATAATGAGCAAATCATGTAATTAAGATTTTTTTTTTTAAGTTTATTGACAGTCCTACTCAATGTGTCATATAATGACATAATAAATACAACTTATCCACTGCCTGGTAAGAACATCACTAAACATGAATTACAATTAATTTAACATACAATGTTCATTTAAACACTTTTTTGGAGATTTTTAACATTTAATCAAAAAAAAAAAAACATTACCACAAAAATATTAATTGTATTTAAATTCTCACTGATTTTATTTGCACTCAATCTTGAGCATTCAACCAATATATTACACAGCTAGTGGCTCTATCAAAACGTACTGTTCACTGTTCAAACAAACTGTATCAAAAGTACTGTTTTTTCAGAAACGTAATCATGTAAAAATACAAGTAGTCAGTTTAAATTGTACTTGAATTTATTTATTTATTCACTTTTTAACACCATTCCAGCATCAAGGCTATTTTCATGGCGATCAATTGTACTTAAAGTACAAATCCCCCAAAATAATACTTAAGTACAGTAATCAAGTATTTTACACTCCTGTCTGGCAATGAAATGGATTGTTTTGACTACATAAATCTGTCAAAGCTACTGATTTGTACCAAGTAAACTTTCACATACCTGTAGCAAAACTGAAGGTCTGGGCAAATGGCACGGTTGGCTGAGGCATATACATATTTGTTGCCATGCTCAGCCAACAGATCACCTTTAAGTACAGCCAGAGCTGATGTTGGGCTGTGCCCAATTTCAAACAACTGGGTCAGGGTTTCAATTGCCTTGACCCCTACATCCTTGTGCCTCAGATGTTGTGGTTGTGTACATTGTACAAACGCACAGAAGTTGGGCAAGTGGGTATATGGGGATCATTGCTCCTGAAAAATAAAAACAAATCACACAAAGAAGCTTGCAAAAGCACTTATTTTATCACATCTTGACATTTCTAACTCACCTACTTGATCCTCCCCTTTTGTCTATAGTCTTCACCAGAGTGCAAACCATTTTTGCCTCACAGCATGTATTTTTTGACAGCCGTCGTTGATTAGCTGTGCCTGATCGGACATATACATTGTGCTGGCACCTATACTGAGCCTATAGATAGACAGAATATAAATGTTTTAATATGTACAGAAATGTGCACAAATCTTATGCATGTTAGATTTTTTTAAATTATTATTTATCTTTTGCATTAGTCTGCCAATAGAAAATAATGTCCAAACTTTCATTTTGCCATTAATTATTATTATTATTATTAATCCAGGAAAACATCTCATTGACATACAACATCTCTTCTTCCATGGAGAAAATGGCAGCAACAACAAACAGGCCTAAGCCAATGAGATTTCTGTATTCACAAGGAGTCCAACAACCAGGGCCGTCCCTGGCTGACGCGGGGCCCGGTGCGAGGGTATGGAGTGGGGCCCCCCTCGGTCCGTTTGCGATCGCGTTACGGGGGGGGGGGGGGTGTTTGGATTCCGTTCGCCGCGGGGCGCGGGGCCCGGTGCGACCGCACCAGTTGCACCGCCCAAAGGACGGCCCTGCCAACAACAAACAGTATGGACCACACAGAGATCTGGGCCTGTATTTATCAAGCCTCTAAGAATTACTCTCAAGAACACTGCTAAGAATTGACTTAAGTGGAAAAAAATTCTTGGCTCAAAGCTGCGATTAAGAGTTAGTTATCAATCATCTCAGTCGTAATTTAAGCGAAGTGTAGGACTAAATCTTAAGTGTCAGTCTTAGAGATGATTCACGACACTTTGCTGTGCCACAAACGAGATTTTGGATGACGACATATGCATGGACCAATCACTGAATAGATTTCCTTAATTAAGAATATTCTCAGATAAATTCACATTGACTGGTTAAATTCCTAATAGGAGTTTACATTCAACACGCATTTGACAATAAAGACTTTTCAAGAGAACACATTATGGCAAGGAAACTGTGGAATTACAAATTTATAAAATGATAAATCTAGGTTCCAATGTAATAGTATATAAACTGAAACATTGTGTTTAAATGTTTAACTTCCTGATTCTTCCTGACTCAATGTATATTCAAAGAGGCCCCTGGCCCAGACGTGGATTCATTAGGTTGATTGGATTAGTGTCTATGCATTTGATTATGTTGAATCAATGTATATTCAAAGAATCCCTGGCCCAGACGTGGATTCGTTAGGTTGATTGAATTAGTATGTCCCTCATGTGCTTGCTTTGTTTAAATTTGGCTCCACCTCCAATAATCCCTCCTCCAAAAATGCCTATAAAATAATCTTGTAAAGTTACTTATAGTTGGACTTGGATGACTGCAGCGACACACAGCGAGTTCTCAATAAAGAGGAACTTCTGCTTGAAAGATATCCCAACGTCTCCTGGTCTCTGCTTCGAAGAGGAAAAAGTTCACAACAGATGGTGCCGTGACCCGGATAGAGCTCCTCACCTGAATCCAGATTGAAACTTCAACAAAGATCCGATTTCGTTCCAGTCTGAATCATTCTGTACAACCAAGGGTTTGGTGAGTGTCACTCTAATCCAAAAGAACCTAAGACCAGTACAATTTTGTATCCTCTGCGCCGTCAGAGAAGAGTTAACAGACAGCTGTAGGTTGGTTTAACTAAGTTTATCCTCTAAAGTTTTTCTTTTAGAGATGAAAGTTTATCCTCTGTTTCAGGCAGGGAAGGTTAGCATTTCGTGCTAATAAGTTTGGTTTATCCTCTGTTCTTGTAGGCAGGGAAGATTAGCGTAAAGTGCTAGTAATTTGTGTTTATCCTCTGTTTTGCCAGGGAAGGTTAACACTAGTTGATCTGTGTTAACAAGTGTACTCTCTGTTGATCAGAGAAGTTTTAGTGTTTTGATTGTGTGGTAACAAAGAAACTCACAAAATGTTTAGAAAGAATGCTAGACTGATCCCCACAACTGAAAAAGGTGGTCTTGCGACTCCTTTGTGGTCAGATAGTGAATTCAAAACGCTGTTAGGGGAACAAATGGACCTAATAGTCACTGAAAAAGTTAGACAAGAACTAACGCAGAAATATGAGATTCATCCAGACAAGATTTGGTCTGTAGATGAGTGTAAAAAGGTGCTAGGAGCATGTATTCGAAAGAACAATGTGAAAGGCATTATCTGCTGTCACAGAGAATTCAGTTTAGCGCTAGCTACACAACAGTCTCAGCGTAACTCAGAGCTAGAGGAACAGAACAAAGAACTCCGTGCTAGAGTATCCATTTCGACTAAGAAATTGAACCGCAACAAAGCTTCAGCAAAAACTGATGTGGAAGAAGTTATTCAGCCTGATAACATTTACCCTGATTTACAAGCGTTTTTTGAAACAGATGTAGCTCTCCAATCAGTAACTGACGTGCCTGTAAATTCCGTCAGTGTGTGTGGTGCTAGGAGGAGATCTCAGGGAATTGAGGAAACTGATAGTGTTCCTCTCAATTCTTCTGTTGTGCAAATACAAACTGTTGCCAAAGCTTTATTTCCTAAAGATATAGAGAGACTATCTCAGAGTTTACCGTCAGCACGCACACATTTTTCTGAATTTAGAAGAACATTGATCAGTAAAATGCGTCTTTATGACATGTCGTTGGCAGAAGTCACGCAGCTGATGTCACAAATTCTAACTGAATCTGAATTCAATAGTTTTGAGTCTGCTGTTACTTCTGAACTACAACATGCCAGTAAAGGTGATTTGAGAGAAGGTGTTTTGAAAATTCTAAAGAACATTGTTGGACCAAAAGTAGATTGGTCAAAAGTCACTAGTTGTGTGCAGAAGAAGAATGAAACTGTAAGTGAGTACACTGAAATGTTTTGTCAGTCAGCTGCAGCATATAGTGGAATAGCTGACACCCCAGAGAAGGTACTGGATCATAAAGGACCATTAGTTCGAACATGGTTTGATGGCCTTTTATCAGAGTATAGATCTGCTTTGCCTTTCTTAGATCTAACATGGTCCACTGGAAGCTTGCAAAACAGCTTGGACAGGTTAGCTACTTGGGAAAGAGACTCTGATGTTAAAGCCAGAGTAAAGATTGCAGCAGCATCCTTTAAGGTCAACACAGAGAAACGACAGAAACCTAAATGTCCTAAGAAGGAGGGCAGTTGTCATTATTGTTTTAAACCTGGACACTGGATGAAAGAGTGTAGGAAAAGAAAAAAGACATTAGGAGAAATTAACAGCTTTACTCAGTTCCTACTCAGTCTACTTAGTACTCTGAAGCAGCCCCTCCCCACTTCACCGAACTGTTGGAGCAGTTTGCTCAGGTGTTAACTGTTAGGGCTGTGAGTGCTTAATTTCCCCAGTAATGTACAACAAAGCTGAACGATTCTTTCTGAATAAAACTAATGGTGTTAAGACAGACTGTAAACATAAGATGCTCTCATGCAGTGTCCGCACTCATGAATTAAGCAAAAAAGTCACTTCTGTCACCTCCTCCCGTTGGGGAAATTGTTTAGCAACTCTCACAGCCGCGAATATTGTTATACAGCGTGCACCAGTCACGAACCCATCCTCATGTATGATGTCTGCAATGACTGAATTTGTGTTAGAGGATGAAGGCGAAATGACTCATGATTGTGTTACGCTTCCATAACAGACGACAAGTGAAATAGCAGAAACTCCCATAGAGAACACAGAATTGGAGTTGTTTGTTGATGGTTCAGCTCAAATTATTGAAGGTAACAGACGAGCAGGATATGCAGTAACTTCCACCACTGAAGTAGTTGCTTCAGGTCGTCTTCCAGATCATTTTTCAGCTCAAGCTGCAGAACTAGTAGCCTTAACTAGAGCATGCATGCTAGCTTCAGGATCGGTATTACAGCAGCTGCAGTGTTGTGTCAGGGAAGGAAAGCCTGGACTCATGTGTCACACTGTAAAGTTGTTCCCCCACCTACAGGGATAGGATAGGACACATGGACCAGTGAGGAGCCCAGGGAAGAACCGAAAGCAACAGGCTTCGGGGGCTAACCCTGCGGTGAAGATTCCCTCATAGGCCTTCCCCATCCACTAGTCCATCCTTACCTCACTGTTCTTTAGGTGTCGCAGGAATTGAGAAATAGGGAAAGAAGGAACAACAATAGCAGACTATATTTGAACAGAGGATACAACCCTAATGTTTGGAGACTCTACAACAAATACTGCTATGTGCCGTTGTTCTCTTTTGTTTTGTTTTTTTTCTTCCTCTGTGCAGATACCACTTGATGGCTGTCCTGAGATCCATATGCACCGCCCTTCTCACCTGCGGATGAAGCCACAACCTCTAGAAAGCAACTAGACTCATTGCCGAGCCAACAACCACACAAGAAAGAGAAAAGAAAGAAGAAAGAAAAAAATACACAACGCAGAGACTCACATACGGGAACTTCAGTCATCCATCAACATGATCAAGATTTTCGTACTATTAACCATCATGGACATCACGCAAAGTGTCCTGAATGCTGCACCGGGTTAATGGATCCAACAGAGAACTTGAACAAAATCCAACAAGACATTCTTGGTTTTTCAGTAAAATTACACCAGATGACTGAAGATAATTCTTCATGGTTCGGAAACTTGTACTCCCGCCTCTCACGAGGAAATGACAGTTCCAACCAGAAAAGAGTATTACCCGTAAGAACTTCACGGACCCTAATTGCATGTTTTGTTTCTGTGTCAGCATGCAATTACAGATAAGCAACACAGAACATGTACAATGTGCCTGTAACGATTACAAGTTACAAGAATTAACTTTTAAGTGTCTAAATTTGTATTTTGTGAGAGTTATTAGAACTCTCAAAGGGGGAATTGTGGAATTACAAATTTATAAAATGATAAATCTAGGTTCCAATGTAATAGTATATAAACTGAAACATTGTGTTTAAATGTTTAACTTCCTGATTCTTCCTGACTCAATGTATATTCAAAGAGGCCCCTGGCCCAGACGTGGATTCATTAGGTTGATTGGATTAGTGTCTATGCATTTGATTATGTTGAATCAATGTATATTCAAAGAATCCCTGGCCCAGACGTGGATTCGTTAGGTTGATTGAATTAGTATGTCCCTCATGTGCTTGCTTTGTTTAAATTTGGCTCCACCTCCAATAATCCCTCCTCCAAAAATGCCTATAAAATAATCTTGTAAAGTTACTTATAGTTGGACTTGGATGACTGCAGCGACACACAGAGAGTTCTCAATAAAGAGGAACTTCTGCTTGAAAGATATCCCAACGTCTCCTGGTCTCTGCTTCGACGAGAAAAAAGTTCTCAACAAAACGAAGCATCATCACAACTTAATTTAGGGTGCCGATAGATGATAGTATAGTGTATCGACTGTTGCTGATGCCTTTGACGACAGCGAGACGATTATTATTATTATTATTATCCGTCAAAAATAGACTTTAATCTTTAGTGATGCAGCGCGGAGAGCGGCTTCAGAAACTTGCCACGGCGCGGCTGATCAGCTCCGGTGCTGTGGAGCTGTAACGCGCAGCAGACGCGTGCAGTGTAAATAAGGGGTAAGAGATTTATTCATCATACAGTGTAGATCGCATAATACTCACGCTAGACTGAAGTCAGTTATGATGTTGTTTGGTAATGTAAATGTTCTTTGCTCATTTTGAATAACTGAGGAAATGTAACTTGTTTGATTAACTGCTCGTCACCAAACATTTCAAAGACATTCCTCCTCTCCTGAAAGATTTGCGCACGTCTCTGTCTCTTCAGCGCCATCACAAGCCCCTGCTGGCAACTCCTAACCACTTGAGAGACCTCTCCAGCTGTCTTAAATAACTGGAAGAGTAAGAGTGATTCTTAGCTTTAAGAAATTTGATAACTTGCTTTTATACTTAAGTTTGAAAGTAGGAGTAAATTTCATGAATTCTCAGCACTTAAGACTAAAATGGCACTTTGAGAAGCTTGATAAATACGGGCCCTGATCTCACCATCATCCAATACAACAGGGATTACATGAAGAGACAAAAAAATGAGACAGGCTAAATCCTGTGCCAATGTCTCCAAGACATTTGGAGAAATCTACCTGCAAAGCCAATTTTTTTTTACATTTATACGCATTTGTAAAAAATGCTGTGAACTGAGGATGCTTTCACAAATAATGTCATGAATAAATTTAGTCGGCGCCAATAGCCTCGTGTTTAGTGTGCTGACATAAAGCGCAACTGCTCATGGCGACCCGAGTTCGATTCCTGTCTCGAGGTCCTTTGCCGATCCCGCCCCCCCTCTCTCTCCACACAATGCTTTCCTGTCAGCTCTCTACTGTCCTGTCCCAATAAAGGCAGAATACGCCCATAAATATAACTTTAAAAAAATGAATAAATTATGTATTTTTACTAATACATTTTTTATTAATGTTTTAGATTTTATTATTTAGATTTGCAGGTAGATTTCTCTAAGTGTATTGCAGATGTTGCCACAGGATTTAGCCTCTCTCCTTCTTTTTTCTCTTTATGCAATCCCAGATGGACTAGATGAGATTAGATCTGTGTGTGAAACCATATGATTTTGGACTCCCTGTGCATATGAAAATCCATCCATCCAGATCACTCATCCTAGGGTTGTATGAATACTGGAGACTACAGGTGCCCAGTCCATCACAAGGGTAAAAATCTCAATGGACTATTACAATTAATGTTAAAACAGGGTTTCTGCAGGATTTTTAAGCTCAAATTTAAGACTTTTTAAGACCTTTTTTAAGACCTCCACAAATAAAATTAATACCATATGAGCGGGGCAGGGCAATGTCTATAGTACCATATTAAACTGTAAAATGACTGTCAAAAGCATAATTTACAATTCATATACAAGTTTTCACAAAAACTATAAGTTTTATAAAACATAAACTTCACATTTCAGCCTTTAAACCACTTTTAAGAAAATGGATAAGTCAAAAGTATTAATTATATTGATTTTAGCAATTATTATCAATAAATTGTTATATAAATTAAATAACATGAATTAGGGGTGTGTGAAATTGACAAAACAATATATCTTGATATTTTCTGGGATTTTATCGATAATGATAATTAGACTATATTTTGCTGAGTGTGTTATTGTGCTGATATCTAAAAGATTACTGTGGACAGCTGACTCCTGAATTTTTTTGATATTCTTCATATTCTGTGTGCTCAGTTCACAGCAGTGATAGAATTTTTTTTTTTCAACAAGTTTTATGGGCATGTTTACCTTTAAGCCATTTTTTACTAAAAGTGTGCATCATCTTTTGAGTCAAATTCTTGCATTTGGGCAGTTACCAAGCAGATGAAATCTGTATCAACAAAATGTATCTTTGCAATGCATATGAAGAGGCATTTAGATGTATTTACACACTGTTTAATGCAGCTCGGAAGGACACCGAATGCTAACCTGCTGTTACAAATGCATAAATAATGTTTTGATATTTGAAACATAAAACGGTGAAAACTGATGTTTGAAATTATTTAAAAAAAATGAAAATACTTTGAATGTGAAATTAAATCCTCCAGCAGGTGGCAGCAAGTCACTGTTAATAAGTGAATCATTGTGATTGAACCGAATCATTTAAACGATTGAATCATTCAGGAACGAATCTCCGTCATGTTGCTCAGAGACACAAAACAGTGCTGTAGCTGTGTTAGGAATTATTTTTGTTGTTGAAATAGTGCAAAAACAGGTAATATGGTGTCTATAACGTAAGTCTCTTAATATTAACTTATTGTTTATTGAACTGTTGTATAAAATCAATATCACATTTGTAATCATGCTGACTTTTGGAGAAAAGATGGCACTCTTCGAGTTATTATTAACTCTATATGAAATTATATACCGTAAATATAGGCTATACATTTTCTGCCCCCATATCTTAAATTATGTGATCATTCTAAATGTATTTTAATAGACTGAATCGTGCAGTGAAACGCGTACGCGCACTAGTTTAACCTGTTAACTGATTCATTCTCTGCCAGCAGGTGTCGCCTTTGGCTGAAATATAACAGTTTTCCCGGTAAAGACAGAACTGAAGCAGCGCAGCACCGGACTTTAAACGTGCAGCGCTCATGTTTATTTAATGAAATCATAGCCTTTTGAAGTTTAATCGTCACATTCAGTTATATCGCAATTCTGGTCTTTCCGTCTCCAAATTTAAGACCTCTTGAAATCATAATTAAGACTTTCTTGTACAATTTAAGACTTTTTAAGGCCTTAAATTTGATACAACAATTTAAGACTTTTTAAGACTTTAAGACCCCGCGGACACCCTGTAAAAGTCAATATTAACTGATATTTCTTACTGGTACACTAAACCGAATTATATCAAATAAATGTCTTAAAATTTGGGTGAAGAATCTAATGTGTCTTTTGCACAGTACAGTACTGTATGTCAACAACATTTACTGTAAAGCCATTTTTCAGTGTCCTACATTTATATAGTGTAAAGATGAATGAACTGATTTGACATTACCTTATAAAGCACACGTTGTCCCTTATTTGGTTTTGTCACGGCCACTCTCCAGCTCACTCCTGATGACTCACTAAGCTTTTTCACCCACTCCTTTACTTCACAAATCTCCGTCAACGCAATTCTTAGTGATTCCTCAAAACTTGTGTTGTCCAATTGTAATTCGCCTTGTGGAGTGCACAAACGATAGGTGCAGAAGTGATATTTATACCCGGGAGGCAACCAGTTCTGTAAAAGTAAAAAAGAAGTCACCCATCAGAGAGTTCACCCATTAGCATTATAACAGAGATGGCCCAAAGTTTAGACGCATAACAATAAGCCAAGTTTATAAAAAAAATAAAATCAAAAATAAATTACATGCATACACACACAGCCGTTCAAAAGTTTTGGATCAGTAAGATTTGTAATGTTTTTTAAAGAAGTGTCTTCTGCTCATCAAGGCTGCGTTTAATTTAATAAAAAATACAGGGAAAAAAAATTAATATTGTGAAATATTATTGGAATTTAAAATAATGGTTTCTACTTTAATATACTATAAAATATAATTCATTCTTGTGATCAAAGTAGAATTTTCAGCATCATTACTCCAGTCTTCAGTGTCACATGATTCTTCAGAAATCGTTGTAAATTATGCTGATTTATCATCAATGTTGGAAACAGGTTAATATTAGTTTAATGCTTAATATTTTTTGGAACCTGTGATACTTTTTTCAGAATTTTTTTGATGAATAAATAGCTAAAAAGAACTGCATTTATACAAAATATAAATCTTTTCAAACAATATAAGACTTTACTATCACAGTAGTGCATATTATTAGAAAATGATTTCTATTTTAAATAAATGCTGTTCCTTTTTAACATGTTATCCATCAAATAATCCTGAAAAAAAATCAGAGTTTCCGAAAATAAATAAATAAATGTGAAATCCAGGCTGAAGTCTCAAAATCTAATTATGAGATAACAAGCATCAAAGTTTGATTTCAACCATTAATTTCACTATAATTTCAATCTCTGACATGGCCTTACTCAGTCAATATTAAAGATATAAAGGTTACATTTTCACAATGTTCTTTACCTCATGAATTTTATGTAGAAAACAGTAAATCACAACAAAAAAAAAGACTTTAGCTGGGTTTTCACAGAGAGATTCACAAACATTAAGCAGCACAACTGTTTCCAACATTGATAATAAATCAGCATAATTTAGAATAATTTCTGAAGAATCATGTGACACTGAAGACTGGAGTAATGATGCTGAAAATACAGCTTTGATCACACGAATTAATTATATTTTATAGTATATTAAAGTAGAAACCATTATTTTAAATTCCAATAATATTTCACAATATTAAGTTTTTTTTCCCTGTATTTTTTTATTAAATTAAACGCAGCCTTGATGAGTAGAAGAGACTTCTTTAAAAATAATTACAAATCTTACTGATCCAAAACTTTTGAACGGCAGTGTGTGCGTGTGCGTGTGCGTGCGTGTGTGTGTGTGCGTGTGTGTGTGTGTGTAGGCCATGTATGCATGTACATATTATGTGTTACATAAAATTAAAAGACTTCTATTGTTTTTTTTACCTTCAGATGTAACGTTACGGCTTGGTCCTCACCACAGCCTAAACAAGAGTAACTACTCTCCTGAGGGCGATCGAAATTAATAAGATAAAGATGAATGTTAAAAGTTCAAATGAAAACTATGATTATAATTTAAAAAAAAAACACACACACATTGAAATCTACTAGTACTTCTAATGATAAAATGTTATTAAAAAGAACTGTTTACCGTTTGTCAGCGATGGATCCATCAACGACCTTGATTGATGTCTAAACTCTGCTCAGGTGACAACAGGGTTGACCAATGAAATCGAGCCAGAGACGTGAGTCATAGCTGTGGGGTGGGGTTTTCTTGTAGGGGGCGTGGTTTGCGCTTAACTGGTCTGGGGAAAAAAATCACGCGTTTAAAACGCCTTTCCAAAGCGTTCTGTAGCTTGCGCAGTGGATAGAGGAGAAGAAAATAAAAAACACCGTCATTGCATCAGATAGCTACTCATCACTTGAAAGTATACAATCTGGCAGGTCATTAGTTAGGATGGATATTATCAATGAGATATTCTGTAAGATGTATAATATGAAAGTTATGGGTATCTCTACGCATTTCATTTGGGTTCCTGCTCATGTTGGTGTGGAAGGAAATGAGAAGGTGGATATTCTGGCTAAACAAACTCTAAGAATAAAGTAAGTAGATTTTCAGGTCCCATTAAGTAAAGCAGAAGCTAAAGTACTCATAAGAACATATGCACAATCAGTATGGCAGGTATATTGGGATGATAATGAAACCGGTAGACATTTATACAATATACAAAAACAAGTTGGTGCTGGGAGGAGGGAGAGCAGGAATCGAAGAGAAGGAAGTATCATAACTCGGATGAGAATAGGTCATACTGGACTTAACAGTACACTATATAAAATTGGAAAACACCCAACTGGGGAATGCATACACTGTAGCCAACAAGAAACAGTTGAGCATGTACTACTCCATTGTAGGAAATATAACAATGAGAGACGTCACCTTATTCAATCATTGAAGAAAGTAAAACATCATGACTTTACTTTATCAGGTCTATTAAGGGAAACAGCTAGTAAGTTGTATGATGATATTATTACATTTGTGAAAGACAGTAAATTATATAAAAGAATATAGCGTTTTGATTGTTTTTTTTATTTATTGTTTTATTTTCCACTTTGTTTATTTGTTTTGCTTGGTTTTTATGTTTATTTATATTTTGTATATAAGCAAATATCCTGATCCATACTCCATTCCAGTTGGTGGCGGTAATGCACCAATAAGCTAGGTTGCCAACCGCCAATAAACACCAAAGAAGAAGAAGAAGAAGTTCTGTAGCTTGCGCTCTCATGGCGTCTGCCGTTGCTAAGCAATCATGACCCGCGCTCTTAATGAAGACGCAGAAGTTTCAGCAAAGGATAAATGGATTTCCAGCACTAAATCGCTTGCAGTAGCTCTGCTACTAAATTTATATAAAAATGGCTATCCCTGCCTGTACAGCTATGATCAGCTGTTCCTCAATCTTCGCTGATCTAAAGACATAAGCGGCGACGTTGTTTTTAATAACTGGCAAGACGCAGAAAGCCGTGTAAACAGTGAACCGTGCTGTTCGTCCAATCAGTGACAGTGACACCGCAAATATGCAAATAAGAACGTTAACCCGGGGTTTAGGAATGTACAATGTGAAACCTCTGTTAATGAATACCCGGGGTTAACAGTTAACCCCAGGTATAGTGTGAGCAGTGTGAAACGTGATTACAGATAACCCAGGATTCTGCTTATCCGGGGTTTAGGATGACCCAGGGTTAACAATTTCAAGTGTGAAAAGCCCTATGGTGTAACAATGTAAAATGTTCAGGCACAGTGCTCAGGCTGTAAATAAAAGAGATTTGAACTTTGTTACACAATGGTGTCTTGATTGTTTTCTGTGGATACAGACCCATGTGGACATCATTGTTTTTCAAAAAGAGCTTCATGTTCAAAGATAATATTTGGTTATTGTATTTATTGGTTCCTCCTAACCCCAAATAGCTAGAAGACATCTAAAATGCAAGCCAAACCAAAGCTCGGGTCTTAGGTGGTTAAAGGTAATGTATCGATGAGTAACAGGAACACACTTCCTAACAGTGCTTGCAGGTTAAAAAAGGTAAATACATATAACTATAAATTAATTTAACTTGCAATCTGACAAAACAAAAAACACTATAAAACAATAGAAATCACTAATATTATATGTAATCTAATTTAAATAAAATAAAAAATAAAATGTAACTCAGGCACTTAAACCAGTTGGAATAAAGGATAAAATGAATTCTAAAACAAGTTCAAAATAAACCTTTTTTATCACCTTTTTATTTGTTAAAATGATATTATGACAACAATCAAATATTCAATCAAATGTTGAATACAAAATCAATAATCTTTTACAGCTGTGTATATAACCTGGGTCTCCACATCTTTTAAAACAAACATTTGTATTTTACCAAGTTTATGACTTCAGTCAAATCTGTGGCTCTTTGATGTGTCTGTAAGTGACAAAAGTGAGATTTTAGTAAATTTAGTAATAGAAGAGCTCTTAAGGAGTGTTGGGGTGGAGGCTTTGTGCACATTATACAACCTGACTGCTTTAGCCACATCTTCCTGTCATGTGGTCTAAACTTGTCATTTATTGGGTTGGTTTTAGTAAGGAAAGCTTTGTTGTACCTGCATAAAGGTCATTATTTTTTATTCCTTCATATCTCTAAATTCCAGCAAGTGGATTAGCTAAGATACTTAGCCATCATTTTATTAGTCATTTTCAGCATATACAGTATAACGTGCCAAAACAAGGCACATAAACGGTTCAACAAGAACAAGAGGTTCATAAATAAAGTACATCTTTTAAAGAAGTATGCACATATGACATGCATTAATTCATGCATTCATTTTGTAGCTTACTGGCCTTACTACAAAATCTATAGCATCAGTCTGAGTTTCCTCAAAAATATAAAGGAATGAAACTAAAAATATATAGGCCTAGTTTATTTTCCTTTATGTGGCTGACAGCATAAGGGCTCCTCTCAGAACTGTTCAATCAGAATAGATACATTCTATTCTTTTGCCACAAAAATGCAGAAAGTAGGCAAATAATATATGTTGTCATAACAACCAATCATTGTCAGGGATACCCATTCAAGCCAATCAGCTTTCAATATCACATTAGTGCGTTGTCAAACCTGCTTGTAGCACAACAACATGTAAACAATTTCAATTGACGCAGTAGTAGATTATGTTACAGCTGGATTGGTTTATGTTGGAGCTTTTCCCAGAGATTGCATGAACCAAGAGAAGTAGTTTTCATAGCTTTGAGATATCGAGCACTCTAAAGTTTCACCTGCAGTGAGGGTCTCCAGGACTTTCTTTTGAAATAACAGCAGATGCGATAAAGCCTGAGAAGGAAAAAGCACAATCAGTATCATCCAGAACAGATCAGAATAACATTTTCTTAAATATTGTAAGGTAAGAATTAACTTTGCAGAGCAAATCTCTTTTTCACAACAAACAAACCTGTCCTTAAAGCTGCAGTCCGTAACTTTTTTTGTTTAAAAATGATCCAAAATCAATATTTGAGCAAGTACATAACCAGCCAGCGTTCAAAACTATCGCCTTACTTTTGCCCGATTCACAACGGTTAGCTTATAATAATGTTTTCTAATTTGAGTGGTTCGGGTTTGCGCGGGAGATTCGAGCATGGCACTGCGTCATTATGTCACGTCTGTAAACATAAAGAAGTTGTCCCGGCTACTAGGCTATCACATGTGAGGATCCTGCAGGTGGTGGATTGTTTATAGCCTTTTCTCACAGCAGCTAGAATAATTAAATGTATCATTTTGATGGTGGATTGTAATCCAGAAAGGATTATGTGTTTACGAAACACATGTGAATGAAATTAAATTATATTCCAGTTTTAAATATGCTTCTGATTACAGATAGCCTGGGATTACACAAGATTTGTATTTTAAAGAAAACCAGTTTGAAGGGAGCATGGTTTGCTGTTTGGGTTAGAAGAATTTCTTAATATGAAATTCGAATGGCATGACAATTAGATTTACACGCTAATATACACTATAGGCTACTCATAGTCACGCAATGCTGATGTTGTTAACATTAATAATTTGAGAATAAAGTATAACAATAATAATAATTTGCACGGTTTGATGTGATATGAGCTAACCGATCTTTAGATTAAATCACCATTGGTAACGTGATTTATGGTAATGTTTTTTTCCTTAGTTGGGCAGAACAAACGTGGCAGACTTGTTACTTACTTTTCAGATGACAATATACGGTTAAAATTCTTATTTGGGTCATATATTCCAAGATGTAGGCTAGAATCTGTGATTGCGAAGTACAGTAAATATCCACACTGGATCCACACTGGTGACTGACAGCTACACATACTTTTGATTATGTGACAAACATTTGATTCATCCGCGCTGGAGCCGGGCCGCAACCCCACGCAAGGAAGTTAATTCCGCACAGAGCTGCAATTCCAGGTTTTCAAACAGAGATGGCAACAAAGAGGCAAAACTTACAGACTGCAGCTTTAAGGGTAAATGTCAGAGGTACTTTAGTTGAGGTCCTCTGTGCATTTGGCAACATCTTATGGAGTGTTTGTAAGACATGTGGGTGTGAAACGTCTGGGTTTAGGAACTCAATACTTGCCTTTCTGATATTCATGATTGGAGTCTCAGTGAATCTGGGTCTGGTGTCTCCTTATGATCAACTGATCATTTTTAATTCTTGTGAACTCTCATTTTCAGTAGTTTTTGACGTTTTATTTGCTACACATCTAGATAAAAAACAACAAAAAAAACACATGTCCAGTGTTATTTGATCAACCTTATTAATAACCAGTCATTGTTCCAATAACATCATACTCTCAAAATTACATTTATATGTAGTCTAGAAATACAGGGAACATTTAAATGTTGTACAGTAGCTCATCCAGTTATGAGCTGTTCCAGATAACTAAGCCTTTCATGGCTATTGGACACTTTGCATGCTTTTTGATGCTTAATTGATTATTTAACCCTTAGAACATGTCCACTAACATGACAATATTCTCCTGTAAAACATGTCAACTAATGAACTAGTGCCCCCTGTGTGCAGTCATTGGAAAAACACAGGCTCAAAACACCTCCCTGCTGTCACACCACTGCAGACTGCATTTTTATTTTTGTAAACGCTAAGCTCATATAGATACTGTAGCAGTTTCCTCAGTCTAGCAATGTATATTACTGTAGGTCAGGGGTGTCCAGACCTGTTTCTTGAGGACACTGTCCTGTAGAGTTTCACTCCAACAGGAATTGAAGCTCTCTGTAGGATACTGGCCCTCCAGGAGCGGGATTGGACATCCCTCCTGTAGGTCATGTGATTTGGGGTTTAAAAACAACAGTAGTTGAAAATAAGTAAATATTAACATTTGATATTACAAATGGGCTTTAGCGAGATCTTTGCTTTGAGAAAAATGAAATATGAAATGAACTTCAAACTTCTTTTAACTTGCACCTTCAAGGTAAAGAGCATTTAGTTCAATTATCTGTTAGCAAGTTAAAGTACAAAATACTGTTAACATGTGGCATATTTTGAACCAGGGCAAAAACAGCATGATGATTCAGTACATTAAAGAGGTGCTTGAATAATCACTATTTATGGAGGGTTACTTGCTAATGCTGGAGGAGAAACTCTAAACATAGCAGATCACAGCTGTCTGCACTTTGCTTTGATGCTTGAGTTTCACTGCAATAAGATGATGTATGGAAACTTTTAGCCACAGAGACATAAGTGCACTTAAGGCTGCTTGTTTATTCTGTTACTTTTAGAAACAAAAGCTGACCGCAACCTGAGCGCTGTGCACCAAATTCATTGTCTTATATGTATTTAGTGGCATAAGTCTGTTTCCGAAACCATTAGTCAATGTGTGAAAGGAACTAACGTGTGGTACGCATGCAGTTGCACACTTTAACAGTGCATTGTGATAGAATTGCAGTGACACTGAGACTTCAAAACATCTTACTAAAGATAAAACATATTACTACAGTAGATCATCATATGACTGTTACATAATAGCACTTGCAAAGAAGCAAAGGTTTCAGTGGAGCACAGTGATAAACAATTCATAATGCATTAAAATAAATATTGTTTCTCTTCCTCACACTAAGAAAAGTCTGTAGAAATAGGGCCCATAGAATTTTAGAATAGAATAGAATTTTCAGTATTGATCTTTTTCCAAAGCTGTTTTTCTCATGTTTTGAATTACATGTGGCATTGTGTTGTGTTTTAGAGTTAAAGAAAATTTCTGTTAACAAAACAGACAATGTCCTGGCAGAAAATTATCAGCTCTTTTCCCGTTTTTCTACAGTGCCGGCCAGGAGCATGTAACATGTTTTGGACTGCAGGTTGGATCCAGATAAGTGACAGATCATAATAAACAAGAGTAAAGTTTTTGATTTTATTAATGAGCCTGGCCTGCTATTTTTCAATGTAGTTCAAAGTATTACTACATATTATACTATAAATTATATATTTGCAAATTCAATAAAATATATAAATATAGCATTACAAAAGTTAATTTCTTAAAAAGATGAATATTTTTAAATTTAAATTTAATAATAAACATAATAATATATATATATATATATATTTTTAATTCAAATTCAAGTTTTTGTCATCTGTGACTTAACACCTCATTTAAAAACAAGGGGTATTTTGTCTGTGGTTATGGAAAGTAGTGTGAAAGGTAGTGTGATGGTGTTTGTGTGGTTGAGAGATGAGCGGGGGGTCAGTCTGGTGGGTGGATAACAGTCAAACTGTGATGGTCTCGTGTACTAACAGGTGCACACACTGGTATGCAGATATCTATGAAAGCTTTTATCTGATTTAAACAGTTCAAACACATTTAATCAGATTTAAACAATATTTTTAATATTTTCTTTACATTGTCATGAGTAATATTATCAATATTCATAATGATCAGGCTATACTGCTGCTGCTCACAAAGTACTAAATTGTTGTCAAATGTGAGCATAGTTAATAAGAGTTTTAATAATTTGTACAGCTACACTGTAAAAAATCAAAAGTTGAGAAAACTTAAAAGATTAAGGCAACCAGCTTCAGGACATTTTTGAGTTTTCTCAACTTCCTGTATTGAATTTATACAACAAAAAATTGAGAAAACTCAAAAATCTCGTACAAAAACAAGTTGAGAAAGCTAAAAAAATCTCCTGAAGCTGGGTGCCTTAAACTTTTACGTTTTCTCAACTTTTGATTTTTTTTACAGTGTATGTTTTGTTGTGTATATTTACAGCTTTGTAATCTGGTCCGCTGAAGTTCCCCTCAGCACGTCTCATTCTACACTGAACAGCTTCTTCCTGTCAGGGTCTGTATAGGAAATGATATCATTCACAACCCCTGCCTCTTGAGAAAGGGCCTGCTTATATCTTAATTACAGAGAACATAAACAGATATAAATTAAACTTCTTAGAACTTTCAAATGCATTTGATCTTTACAACTTTTATTGCATTGAAAATACTGAACATTGCAGAACTCATATTCACTTTAAATGTATGGCATTAGTAATAGTGTTTCAATATTAGAGTCTTGATGAACACATGGCTTTTAAACATCAGAGTAGGCTACAATATTTGACTCTGTGCCACTGTTAGACTATCTAGTAGCAGAATACACAACATCTGTATCTTCTGTATTTCTGGCTGCTCTTCTGGATTTGTGTTTTGAGAATTGTAGAGCGGCATACACTGATGAATAAGGCTCCTGCAACAGATTGAAAGATGAATTTAACAACATTTAAAAACAATTTGAATTAAAACATGTACAGAAGAAAATCAGATAAACAAAACAATCAAGAAACAAGGATTTTGTGTATATATATATACTGTATGTATATATATATAAAGCTTATTAGCATCCGGATACATTCTCACACTTTATACTGTTACTATTTTTTGTGCCTTATTTTTACTTCTAACAATTAACCATATAAAATGTCCCTAATATAGAGCAATATTCTGCTCAAGAGTTGCATTCACATGAGATAATTTCAACTATGCAGTCCTGTTTAAAGACGTGGTTAGAGCTAAACAGAAAAGGTCTGCAGGCCGTATGCAAAACAATCTCAAGAAACATTACGTAAAAGTAATATTTAAATATAAAAATGTTATGGCTTATAACTATTCTCATTATTAATCATCTGAATAGCATATATTTGCATATTTAAATCTTTTTGTACACCGGTCATGGTATTTAATTTCAAGGATTATTTTCAATACTATTGATGTTGCAGATCTTAGAGGACTTCTGAGTAAAAAAACACTTTACTTTTTGGTTATGGATTCAAATGTACTTTTTTCCGCATTCAGAGGATGAACATTCTTATTTTAACAATAAGGTTACCTCATGATGTTGTGTTTCATGGCGATCAGCATCTGCGGCGACAGAAATGGAGACTAAAAAATAGGTTTAGATTACTTGCAATAATTTCACTGCACAGTTACTTCGCAAATTATATCCATACCGCAATGTATATAAATCTTTTGAACTGAATAGATGTACTGTTACCTTTTCCCTGCGTGTTTCTGTCCCGTATCTTAATGATGAGCGTGGTGAGCAGAATGATGATGAGAATAACAATAAAACCACCAAAAATAAAGGTCAGCTTATAATAGATGTTTTCAGAACAGTCTACTGTAGAAATCGGGCTCTTGTCCAGATCTGTTCAAATTAAATTACATTTTACTACTCAGATAAAAGCATTATTGTATATGAATGTTATGAGTGTTAAAGAAACTCAGATGATAAACACCTTTATTTGTATTTTCTGTTTCGTTTTGCAGTGGTGTTACACTCCTCTCTGCACAATAAATAAAGATTTTAAATATATTTAGTCATTAGTCATTTAACATATTAAAAATTATCCACATATATGTGTATTGTGTAATTTCTTTTGTTATATTTTGCTACTAGACATGGAGCAAAAAAAATCCTTTACAATAGTGTTACTGATAAGAACAGATTACCTTTAATATCTAGCTGTGTTCCATCACCAAATACCATCACCCAAGAGTCCCAACCACAGAAGTACAGACCAGAATCAGAAACATCCACATTTAAAATTCGTAGGGAGGTGTTTTCGTTGTTCAGAGACATCAGCAGACGATCTTGTTGAAAACCATTTAAATAATTAGTATGTAGTTCCTTAAGCTGGTAGGTTATCATCATGTACACAATGACAATAGGTACAGAACTCTTTGTTTGCTTGAACCAGTGTATGTTCTTTCCAGCTTTTGAGTTGTGTTGACACCAAATAGTGACATTCTCTCCTGGTTGAGCTGACAAATTGTCTGTCTGAGATGCTTTAACAGCTGTAAGCAAGCCTAAAACCCACAGAGGAATAACAGTGTTTTAATATTTATATTTAAAATTTTGATAAAAATGCTCCCAAAAAAAGTCCCAAAACATTGTAAAGCTCATAGAACTATTTCACACCTGATGTTTACAAATTATTATTGAATTAATTATTCATTAATCTTTCATGATTGAAGTAATTATAGTGCAGTAATGCTTACCCGTGCCACAGATCAACAGCGCTGAAATGATCATATGCACCATTGTAGTACTGAATCATACTAGAACCAACGAGGAAATTAAGATGAGGAAATCAATGTGCTTTTTTATGTGAGGGGGTGTGGCTTATGCTTTCATCAAACTATGACAGACCTGTCAATCAACAGGCGAGTCCATGGTTACTACTGCCAGTTCAATATAAGAAGATTCATTATTGATCAGATATATTGATATTTACTGCTTTGGCTCTCTATAGTTTCTATATAGCACTTTTGAGAATATATGGCTCCAAAGCAGCAAAGAACTAAAAGCATGTTTGACTGTAATGTATCTTTGAATATGTCTTTTATTGTTCATTTCTGAATTATTGACATGATACATTTTACCTTAATTGATAAACTTGATTTGATCCTGATTTTAATTCTCTGAAGGCCCAGCAAGTGACACTCAGTCAGGACTGTAGCTTTCTGCCTAACCATTCAACTTAAGCAGTTCAGAATATAAAAAGGCAATGCAGAAAAGCTGAGCGGAGGTGGCGGAAGACGAAACTTGAAATTCACTATAGCATCTATAAAGACAGCCTTCATGCTTTCAATGTGGAACTAGCCACAGCTAGACAGACCTTCTTCTCAAACCTTATAAACAGTAACTTAAACAACACTCGTACTCTTTTTGCTACTGTTGAGAGACTGACAAACCCCCCAAGTCAGATTCCTAGTGAAATGCTCTCCGACAGCAAATGCGATGAGTTTGCTTCCTTCTTTTCAGAGAAGATCAGTAATATCAGAAAGGAGATTGGCACATCTTCCTGTAATACAGAGGTCACACAGATTCGACAGCAATCTCAAAAAGAAGTGACTATGTCTGTTTTTGAAACAATTGATAGCAAAATTTTGGAAGAAATAGTACAGCATCTTAAATCGTCAACCTGCTATCTCGACACACTTCCTACATCTTTTTTCAAAAGTGTGCTTAACAGTTTGGAAGTAGATCTCTTGGAAGTGGTGAACACCTCACTTCTTTCTGGAACTTTTCCAAACTCCCTGAAAACTGCAGTTGTTAAGCCCCTTCTGAAAAAGCACAATCTTGATAGCACCATGTTGAGCAACTATAGACCAATATCAAATCTTCCTTTCATAGGTAAGATTATTGAAAAGATAGTTTTTAATCAGCTGAACAACTACTTAAACTCAAATGAATACCTGGATAATTTTCAATCTGGTTTCCGTGTGCATCACAGTACAGAGACAGCACTCATTAAGATAATAAATGATATTCGCTTTAATTCTGATTCTGGCAAAATATCAGTGCTGGTACTGCTAGATCTTAGTGCTGCGTTTGACACGGTCGATCATAACATACTTCTAGAGAGACTGGAAAACTGGGTCGGGCTTTCTGGGTTGGCACTTAAATGGTTCAGGTCATACTTAGAAGGGAGAGGTTATTATGTGAGTATAGGAGAGCATAAGTCTAAGTGGACGTCCATGACATGCGGAGTCCCACAAGGCTCAATTCTTGCACCGCTCTTGTTTAGCCTATATATGCTCCCACTAAGTCAGATAATGAGGAAAAACCAAATGGCCTATCACAGCTATGCTGATGATACCCAGATCTACCTGGCCTTATCTCCAAATGACTACAGCCCCATTGACTCCCTCTGCCAATGCATTGATGATATTAACAGTTGGATGTGCCAAAACTTTCTTCAGCTAAACAAGGAGAAAACTGAAGTCATTGCATTTGGAAACAAAGATGAAGTTCTCAAGGTGAATGCATACCTTGACTCTAGGGGTCAAACAACTAAAAATCAAGTCAGAAATCTTGGGGTGATTCTGGAGACAGACCTTAGTTTTAGTAGTCATGTCAAAGCAGTAACTAAATCAGCATACTATCATCTCAAAAACATTGCAAGAATTAGATGTTTTGTTTCCAGTCACGACTTGGAGAAACTTGTTCATGCCTTTATCACCAGCAGGGTGGATTATTGTAATGGTCTCCTCACCGGCCTTCCAAAGAAGACCATTAGACAGCTGCAGCTCATCCAGAACGCTGCTGCCAGGATTCTGACTAGAACCAGAAAATCTGAGCATATCACACCAGTCCTCAGGTCCTTACACTGGCTTCCAGTTACATTTAGGATTGATTTTAAAGTACTTTTACTCGTTTATAAGTCACTAAATGGCCTAGGACCTAAATACATTGCAGATATGCTCACTGAATATAAACCTAACAGACCACTCAGATCATTAGGATCGAGTCAGTTAGAAATACCAAGGGTTCACACAAAACAAGGGGAGTCTGCTTTTAGCTATTATGCCGCCCGCAGCTGGAACCAGCTTCCAGAAGAGATCAGATGTGCTAAAACATTAGCCACATTTAAATCCAGACTGAAAACTCATCTGTTTAGCTGTGCATTTGTTGAATGAACACTGTGCTACGTCCGAACTGACTGCACTGCATTTTATGTATAATCATATTCTATTTAACTGTTTTAAGTTTCATTTTAAATCAATTTCTATAACTTTTTAAAATTCCTTGTTTTTATTATTTTTAATTCCTTGTTTTTATTGCTGTGAATGACTATTTCACTTTCTTTTATGTAAAGCACTTTGAATTACCACTGTGTATGAAATGTGCTATATAAATAAACTTGCCTTGCCTTGCCTTGCCTTAAGGTGAATGAAAGTGACAACCCAGGCTCATGAAAAAACATGCAACGTGACTACGTAGAACTACTATTTAGCCATGAGTGAACAAACTTTAAATGGTATTAGTTAACACTACAATCTATGAGTTTGTAACCATGAGATCCATGTATAATAACCAGTGTGACACTTTAAGCGGCATCCGAACTGAGATGCAACCTAAAACTCTGATGTTTAATTGTTATCTCAACCTAAATTCAAGGGCTTTGTGTAATGGTTTCAGATTGAATTAATATTAGGAGTCAAAGTATTGTAACCAAATTTAATAATCTTAGTCATTATTTACAATAGTGCAAAGAAAAGACAGATCTCTGATCACCTCAATAATTACATTTTTAAAGAGTAAAACAGTGATGCTGTTTACCTGTTAAAAAATAATCCATAGTTAATTAACAAATAATATGTTTGAATATGTTTCCTTTTTCAAGCAGTATCAGTGTACACAGCAGTTGTATCCTCAGTATGTCGTCTTGCTGTTTTGAGTCTCTTGTTTGTGAAATATACAGCAGCATATTCTACTGAATCATTTTCCTGCAAAGAAGTACAAACATGTACGTCAGGATCCAAATCCAAGGGATCATACGACAACATACATTTTATTATGGAGACTTGAAAAGCCTTGTAAACCTTGCAAATTGTTTTCCTTTTTCTTACCCTCCAAAATAAATTCTACAGCAAAAATAATGCTATTCACGTCCTTAACAGCCAACAGAATTAGAAATAATATTGTTCAGTTGGAATCATAAGATAATAATAATAATAAAACTCATATAGCAATAATTAATGAGCAGTAATTAATTTATAAAGTAATTAAAAATTATGTTCTTTATAATAAAAAAGTGTGATTGGGATAAAAAAAGAAGCTTTGCTTGTATTCATAAGGTGAAGCTGGGATTGTCTGTAAATTATTTTACTTAGCCTTTAGCGTAATGTACTGTGGAGTTACCTTGTCATTATGTTGTTGTGCTTGACATTCAGCGACTGCTACAAAGCAGAGAAAAAGAAAATCAGTTGCTCTTACGATAATGAGAGAATTAAAAAGCCATAATTTCAAAGCCATTTTTAATATTCCACATACTCCACATTTGTGATTTAACTTAATTTTTCTAACTATGTGTAAAGAGTTTACTTTTTTTATGCTTCTGTCTTCTGTGTTCCCTGATAATCGCCAAAATAAGAGGAACAATACATGTGAAAAAAATGATTCCACCAAATATTAGGGTCAGTTTGAAATAGATCCCTCTAGAACACTCCTCAGTAGACACGGATGATTGCTCATTATCTGTAAAAGAGTGGATATAATTTCAAAATTCAAATACATTTTAAGTGATGCCACAAAGAACACATTTTATATATTCATTTTTCCCAGTAATTTGAATTAACAGATTAAACAAGAGCATTAATATGTGACCCTGGACCACAAAACCAGTCTGAAGTCGCTGGGGTATATTTGTAGCAATAGCCAAAAATACATTTTATGGGTCAAAATTATCGATTTTTCTTTTATGCCAAAAATCATTAGGACATTAAGTAAAGATCATGTTCCATGAAGATATTTAGTAAATTTCCTACTGTAAATATATCAAAACTTAATTTTTGATTAGTAATATGCATTGCTAAGAACTTCATTTGAAAATTTTAAAGGTGATTTTCTCAATATTTTAATATTTTTGCACCATCAGATTCCAGATTTTCAAATAGTTGTATCTCGGCCAAATATTGTCCAATCCTAACAAACCATACATCAATGGAAAGCTTATTTATTCAGCTTTCAGATGACGCATAAATCTCAATTTCAAAAAAATTACATTTATGACTGGTTTTGTGGTCCAGGGTCACATATATTAAACACCTGCAGTTTTAATTTTATTATTAAAGGTAAAATAACATACCCTTTTTTGAGGTTCCTGTGTAATTTTTCTCTGATATGAAAACAGTTGGTGAGGATAAGTCATTTACCATTGTGGCATTTACAAAGGTATTTAAATTGTGGTGTTTTTCAACATGTGCTATTAATAACAAAGTGAAACAAAGAGCTATAAATATGTTATGAACGTGCGAGTATAATGAAAGAGGTTCAGAAAAGATTACCTTTCACTTGAAGCCTTGTTCCATTGCCAAATATCATGTGATATCCTGTAGCTCCACAAAAGTAGAAGCCAGAATCAGACATTTTCACTTGCGTAATTGTTAGGGAGGTATTTTTGCTGAACTTTTTGCTGAACCAACCAAAGCACAGTTGATCATCACAAGTCAAGCCAAGCCACCAGTGATCTCCGTGAGTCAAGCCAAGCCACCTGTGATCTCCGTGAGTCAAGCCAAGCCACAGTTGATCGTCAAGAGTCACGCCAAGCCACAGTTGATCGTCACGAGTCACGCCACGTCACAGCTGACCAGCCAGAGTCACGCCACGTCACAGCTGACCAGCCAGAGTCACGCCACGTCACAGCTGACCAGCCAGAGTCTCGCCACGTCACAGCTGACCAGCCAGAGTCTCGCCACGTCACAGCTGACCAGCCAGAGTCTCGCCACGTCACAGCCAACCAGCCAGAGTCTCGCCACGTCACAGCCGACCAGCCAGAGTCTCGCCACGTCACAGCCGACCAGCCAGAGTCTCGCCACGTCACAGCTGACCAGCCAGAGTCTCGCCACGTCACAGCTGACCAGCCAGAGTCAGACCACGTCACAGCTCTTCAGCCAGAGCCTCTTCACGTCTCAGCTCCTCAGTCAGAGCCTCTTCACGTCTCAGCTCCTCAGTCAGAGCCTCTTCACGTCTCAGCTCCTCAGTCAGAGCCTCTTCACGTCTCAGCTCCTCAGTCAGAGCCTCTTCACGTCTCAGCTCCTCAGTCAGAGCCTCTTCACGTCTCAGCTCCTCAACCAGAGCCCCTTCACGTCTCAGCTTCTCAGCCAGAGCCCATTCACGTCTCAGCTCCTCAGCCAGAACCTCTTCACGTCTCAGCTCCTCAGCCAGCACCTATCCCACCCAGAGACTCAAGGTCAGTCCTTCAAGTTCTCCGGGTTGATATCCAGCGTGAGGGATGCACAGCTGGTGTCTGTACGCACTGCTGGTATCCCCAAATCCACTCACTTCGGTCCTCCTGTTTCTGAACTGATTTCCCTGTCTGAGGCGCTTCCCATGATAGGGATCGCACTATGTTGCATTTGGGCCACATACACCACCACTGTACTGCCCCAGGGGAAGGCATCTGCTGCAGAACCTCCCCAAGCGGTGGTGCGAGCCTCAGCCCCTGGCAAGGTGGTGGCGCCCAGCAATATACTCTCACCCGGTCAGGTTACCACCGTAGAACCTCCAGAGGTGGCGGCGTTAGCTGCAGAACCTCCAGAGGTGTCGGTGGTATCCTCCTGTAAACTCTCGCCCTGTCCTGTCATGGCTATGGAGGCCGTCTGTGAGCTCTCACCCTGTCCTGTCCCGGCCATGGAGGCCGTCTGTGAACTCTCGCCCTGTCCTGTCACGGCTAAGAAGGCCGTCTGTGAGCTCTCATCCTGTCCTGTCATGGCTATGGAGGCCGTCTATGAACTCTCACCCTGTCCTGTCCCGGCCATGGAGGCCGTCTGTGAACTCTCGCCCTGTCCTGTCACGGCTATGAAGGCCGTCTGTGAGCTCTCATCCTGTCCTGTCACGGCTATGGAGGCCGTCTATGAACTCTCACCCTGTCCTGTCACAGCTAGGAAGGCGGTCTATGAACTCTCGCCCTGTCCTGACATGGCTAAGGAGGCCGTCTGTGATTCCCTGTCCGGCCCTGTCATGGCTACGGAGGCCGTCTATGAACTCTCGCCCTGTCCTGACACGGCTAAGGAGGCCGTCGGTGATTCCCTGTCCGGCCCGGTCATGGCTACGGGGGCCGTCTGGGATTTCCTGTCCTGCCCTGGCACGGCCCCTGAGATCGTGAAGGCTCTCCCTGTGTTGTCTGTCTCTGTTCTCCCAGTGTTGTCTGTCTCTGCTCTCCCTGTGTTGTTTGTCCTTACTCTCCTCTGCTTCCAGGTCCTGTCAGGGTTACCTGCCCAGTCTGCTTCCCTGCGGGGAGCTCTGGTCCCGTCTGCTCCGCCCTGGGGGGCTCCAGTCCCGTCCGCTCCGCCCTGGTGGGCTCCAGGTCCGTCCGCTCCGCCCTGGGGGGCTCCAGTCCTGCCTGCTCCGCCCTGGGGGGCTCCAGTCCCGTCCACTCTGCCCTGGTGGGCTCCAGGTCCGTCTGCTCCGCCCTGGGGAGCTCCAGTTCTGTCTGCTCCGACCTGGTGGGCTCCGGGTCCATCTGCTCCGCCCTGGTGGGCTCCAGATCTGCCTGCTCCACCCTGGTGGGTTCCAGTTCCATCCTCTCCGCCCTGGCTTCCACATGGACCTGGCCCTCCGTCCCTCCCCCTGTTCCGCCTCCGCTCCACCGCCCACCTAGGACTGTTTAGGAGCGTCTGGAAGCCGCTCCTTGGGGGGGGGCTATGTCACAAATCCTAGCCATGAACTTCTCTTCATTCACCTCTAGAGGTCACTCACCCATCACACAGTCAGTCACAGATCACTCAAGGACTACATTTCCCATCATCCACTGCACTACACAGCTGTCTGCACTGATCACGCACACACCTGAAAACAATCTCACAATCACCATCACCCAATCACACACACACACACACACACTATATAAACTCTGGACTTTCTGCCACTCACTGCCGAGTATTGTTTAGCCTAGCTACAGTCAACGCGTTTACCTAGTTTGAATTCCTGTGTTCTGATTCCTGCCCGTGTTCTTAGTTTATTCTCTTTGCCTAGCCCTCTGGATATTGTACGCCGATCGCCGACCCTCGCTTACCCTTGGATTATTCTTGTGTCTTGCCCCTGCCATACCTGTTTGCTACTGCCCGACCCTGCCTGTATTGACCATGTATAATAATAAAGCCTTGCAAATGGATCCGCCTGTCTCACGTCTCGTCAGCTCCATAACAGACAGAGTGTAAAGAAAAAAAATCAAACCTGTTTAAAACACAGCAACACAACTGTAGCTGTATAACATTACAACAGCAACACTGCTTTAACAAAAAAGCAAAACAGCAAGTTTTATTTGACATTAAAACAAACATTTCAAAAATGCTCTCATATGTTAATAATGGTCATAATCCATTTATTGTGCAATTTGTTCTGCTGATTTACTTATTTCTGAGTTGGTGATGAGAGATTATAACGAATTATCACTAATTATCAAAAGGATATTATCCGTATATGCGAGCTTAATTATCAATAAATGTAAAAAGTTATGCTATCATTTATTGGTTTGATCAATATTGTATCAGCCTCCCCGAAAAATTCCTTAACTGGCCACCAATTGTCAGTAACACCAGATTTGTAAGTTCACCAAAGGTTGTCTCTTGCTCACTTGATCTCAGGACCTCTAGTACAAACTTGAAATTTAGTATACATGAGGCTGGATTGAAAACATTTCAGTTCTTGAACTGCATTTTGAGACTAACTGCTTCACCTTTGCAATTTCGATTTTCAACAGCAGGGGGAGTTAAATAGCCAAACTGTACACTCCAGTGAAACTCTGCTTCAGCTGGCTCAGATAGGGTTATGTGTGTGTTATCAAGTTCAAGTTCAAGTTGAGCTTTATTGTCATTCCGCTACATGTGGGGACATACAGTGGAATGAAATGTTGTGCCTCTCAGGACCACAGTGCTACATAAATAAAGACATACAACAATGAAGTAGAACACTATAAACCTATACACAACTAACCTACTGACAGATTTTGACTATAAGTATACTATATATAAATGTTTACCATATACAAACTAAAAATAAAAAATAAAAGATAAAAAATACAAACTATAAGAATACTTCACATAAATACTGTACTTGTGCAAAGAGAAACATTGTGAGTCAAGCAGCTGACTGGGGAACAGTGCAGGATGATTTGTAGTGCATGAGCATGTAAACATACCTATATTGCTGAGTCTTTTGTGGGATTGTGTACACACAGCAGTGTGTGAAAAGTGTCTAGTGCGCATAGAGGAGAGTGTGTTACTACAGGTGCACACTCTCACTACAGGTCCTCACTGTTTCAGTGTGGTATGGAAACAGCTCCAGTCAAGACTGTAAAGCCCTGCAAAGAGTTGTGCGCTTAGCTGAGCGCATCTCAGGGTCTGCTCTCCCCTCTCTGCAGGACATCTACCTCAAACGCTGCAAAAGCAGAGCTGTCAAAATTATCAAGGACTCGAACCACCCTAGTAACTGTCTTTTCACTCTGCTGCCATCTGGTAAGTGCTTCCGTTGCCTGATGGCAAAAACTGAGAGACTCGGGAGGAGTTTCTTCCCCCAGGCCATCAGGCTCCTAAACTCAAACTCAGCCTCTTAACATCAACATGACTCCACTTAATAATCACTTAACAATCAGTAAGATATTCATTATTCTCTACCTCACACTGACTTTTCACTTTTGTCATTTGCACACAGAACTTTCTGTGTTTTGGTATTTTTTTTTATTTTATTTTTTTGTATTGCTGCTACATGTCAACCATGTACAACCTGTTTGCACATTCCTCCCTTGTACATTCCTGCTTATCTTAATATTTAAGTCTACAGTATACTGTCATGCACATTTTTATATTTAAGATTTTGTTCTTTATATCTTATTCTTTACTTATTTAATTTTATGTATATTTCCTCTATTTGTATTCTATAATATTTCCATGTTTCATGAGGTAGGGGTTTGCATGGGGTTTCAGAGGGGGGCGGGGTGATTTGAGTTCAGGGCTCTCACAGCCTGGGGGAAAAAGCTGTTGAGCAGTCTGGCGGAGCGGGCTCTGATGCTCCGGTACCGTCTTCCTGATGGTAGGAGCTGGAAGAGACTGTGGGAGGGATGTGTGGGGTCCTTCAAAATCCTCTGTGATGTGCACACCCAGGAATTTAGTGCTGCTGACTCTCTCAACAGTTGAACTGTTGATGGTCAGTGGGGGGAGGTCAATGGAGTTTCTCCTGAAGTCCATCACAACCTCCTTTGTCTTCCCCACATTGAGGGACAGATTGTTAGTGCCACACCATTCAGCCAGCTGTGCCACTTCCTCTCTGTAGTGTGTTTCATCATTGTTGCTGATGAGACCTACCACTGTTGTGTCATCAGCGAACTTGATGATGTGGTTGGAGCTGAACTTGTCAGTGCAGTCGTGGGTCAGCAGCATGAAGAGCAGTGGGCTAAGCACACAGCCTTGTGGGGCACCTGTGCTCAGTGTGCTCAGTGTCTTCCGGTTAGAAAGTCCAGGATCCAATTACATAGGGAGGTGTTAAGGCCCAGCAGGTTTAGTTTATTTATGTGCTGTTGTGGGATTATTGTGTTGAATGCCGAGCTGAAGTCAATGAACAGCATTCTAACATAGGAGTCTTTATTTTCTAGGTGGGTAAGAGCAGAGCCGATCCTCCCTATACGCAGAATACGCACGCTGCATAGGACCCCCGAAACACCAGGGGGCCCCCTTGCTCTTAAAGATGTTTTAATTTTAGTTTCGTTTTTAATTTTGGTCAGCGGTTCTGAAAACATTAATAATCGTTTCTCTTAATGTGGTGCGCTGTCACGCTCTCTATGTACAAATCAGCCAAATCATGTAAGGTGAATGTCGTCCAGTCTCTTGCTCTTACTTAAAAAAAAAAAAAAACGAGAGCTTATACGAGCCGCGGAAGAGATACTGCTCCTCGAGCGCTTTCCGCGAGCGCGAATCGAGACGGAGTGAAACGCGGACAAATGCGTCTCATCCTTTCTCATCCACCCCCCCCTCCGACACAGTTTTGCGTAGGGCCCCCAGAAGTCTAGGATCGGCACTGGGTAAGAGCCAGGTGGAGGGTGGAAGAGATTGCATCATCCATAGAGCAGTTTGGACGGTATGCAAGCTGGAGCAGATCGAGTGTGTTGGGGAGGCTGGTTTTGATTTTGTGCATGACTAACCTCTCAAAGCACTTCATCATGATTGGAGTCAGTGCTATGGGACGGATAGCGATATAAACCTTAATGTAACTAAGGTTCGCTTAAACTGCTTACAATTGACATGTGCTATTATTATTTATTGTTTTATTGTGCATATATACAGTAGGTTCAGGTGATTGGCTCAAAAAGCCTGGAAGTGTAACATATGCCAATGAGCAAAAAGGGCAGATTTATTTTTATTAGGGGTATGAGCACTGAAGATGTTTAGCTCCTGTTGTATGTTGTCCCCAGGCATACAAGTATTATATTGTTGTATATTTTGCAATATATCAGTTTTGCTTCACTGATCAATAATATAAGAAATCTCTTAGTGAAAGAATAAGGCTGTCAGCAACTTATGTTTTTTCCACCAATGGATTTAAATGTCTTTTACCTTATGCTTTACAATTTAAATTACTACAAATACTAAAAAAGACAGAAAAAAAAGTTTTGGTGAAACAATGACATTCTTTTTATTAGTACTCATAACAACGCTCGGACACATCAAATATAACTAGTAAACACACATAGGACAGTATTAGTTTATCATGTTATATCACATAATTGTTATTTAATACTAGAGCATCTAGCAGCGGAATATACAACATGTGAGTATGAGCTTCTTTCAGTCTCGTGTCTACTTGCGTTTCTTCCAGAGAAATGTACTGCTGCGTAGCTCAACTCCTCCTCTACACCCTAAAACCAACAGCAAAGTACTCCATACATAAATAAAACATAAAATAGAATGAATATAGAAATATAATTTATTTAAATTTTACCTCATTAGCAGGAGACGAAGAAAGTGTTGTTTGCAATGGCTGGGTGTCTGTAAAGAATGAACCTTTTCAGTTGCAGTAATCAGTGAGTTTTTAAGATACATTTTAATATAAAATCTTAATATTTACACTTTTTGATATGTTAATATGTACATGTATATTTTGCAGTGAGTGCTCCAAAATAAACGAACTTCTCTTAGTCATATCTCAATGATAAAATCAGAATTCATCATATTTTACAATAGAACAATTTTTAAATTAAGGTTGATTTAATTTAATCTTTATCAAAATCACTGTCAGTAATGCTCTAATAATCAAGATTATCATAAAATATGATCATCAGTGAATATTCTTGATATGAAAATGGCTTACCAGAAAATGCTTTTTGTCGTTTTTGTACTCTCTTACATAGAAGGATTGCGATGATCACCAACCACAAGATATTTGTTGCTACCAAAACTGGGACCTTTAAGTCAGTCCAGACGAACTCAGAAATTGGTTCTAAGATTAAAAAAAAGTCTAAATATTTAAACTGCAATTAAAATGTGATTTGATCTATCATATGCATTTTTCTCACCTCCAATTTCAAGCCTACTTCCATTTCCAAACAGAATCTCTCCACACATGACCACAGCGCAGTAGTAAGTCCCAGCATCAGTTAAACTGAGGTTCTTCTTGGGGAGATTGTAGATACAGGACTGTACATGTGAATCTTTCTCAGCGCTCTTCTCACATTGATCATTTATGTTTCCATGCTTGTAAATGATTCCTGGATGTGTATCTCCCGATTCATGTCTAAACCAGTAGATGCTGTGATTTCCTACAGATTTCTCAGTGAGAACTGAACACTGAAGATTCACAGAGTCGCCCGGGTTAAACTCATGCTCATTTACCTGAGTACCCGAGTCCATTACAGACAAAAACTGCTTAATATGATGTTGTCTTGTATTTTCCCCTGCAATTACAAAACTATTGCATCATTTAGATGTTCAGAATGTTTTTTTTCTTCAGGACAAGCAATTTGACTACTTTTTGCTATATGTTTGCTTACCTTTGTAGTTTAAAAACAGCCCACTACTAAAAGTTATAAGATCATAGTCACGGGCACCACAGTAATAGATTCCAGTATCCGATGGCTTTGCATATTTTATGGTTAGAGAAAAAATAATTCCTTGCTTTAGAACTGTAAATCTCTTGTCATTCTTGAAGTCTCCATAAAATGTTGGAGTTAAAGTGTCAGCATAGAGACTGAGGATGCATGTTGGAGCTTCTCCTAGAGATTGCTTGAACCAAGAGAAATAGTTTTCATAGGCTTGAGATATCAAGCACTCTAAAGTTATAGTTTCGCCTGCAGTGAAGGTCTCCAGGACTTTCTTTTGAACTACAGCAGCAGATGCGATGAAGCCTGAGAAGGAAAAAGTACAAACAGTATCATCAGAACAGATCAGAATAACATATTCTTAAATATTGTAAGGTAACAATTAACTTTGCAGAACAAATTTCTCTTCCACAACAAACACACCTGTCCTGAAGGGTAGAAAAAATATCAGAAGTACTTTAAACATAACTGAGGTCCTCTGTGCATTTGGCAACATCTTATGGAGTGTTTGTAAGACATGTGGGTGTGAAACGCCAGGGTTTAGGGGAGTCAAGACTTGCCTTTCTGATTTAGATGACGTGATTGGCTGTTGTCATTTTTCCATTCAGGCCTTCTGTGACCAAAGACATATAGCATGTGATGTGGCTTATCTTTTGTTCTTATGATCATGATTGGAGACTCTGAATCTGGTTCTGGTGTCTCCTATAATGATCAACTGTTAATTTCATTCTTTAATTCTTGCGAACTCTAATTTTCAGTAGTTTTTACCTTTTATTTTCTGTATTTCCTTGCTACACAGTAAGCTCAGAATGGAGATTAAAAAACAAAACAAAAAACAGGTCCAGTGTTATTTGATCAACCTTATAGATAACCAGTCATTGTTTTAATAACATCATACTCACAAAATTACATTTATATGTAGTATGCAGTCTAGAAATACAGGGAACATTTAAATGTTGTACAGTAGCTCATCCAGTTATGAGCTGTTCCAGATAATTAAGCCTGTCATGGCTGTTGGACACACTTGGCATGCTGTTTGATGCTTAACTGATTATTTAACCCTTAGAACATGTCCACTAAATATTCTCCTGTAAAACATCTCAACTAATGAACTAGTGCCCCCTGTGTGCAGTCATTGGAAAAACACAAGCTCAAAACCCCTCCCTGCTGTCACACCACTGCAGAACAACTAGTCATACAGTGCTTTGATCAGTCAGTTTTCCTTTACATATAAGAATCCCTCAAATTTATTTACCTATTTTAATGCAAATAAAAGCTTATTTATTCTTGTAAACTCTATTTAATAATCATTAGAAAACTTTTAGATTTACTGAGCGAAAAGATTTAATGAACTCTGTAATGGAAACTAGCATGTATTAACCATAATTAAACAATTTAATAATCAATAAATAAGAAAGCTGTATGATGCTGTACCCACATTGGCACATTGGACAAGTGGTTTGGAGAATGGATGGATGATTCAGCTTCTTCTGGCAAGATGCGGGAATTTATTCGGCACGACCCTCACAGTGCATTATGGGTATTCTCTTGCTGCTGAGTGTACATCGGCTGTACTCTCATTATTGCGGTGCATTATGGGACTGAATGAGTGCACTCAATAACGTCCACTATGGTTTCAGACACCACAATAAATGTCTGTCCCCTCTAATTGTGCCCTATTTAATGGTATAAGGAGGATTTCGGGCACAGCCAAGGTCTTCAGACTCACTGGCTGGGTCCGAATGCTTTATTTATTTCAATAGGCTAATTATTTTTTGGTTCAATAGTCACGGAATGGAACACAGGATTATGGAATGTCAAAGGCAGCGAAGAATACATCTATACTGCCTTCAAAAATCGATCAGTTGAAGACATCTCAGGAGACAGGAAGTGAATCTAACATTAGATTTGGACATGCCTTGATTCCTACCTTGGAATGCATCTGTTGAAGGCAGCATTTTTCAGCTTTCAGACGCATCCACTAACATTAGAAACTTCCAGGCAAGTGTGTTAAAGCTGTTTGGAGCTAATCTCTGTAGGATACTGGCCCTCTGGGAACAGGATTGGACGTCCCTCCTGTAGGTCATGCGATTTTGGGTTTAAAAACAACATCAGTTGAAAGAAAATTAATATTAACATATGATATTACAAATGGGGAAGATCTTTGCTTTGAGAAAAATGTGATGGAATGAACTTCCGCTTTAACTTGCACCTAAAGAGCCTACCTCTAAAGAGAGAGGTAAAGAGCATCTAGTTAAATGATCTGTTAGCAGGTTAAAGTACCATATCTAATTAGCATGTGTCAAAGAGAATTGAAGAGGTGCATAATATTGAATAATCACTATTTATGTAGTGTTGCTTAGTAATGCTGGAGGAGAAACTCTAAATATAGCCAGATCACAGCAGTCTGCACTTCGCTTTAATGCTTGTGTTTCACTGCAATAAGATGATGTATGGAAACTTTTAGCCACAGAGACCTAAGCGCGCTTAAGTTCGCTTGTTTATTCTGTTACTTTCAGAAACAAAAGCTGACCGCAACCTGAGCGCTGTGCAACAAATTCATTGTCTTACATGTATTTATGGCATAAGTCTGTTTCCGAAACCATTAGTCAATGTGTGAAAGGAACTAACGTGTGGTACGCATGCAGTTGCACACTTTAACAGTGCATTGTGATAAAATTGCATTGATAGAGACACTTCAAAAGACTATACTAAAGATAAGACATATTACTATATTAGATCCAGTGCACTGTTCATATAATGGAATTTTCAGTTTTTTTTCACAGGTGTTTTACCTATATTTTGAATTACACGTTGCACTGTTTTGTGTTTTAGGGTTAAAGAAAATGTCTGTAAATTAAATGGATAATGTCCTGGTACAATATTACCAGCATTTTTTTTCAGTTTTTCTACAGTGTTTATGCTGGCCAACAGACTGTACATGTAAAACGTTTTGGACTGCATGTTGGACCAAGATAAGTGACAGATCATATTAAACAAGAGCAAAGTTTTTGATTTTATTAATGAGCCTGGCCTGGAAAATTCAACTTTTGAAAGGTGCATTCATTCATTCGTTTGTTCTGTCATTCGTCCGTACTTATTTATTTTATTTTTTTTCCAAAAATAAAAAGACACCCATTTAAGAGAATGCAGCATCTGCACACAACGATTACATGCTTTGAAAGACAACAAATCAATTTTGAAATAATGTGGTCTTGAATTTAGTTTTTTATTTCACTTCTCTTTTATTAGTGTCATCAGTACCATCATTTAAAAATTACTAAGCATTAAAAATATGGGAATTTAGGAATTTAAATTTCTGACAAGGATAAATATTTTAAATTTTAAAGTTTATTTTCATGGCTGTTTCATAAAAAAAGTGCATTTTTAAAGTTATTGTCATCTGTGACTTAACACCTCATTTAAAAACAAGGGGCATTTTGTCTGTGGTTATGGAAAGTAGTGTGAAAGGTAGTGTGATGGTGTTTGTGTGGTTGAGAGATGAGCGGGGGTCAGTCTGGTGGGTGGATAACAGTCAAACTGTGATGCTCTCATGTGCACACACTGGCATGCAGACATTTAAGAAAGCCTTTATGTGTTTTTTAAAAAACATAGTTTACACACATTTTAAAAAGATTTAAATAATGTGCATTTTCTTTAAATTGTCATGAGTTTATTCATAATGGTCAGGCTATACTGCTGCTGCTCACAAAGTACATTTTTGTGAAATGTGTGCATACTTAATAATAGTTTTAATAATTTGTACAGATATGTTTTGTTGTGTATATTTACAGCTTTGTAATCTGGTCCGCTGAAGTTCCCCTCAGCACGTCTCATTCTACACTGAACAGCTTCTTCCTGTCAGGGTCTGTATAGGAAATGATATCATTCACAACCCCTGCCTCTTGAGAAAGGGCCTGCTTATATCTTAATTACAGAGAACATAAACAGATATAAATTAAACTTCTTAGAACTTTCAAATGCATTTGATCTTTACAACTTTTATTACATTGAAAATACTGAACATTGCAGAGCTCATATTCACTTTAAATGTAAGGCATTAGTTATAGCGTATAAATATTAGAGTCTTGATGAACACATGGCTTTTAAACATCAGAGTAGGCTACAATATTTGACTCTGTGCCACTGTTAGACTATCTAGTAGCAGAATACACAACATCTGAATCTTCTGTATTTCTGGCCGCTCTTCTGGATTTGTGTTTTGAGAATTGTAGAGCGGCATACACTGATGAATAAGGCTCCTGCAACAGATTGAAAGATGATTTTAATGACATTTTAATTCATTTTATTTTATTCATTTTAATTTGACATTTTAACAAATTTAATTCAAATATGTACAGAAGAAAATCATATAAGCAAAACAGTGAACACACACACACACACACACACACACACATACACATACACATACACATACACATACACATACACATACACATGCATATACATCTATAGATTTATTAGTATCCAAATACATTCTCTGGTGTTAGAATTATACTTAATTGCTAATTCTGATGTTGGGGACAGTTAGGAAATAGTCAGGATACTTTTTACCCAAGCTTTACTTTATCACTTTTTTACCTTATTTTTCCTTTAAAAAATTAACCATATTAAATTTCCTTAAGACAGAGCAATATTCTGCTCAAGAGTTGGATTCTCACAAAAAGATTTCAACCACGCTGTCCTTTTTAAAGACACGGTTAGAGCTAAACAGAAAAGAGAAGCAGGACCGCAGGCCGTATGAAAAACAATCTCAAAACACATACTATATTTCACCTAAGGAATTTTTGACATAAAAATAATATTGAAACACACTGATATTAGAAAAGTTATTTTATAGCCATTGTCATAATAACGCCTTTCGATAGCAGAGACTTGCTTATTTATAATCTTTTTGTACACCGGTCGACCCAGTCTTTAATTTTAACTTTAATTTTAATTTTTGTCAATACATGTTGCAGATCTTAGATGAATTCTCAGTAAAACAAACTTTACTGTTTGGTTAAGAATATACATTTATTTATTCCACATTCGGAGAATGGACATTTTTATTATAATAATTAGCTTACCTCATGATGTTGTGTTTCATGGCGATCAGCATCTGCGGCGACAGAAACAAAAAAAAAAAAAAAAAGAGGTATAGTTTTTTATTATTTACAATTATTTCACTGCACAGTTATTTGCAAATGATATCCATACAGCAATGTAAGTAAATCTTTTGAACTGAATAGATGTACTGTTACCTTTTCCCTGCGTGTTTCTGTCCTGTATCTTAATGATGAGCGTGGTGAGCAGAATGATGATGAGAATAACAATAAAACCACCAAAAATAAAGGTCAGCTTATAAAAGATGTTTTCAGAACAGTCTACTGTAGAAATCGGACTCTTTTTCAGATCTGTTAAAAGTAAATCACATTTACATTTAACACACCACCATCTAGATAAAAGCATTATTGTATATGAATATTGCAAGCATTAAAGAAAGGCAGATGATAAACACCTTTATTTGTAATTTCTGTTTCATTTTGCAGTGGTGTAACACTCCTCTCTGTGCAATAAATGAAGACTTGAAATGTATATTAGTCATTTAGAAAATCCACAAGGCATCACAGAAGCATTTTGGAAATCATAAGGATGGATAAGGATTTTCTATACTGCACATAGTGTGCAAGCTGTTCTACAAAAGTGCTGTTGAAAAAGAAGTATTACCTTTAACGTCTAGCTGTGTTCCATCACCAAATGTCATCACCCAGTTTTGCCAACCACAGTAGTACAGACCAGAATCAGAAAGTTTCACATTTAAAATTCTTAGGGATGTGTTTTTACTGTTCAGAGACATCACAAGATGGTCTGGTTGAAAACCATTTAAATATGTTGCCTTTACTTCAAGCTCGTAGGGTAACATCATGTATACAATGCTAAGAGGTACATCACTGTTTGTTTGTTTGAACCAGTGTATGTACTTTCCAATTTTTGAGGTGTGTTTACACCAAATAGTCACGTTATCTCCTGGCTGAGCTGTGATATTTGTTGACTGAGATGCTTTAGCTGTGAGAAAACCTAAATCCAACAGAGGAATAACAAATAACTTTAAAACATACTAATATTTAAATCATTGATAACACACAAGAAATGCTGGGTATAGAACTTTCTCACACTAATGTTTACTAATCAATCTTGAATTAATCATTCCTTTCTCGCATGATTCAAGCAATTATAGTGCAGTAATGCTTACCCGTGCCACAGATCAACAGCGCTGAAATTATTATATGCACCATTGCAGTACTGAATCATACTAGAACCAACGAGGAAATTAAGATGAGGAAATCAATGTGCTTTTTTATGTGAGGGGGCGTGGCTTATGCTTACATCAAACTATGACAGACCTGTCAATCAACAGGCGAGTCCACAGCTACTAGTTCAATATAAGACGATTCATTATTGATCAGATATATTGATAATGATGTGATGTTTTCTTTACTGTTTTAGCACCCCATAGTTTCATAGCACTTTTGAGAATAAATTATTCCAAAGCATCTTTACAAAGAACTAAAATGGGTGTTTGATTCTAATGTATCTTTGAATATATCTTTTACTGATCATTCCTGAATTATATTATTGACATACATTTTACCTGGCCCACAAATTGTTAAACTTGATTTTATCCTGATTTGAGTTCTCTGAAGGCCCAGGGTTGAATGGATTTACAGGGTTTAACTGTTTGATTTAAAGTGTATGAAAGTGAATAAGCAGATATATTTAGTCTTGAGCGAGCAAACTTAAAACACTGCTGACTGATCAAAACTGGTATTCGGGAGCATGAGATTCATGAGTAATGGATAGCTGGACACTTTAATCCGCATCCAACTTGAGAAGCAACCTAAAACACTGATGTTTAATTGGAATCTATATTCAAGGACTTTTTGAACTAGAGTCCGATTAAATTAATATCGGGAGTCAAAGTAAACTGCAAAGCAATTTTAATAAACTTGACTATTATGTACAGTAATGCAAAGGAAAGACAGATCTCTGATCTCCTCAATAATTACATTTCTTAAAACAGTGATACTATCTAGCTGTTAGAAATAAACCATAGATAATAAATTAATAATATGTTTGAGTAAGTTTCATGTTTCAAGTAGTATCAGTGTACACAGCAGTTGTATCCTCAGTATGTCGTCCTGCTGTTTTGAGTCTCTTGTTTGCGAAATATACAGCAGCATATTCTACTGAATCATTTTCCTGCAAAGAAGTACAAACATGTAAATCTTTGCTTGTTTTCATGTCTATGGTTTTACTTAGCCCTTAGAGTAACATGAGTCTGTGGAGTTTACCTTGTCATCATGCTGTTGTGCTTGACATTCAGTGACCACTACAAAGCAGAGAAAAAGACAATCAATTACTCTTTATGAGAGAATTAAAAATAATTTCAAAGCAATTTTAGAATGTTCATTCCACATTTGTGGTAAAGAGTTTACCTTTTTTATGCTTCTGTCTTCTGTGTTCCCTGATAATTGCCAAAATAATAGGAACAATACATGCAAAAAAAATTATTCCTCCAAATAGGAGGGTCAGTTTGAAATAGATCCCTCTAGAACACTCCTCAGTAGATGTAGATGATTTTTCATGATCTGTAAAAGAGTGGACATAATTTCAATGAAACTTTTTAAGCGGTTCCACAAAGAACACATTATATAATTATTTTCCCCCATAATTTGATTAGAGAGTTTAAACTAGAACATTTATATATTAAACATATTATTAAAATATATTAAAATGTATATATTTATATATTTTAACTTTAATATCGAGAGTAAAAAAACATACCCTTTTTTGAGATTCCTGTGTAATATTTCTCTGATGTGAAAACAGTTGGCGAGGATAAGTCATTTACCATTGTGGCATTTACAATGGTATTTAAATTGTGGTGTTTTTCAACATGTGCTATTAATAATAAAAGTGAGAAAAAAGAGCTATAAACAGTATATAAAAATTAGAGTACAGTGAGAGAGCTCCAAAAAGATTACCTTTCACTTCAAGTCTGGTTCCATTGCCAAATTTCATGTGATATCCTGTAGCTCCACAAAAGTAGAAGCCAGAATCAGACATTTTCACTTGCGTAATTGTTAGGATGGTGCTCTTACTGAATAGATCCATAACCATGAGATCTTTTGTGAAACTGTTGAAATAATTTGGCTCAACCTTCTGAAGACTTTCAGTGTATAACATACGCACAATAGTTATGGGCACAGCACCGTCTGTTTGTTTGAACCAGTATAGATCTCCAGAAACATGGATATTGTGTGGACACCACATCGAGACAATTTGTCCTGTATGAGCTTGTATAGTTGCTATCGAAAACATAACTTGGAGAAAACCTGAAAGCCATTAAACAAGAAAAGTAAAATCATAGCACACCACAAAACAACATTTTCTGTCAAAATGTGTCTCCCCATTTTAATCTGTCTTCCCATTTTAAAATCTACAATTTTATGTCTCTAATCATAAAATTGTAGTTTTCAGTAAAAAAAAAAGAAAAGAAAAAAAAACTTACCCGTCCCAAATAGCAATAAAGCTGCAGCTGAAATATGTAACATTTCTGCAGTGAGTCAAAACAGAGCTGAAGAGGAAATTAAGTGGGCGATATTGATGTGTTTTATATATAAGGAGGAGTGGCTTTTGGCACAGCTAAACTATGGTAGACCTATCACTGAAAAGGCCAGTCAGGGTCAGACCCATATCTGATATAGCTGCAATACAAAAAAACAAACACACACAAACAAATCTCTCTATAGAGAGCATGATCAAATACAAAATATACTGTGATGATGGCCACATTGCACTATACTGTTTAGCAGGTGTTTTTTTTTTTTTCAGTGCTCTGAAAATGTTTGCTACTGAATTAATTAGATTAGCAAATGGAAGCATTAACTAAGTGTGATCTTAATTAAATTAATAATAATATATAAATGATATTAGTACAACTAAATTGCATGCATAAATAATTGTATGTTTGTGTGTGTGTTTGTGTACTTATGTACCATGTTTATAAATGGGCAAGTGAATTGAGATACTTTTTAAGTAGTATGTTGTAGTAGTTGTTGTACTTTTGACAGGGGACTAGGAGTTTTTTGTCTAGTATATATTTATTTAGACATGTCTATATCTACAATACATGCTTGGCCCTCTGTAATGTCAGCCCATTATTTGTAATCCTTTTTTTCAAATTAAGTATGCAGTACATGTTTATTATTTTACTCTGTATCAAATCCTTCTCATATGCACTTTAAAGTTAAAATATCTAATTAGCACATTTGACTAATTACCTTCCCTCACTACAGCCCCTAGTGGTTTTCAAAATCATAGCCAGCACTTTGTCTACAAACACACATGGTGCATTGGCCTAGATTAGGGGGTGATGACATGAAGTCTTGACATCACAAATGCTAATGCACAATGCTTCTTATAAAACGTGCAGAATGATTTGCACCACTAAAGAACCAACATTTAACATTTCAGACAAGATAGATGTGTGTGGATGTACAGCTGATTGTGATCATTTTAAAAGTCTGTACCCTTTTGCAAGAAGTAAAAAATAAGAACCCTTTGTTATAATTATGAGTGTATATCGCTAATAGGGTTTCTTAATTTTATCCCTAATTTTGTTTTACTTTTCTTAAGGAGTTTTGTGCAGCTGTGCACTGTTCGTGAAAAAAAAAATCATTGTTTCAGTCTTTCATCATTCCGCTTAATTTTTTAATGCATTATTTACAATCATAAAAAAAAAGAAAAAAATCCTCAATTTAGAAATATGTTGGCATCAGAACAGACATAAAACCACTATAATTTAAAACAAGAAATTGGAGTTTAAACTTTTTAGGACATAGGGACCTTCAACATTACCCTATTACATAGCCTTTCACAGTTTGTACTATGAAGCTGATGTGATGTATACTTGTGAAGCCACAAGGCTATATATGTCTAGAGCATGTCGTTGTGATTTTGTTGTGGTCATCACAGATTTGAGTTCAATCTATCCTTTGTTAATGTTTTTAATGTAGCCAATTAAAAAGGTTCTTGATTAATATCAGGCCCATCTGACAAGTGAGATTTTTAACACGTTTACACTGTCTGCTCTCTTCAGTAAAAAATAAGACTGCAATTTTGATGACTGCACAGTTTTGTGATCACATTTGATTTCCCTTCATCTGCTATGCAGTCAAGAAACACTTACTTAGAACTTACCACATGACCAGCAGAAAACCACAACTAGCACACTGCCTTTATGTCTTTATATTTTTAGAAATAATTTTCCCTAAACATACTTCTTTTAAAATGCCATATATAAAGGTATTTACTGATGGTGGCTGCTCGTGTTAATCGTGCAATTATTTGTCTGAGAAATTAAAAGTAGATTATGAAATCATCTCTGAAAGAAAATATCAGTGAACAAAAAAAAAAAATCTGGCACAGCTCTTTTTGGACATAAACACATCCTACTGCTCACATCATTCACTGCATCTCTGGTGATGTTCGTTTTGTCATTGCTCTCCTGCTTCTTACTAGTTTAGGATAAATCTGTCCAAATATGATAAACTTTGGATATTTGCTTCTCTTTCTCATCGGTGAGTTGAACTGTCTTTTATGTCAAACCTAAACTGTATTTACATTCATTTAAGCTAAACATTTTTTGCTTGTTACTTTTAATATTTTTGTTTAGGCCTTACTGCATCACACCTGAATAATCCACCTGTGTTTGCCAAACTGGGAGAAACCATTAATATGTCTTGCTTTTACCAGAGCCAAATGGCTATGCACTTCTCATGGTACAAGCATGAACTTGGAAAGAATCCCAGGCTCATCTCCACCATATACAAGTATGACAACAACGCCCGGTTTTACCATAATTTCGAGAATAGTTCACGCTTCTTTGTGCAGAATAACAAGGGTGTGCATCATTTGGTGATAAGAAACATACAGCTCTCAGACTCTGCAACATACTACTGTGGAAGCGCTTATTCCAATGTAATGGAATTTGTCGAAGGGACAGAGTTGATCGTTGAAGGTAATTATAATGTATTTTTGTTTTAAATCATTTTGAGTTACTTCAACGTTTCAAAAGGAAGTTTTGGCAGCAATGCAGTAGAAAACCATGTTGGGTTCCCACAAGAACCTTTCAGTAAACAGTTTTTAAACATTTACATTACATTTACATTTAGTCATTTAGCAGACACTTTTATCCAAAGGGGAACAATGGAAGCAATCAAAATCAACAAAAGAGCAATGATATGCAAGTGCTATGACAAGTCACAGTTAGCCTAACACAGTACACATAGCAAGTTTTTTTTTATTGTTATTATATAATAAATAAAAAGAAAACAGATACAATAGAAAAAGAATAGAGCAAGCTAGTGTTAGTTTTTTTTTTTTTTTTTTTTTAAAGAAAACAAGCAGTAAATGAATATAGTGCAAGTCTGAAAGGGGCAAGTTTTTTTATTATTATAAAAAAAATATATAATAGAGAGCGCTAGATTAAAAACGATTATAAAAAATTATAAAGAACCTTTTTTTATGGAATGAAAAGATCCCTTGGATATTGAAGGTTCTTCATGGAACCATCTATGTCAATAAAGAACCTTATTTAAAAAGTGTATATAGAGTGAACCAATATTTATAGTGGTAGTAAAGCTATTATGCTAACTTTTAAAAATAAAGTACAACATTTGAATGCCGTGTCCATAACATCTTTCACAAAAATCACTCAATAATTACATTTCCATGCAGGGGTGAAAAGCTACACTGTTGTAAAACAACCTGCTTTAATTCCATCACATCATGGAGATTCAGTGAGTCTTACCTGCACAGTTTTAAATCAGAAGTGTGTGGGAAACAACAGTGTGTACTGGATCATACATGAATCAGAAGAATCTCGCCCAAGATTCATTGGCGCACATGGGACAAGCATTGGTCGGTGTGAGTGGAGCTCTGAAGCTGGTTTTAAAACACGTCGATGTGTCTACAGCTTCTCTAAGAAGGACCTCAAACTTTCTGATTCTGAGACTTACAACTGCACTGTTGCTGCATGTGGGGAGATACTGTTTTGGAATGGCACCAAACCGGACATTATAGGTATGTTCTTCAAGAATTAACTGGTAAAAAAGTAGCACTTTTATGGTGTGTTAACATTATATCCACCATTTTGTCTTTTTCAGGTGCTGATTCAGCAGAACAGATGATGACTTTTTTAATTCTTTCCATTGTTAGAACATTCCTTCTTTTAATTACCATTTCCACATTTACTTTTTGGTACTGCATGAATTCAAAAATAATTTCAAAAGATGGCTGTTCTCCATCTGTCATTGCTCTCCGAGATAGACGATCCCGACCAGAAGGAAGACCAGGTCTTTTGATGAAATCAGCTTCTGATCATCTGTAATATGTAATATATTGCTCCAAATTCATGTATGATATAAGCAAAGACATAATCTGAACCTTTTAAGTAATGTACGTTGTAATGTACGTTCATGACTGTCTCTTTATTAGAATAAACTGTCCAGTGTCAAACAATGCTTTCCAGTGTTTGTTTCTGGTTCATGGGAGGAGTACATGACTACCCTGGCATTTACTTTTTTCAAACATGTTCTCATCTCTTGCAAATTAAGTTAAATGTCTCAATTATACAGAAATGAGAAATGCTTCAACAGAGATTAAAATGTTCTTAATTTATACATTTATTTCATAGCAGATAACAGATTGTAACAGATGTTCAGGACACACACAAAAAAGTTTGATAAATGCATTAAAACAAAGATTAAACATATGGTTGACTATAAAAGATAAACACAGTAATAACACAAATGTCAAGGGTGTTTACAGGCCCAAAAAGTTTGAACATTTAGAATGGTAGATTGTATTGTACAGGAAACATTCTGGTAAGCAACAATTTTGGCAATTTTTCTGGGATGTGGGCATCTGATTTAGGGAATTTCCAAGCAAAACCTATTACAGGAAGTAGAAACAATCATGAGAATATATACAGGTGCATCTCAAAAAAATTTGAATATCGTGAAAAAGTTATTTTTTTATTGTAATTTATTTAAAAAAAGTGAAACTTTCATATATTCTAGATTCACTACATGTAAAGTAAAACATTTCAAGTTATTTTGTTTTAATTTTGTTAAAATCTCAAAATATTAGAATATTTACATTTGAGCTTCATTAAATGACCATCCCTACAGTATAAATTCGGGGTATCTCTTGTTCTTTGAAACCACAATAATGGGGAAGACTGCTGACTTGGCAATGGCCCAGAAGATGAACATTGACGCGCTCCACAAATAAGGGTAAGGGTAAATCACAGAGGGTCATTACTGAAAGTTGTGGCTTCACAGAGTGCTGTATCAAAGCATATGAAATGCAAAGTTGACTGGAAGGAAGAATTTGGGTAGGAAAAGGTGCACAAGCAACAGGGATGACCGCAAGATTGAGAATACTGTCAAGCAAAGCTGATTCAAACACTTGGGAGAGCTTCAGAAAGAGTGGACTGAAGCTGAAGTCAGTGCATCAAGAGTCACCACGCTCAGACGTCTTCAGGAAAAGGGCTAGGCTACCAAGCCACTTCTGAACCAGAGACAACGTCAGAAGCATCTTACCTGGGCTAAGGAGAAAAATAACTGGACTGTTGCTCAGTGGTCCAAAGTCCTCTTTTCAGAAAAGTAAATTTTGCATTTCATTTGGAAATCAAGGTCCCAGAGTCTGGAGGAAGAGTGAAGAGGCACAGAATCCAAGCTGCTTGAAGTCCAGTGTGAAGTTTCTGAAGTCAGTGATGATTTGGGGTGCCGTGCTGTCTGCTGGTGTTGGTCCACTGTGTTTTATCAAGTCCAAAGTCAATGCAGCCGCCTACCAGGAGATTTTGGAGCACTTTATGCTTCCATCTGCTGACAAGCTTTATGGAGATGCTGATTTCCTTTTCCAGCAGGAATTTAGCACCTGCCCACAGAGCAAAAACCACTTCCAAGTGGTTTGCTGACCATGATATTACTGTTGATATGATATTACCAAAATGCCTGACCTGAACCCCATATGGAATTTATGGGATATTTTCAAGAGAAAGATGAGAAACAGTCGATCCAACAATAAAAGTGTAGGGTGTAGTATATGTAATGAAGGATGTCTTCAAACGATAGCTTCAAACGTATTGTATATGTAATGTAGGATGTAATGTAATACTTATGTAAGTGTAATGTATAATGTATAATGTGTGATGTCTTTGTACCGTGTAGATTAAATTTATTTGTTGGTGTTGAATGTTGTAAACAGATACTGTTGCTCGAAAAAAAATTCAGACTTGTCTGACAATAAAGTATTATCATCATCATCATCATCATCATCAATCCAGACGAGCTGAAGGCTCAATAGTGCCTCAGCAGTGCCACAGGCTGATCACTTCCATGCCACACCTCACTGATGCTGGAGTTTGTGCTAAAGAAGCCCCGACCAAGTATTGAGTGCATTAATGAACATACTTTAAAAAACTTGAACTTTTCTGTTTGGCAAATCCTTTTTTTGATTGATCTTAGGAAATATTCTAATATTTTGAGATACTGGATTTTTGACTTTCATGAGCTGTAAGCTCTAATCATCAAAATTAAAACAAAAAAACTTTTGAAATGTTTTACTTTACATGTAATGAATCTAGAATATATGATAGTTTCACTTTTTGAAATAAATTACAATAAAAAAATGAACTTTTTCACGATATTCTGATTTTTTTAGATGCACCTGTATAGGCATATAACAGAATTATAACAGACAAAATATAACAGTTCATTGTTTTAGACAACAGACCGAATGAGTTCAAAGCTTTGCAATAATACAACTGAATACTTACTATCATCAGAACTGTTCCAGAACTGAAATACAATGCAGTGAGTTAGTCACTCCACAATAATAAGTTGCTACATCCTCTTGTGTCATTCGGAAAATGTTTAGATGATAAGTTCCATTTCCCATTGTCACACCAAAGCGTCCATCATCAAAGCCTTTTAGAAAATGGACATCGTTCCTATAATATGACATTGCTATGGGCTGTGGCTACTTTCCTAATAGTTGCTTATACCACACAATGAGATTAAAATCTTTTTTGAGAAAATAACATTGTATTGTCACACTGTCAGGTTGTTGGTTTTGGTTGGTTAATAGTTTGGGCTGTGAAGCAACCTGAATTTAAAAAGTAAATTAAAAAAATTTAATTAAATAAAAGTCTATGCTTTAACAATATATTTGAGAAAAATATTAACAATGTTTGCCTACCGCAAAAAGCAAGGATGATTGCACTGACAGCATGCATCTTTTCTAAGCATTTGCTCATTTTGAAGAATGAGAGACACAGGCCACCAAAAGGAAAATGTTGTTTGAGCTGATTGGCAGATGTTGTCAGGTGGCAGGGTTGCCATTCATTGGTTAACCAACAGCCCCCTTTTTTAGGACATGTTTTGACACCATACTTTAAACCCACAGGTGGAAAGTTTGCTATTTTATATTCATATATAATTAACGTTAAATGTTATTTCTAAACCTAATCTTGACAATCTACTGTATATATCCTTAGAAAAACTTAAGAATCTAGTTTCCATGTTTTGATTGAAATGACTAAGTAAAAATTATTTATGACAAAGTACTCATGAGTAGTGACTACAGACTTTTATTTTGAAATAGCAATGCACATGTTCAATCATAAAAGACTGGTAGAAACCTCAGTTTCTAGATTCTAGATTCTCCATTTATTCCATTCATCTGAGTTAACTATTTTGAGGGCAACATTTTTTATAAAGTATATAAAAATGTATAATTGTACACTTTCATAAACTTTTTAAATTTACTCTATCTTTTTACACCTCTAAAAGAAGTTGTCAAGGGTCTGCATTCAAAAGGGATCAACCTTATATGTATGTGCTCTAAAGCATTCAACATTTACAACGAGTTTTTCCGGTCTATGCTCAAAATGGTAGAATGTCAAATTCTAACCTAATTATACCTAAGCATAGCTAGATTATGCACTTTAGAAAAAAAGTTTATGATAGCTAACATATAGATAAACTGAATGGAGTATGTAAATCAATCAAATAGGAAAACAAGAGGTTATTAAAAAAAGACAGCTGGAATAAAAGTGATAGACTAACCTAATCTGAATAATCTGAATCTAATATGAATAATGAAATTTTGCAAACTTTGCATTGCATATGCATTCTTAATTTTTACTTTTATTTTTGAAGTTGTGGTGGCTTTTTTTTGTTCTTTATTGATATGCTATAACAATTAACCTTTAGGAAACTTTGAAAAATAGGCCACTTTTTGTTCCATCCTGTCTTTGAAACCACACGATGTTTCTCTCTTAGTTTCTGGTTCTTGTGGGCACGTACAAGGGTCTGAACAGCTCATTAAATATAAATGCATATTTGCCTCTGACCCCATTACAAGACATAAAAGAAGGCAAACAAGCAAAGTTCAGAAGTACTGAAAGTTATTATTATTATTATTATTATTATTATGTTCTGAACCCTTCAGCTTTGACATATTTATTCTTAAATGATTCCAAGTTGTGCTTAGTTGGAGTGCATATCAGTTTTAATATTGATCAGGTCCAGTTTTAATAATATCAGTTGAATATTGATCATGGACTATAAGCTGAAACAGCTACTACAGAAGTGTTAAAGTAGAAGTGCACTTTTATTAATAATGATGCAAAATATACTGAAAGCAGGAAAGTACATATTGCTGGGGTAAAGAAGTATCAGGTTAAGCAGCTCCAATTACTGATTGCTTTCATCTCAATTAAGGAGATAAAAACCTCCATTGTAAATCATAAGGTTTTATTATTATTAAAAAAATGTGTCATCAATGTGCTGCAGTACAAAGCGATGTGCGGAGGACAAGTAATAGCTTAGCTTTCTTCAGTGATGTCCGACATTGACATTTGACATTTAAGGCTGGAGTAGATTGTATCCTTTCTCGTCATTCTTGGCTCAGTCTCTGAACTCTCTTTACTGGCATTGGTTTCAGTGAATTGTAGGATTGTGTAGTTTGGGTTCAGTCTATCTTGATTCTATGAGGGGAGAAAAAGGGAAGGCATTTGCTCAATGAATGCAAATACCAACTTTTAGCACAGCAACTTTATCTGCTGCTGCGTTCCTGACGCTCAACCAGTTGATCATAGTGTAGCAGCACTAATGTCATGGGTTAAATTCCCAGGGAGTGAATGAATTGATTAAAAAGTATACTTTGAATGCAATGTAAGTTTTAGATGAAGTGCATGGATGTAAATACTACAGTGTCAAAATAGTAAGAGATTCTGACTTACCAGAGAAGAACTGAAATCAGGCTCTGGTGTGTCTGGTGGAGACAGGTCAGAAACTTCTGAAACATATTAAAACATGCTTTGTAGTGCCGGGAAACTAAAACAAGGAGGTGGAAAATAAATAATGGGGTTCATAATTGAAATGTATACCTGCATGCAATTCACTCGGTCTTCTCAGTCTTTTACATAGCAATATGTTGATTATTCCACTCAAGAGCAAAATGAGAGTATAGAAGACAAACACCTCATGGTAAGGCAAGTTTTGAACTTGAACTTGATTCTCTAAAACATGGGGAAAATATTTTGGTTATGCAAATAATAAGCTGCATATCAGTAATCAGTAGTTACAAAAAAAAAAAAAAAAATCTATTTATGTTGAATCTCAAAATTATTATTGGCAAAGCATTTAAAGTTCTGAGAATATGCAATTATAATATATTATATATATGATATATCTATGATTACATATGAACTAGTGTAAAATGCTTTTTAATCTGTGTTGTATGGTGTTTTGGAAGCATCGGCATCCTACGTTGCATGTTATATGCACATAGGTCACCTTACTTTTGCTAAATACCTGTAATACAAAAACTTCTATTTTAGTAGTAATCACTGAAGTAGATCTTACCTCTAAAAGAAAGACTTGAATTTGCACAAATGTTACTCCGAGTGCATTGATAATGTAAGGGTCCTTTTGAACTTTTAATACTAAAAGTGAAGTTTTTATGTTCATGTATGTTATAAAAGTTTGCGTCACATTTTACAACTTTACATGTTTCGGAAATATTCACATTACATTTTTCACCTACAGAGGAAACCACAAAATAGGCCTGTTAATGTTATAATAAATATATCTATAACACTCAAGTACTGACAATGTAATATGATACAAGAGGAATTTAACTTACACATGTTGGGTATGAAGCGTGTCTCGCATGATCAGAGTTCTCAGAGATAAAAGGGGGGACAGGCTTTGAACAGTGCCTTATAAAGACGACCATATAGATAACATCACCTTTCATCTAAAGAGGAGCTGTCATAGTGTGTGAAAGTCAGTTTAGTTTTAACATTGGTGGTGAGGCTACAAACGCCCACACCTAATAAATTATATAGCCTAGTCTGTGGCCTAGAAAGCCACTGGTGCAGTCCTCTCATGTCAGTGAGTAAAATACCTTAAAAAATGTCCTGATTTATAATTCAGTAATGTATTTAGAGGAAATACACACATTACATGCTGTTTGTTAGACAGCTCAGAGGTAAACAACTGAATTACCCAATCAGAATGTTCATTTGATAGTTTGCTTAAAGGTGATGTTAGAGTTTTGTACCAGTACTTGCATCTTTCTCCATTGACGGCCATTAATACTTATTGTGTGTAAACACTACACTTGGAGAGAACTTCTTCAGACACTGCAATATGATGGTCACAGGATATGATGTCACATTCTAGAGCTTCTGTTTTTAATAAACATTCAAATAAAAATGATATGCAAAAATTTGGAATTAGTGCTCCACTTTCCCACAACACTGCAAAGATGTTACTTTGAAGTTTTTTTTTTTTGTTTGTTTTTTAGGTCAGTGTGTGAATTTAAATGCAAATTTAAATATAAATCTCAGTTGGTGGAAGGTCTTGTTTTTTTTTTTTGGTCTTGTTGTATTATTCTGAGCATATGCAAATGTTGGTTGGTCTCAGACAAATAGAGCAATATTCACAAAACGTCTCGGTTACGTATGTAACCCTCGTTCCCTGAAGGAGGGAACGGAGACGTCACGTCGGATGACCGACGAAATTGGGATCTCGCCAGAGAGACCAATCCACTTCGAGTGTAACTAAACGAGCCAATGGACATTGGCATGCGATCATTGCATCCAGCTGCCGCTGATCACAGCGTGAGTATAAGAGGCAGCAGGTGCACCGCATTAATTCATGCTTTCGCTGAGGAGCCGAGCCGGTGACCCGGCAGCTCAGCGGTGGTACAGCGACTGTGGCGACGGGACGTGACGTCTCCGTTCCCTCCTTCAGGGAACGAGGGTTACATACGTAACCGAGACGTTCCCTTTCAGTCGGTCACTCCGAGTCACGTCGGATGACCGACGAAATTGGGATCCTACCAAAGCGCCACAGGAGCTGCCCCTTCCAGTGCCCTGTGTAGGCCTCCTGATCCTTCCTATAAGACAGACGATAGGACCGGGCTCTACATAGAGAAGGTCAACTACTGTTGTTCTTTGAGCAACCCAAACAGTAGGACTTGGGTAACACTGGGAAGCGTGCCCTTCCGCTTGGAAGAGGCACACTGCGGAGTCACCTCCTCCCAGAGGGGGTTAAGTGACATTACTCATGTGAAGTAACCCCGTAGGGCCCTATGCACATGGAAGTCTCAGAGATGGCTTAGGCTGCATCATTAGAGATGGCAGAACGTGGTCTGCCAGGGAAAACACGGCTCTAATAAACATACCGTGGAATACACATATGGGATCCCAGCAGGGTCTTTCATATGGGCACTAGCCTCACACCAGATTTCAAGAATTCATTGGCTGAAAAGGCCTGGCGCCGGACGCTCCGCCACGTCTGGACGCCGGAGTGCTGGAGGACTCGACAGGGTTTACCTGGTTAAGGAACTCTCTGGAGAATTAGGCGTAAGGACGCCGCAAGCCGACTCTGAGCCGGGCCTCTCAGTGCCACTACCCGTTTGAGGTGAGAACACAGGAGGAAACCAGTTCGACACGTAGGCTATAAAACCTAGTGAACATGTTGGGAGTCGCCCAACCCGCAGCTCTACAGATGTCTGCTAGCGAGGCACCACGAGCCAGCGCCCAGAACGATGCGACACCCCTAGTGGAGTGAGCACGCAGCCTGAGCGGGCAGGGCACACCTTGTGCTTCATAAGCCAAGGTGATGGAATCCACTATCCAGTGGGCCATCCTCTGCTTGGAGACAGCATTCCCCTTCTGCTGCCCTCCGTAACAAACAAAGAGCTGTTCTGAGGTCCTGAAGCTCCGAGTTCTATCCACGTACTGTCGCAATGCACGTACAGGACAGAGCGAAGCTAGGGCTGGGTCTGCCTCCTCCAGGGGCAGCGCTTGCAGGTTCACCACTTGGTCCCTAAAGGGAGTGGTAGGAACCTTGGGCACATAGCCAGGACGGAGTCTCAGTGTTGCACTGGAGTCAGCCGGCCCAAACTCAAGGCACGATTCGTCGACCGAAAATGCCTGCAGGTCCCCCACCCTCTTGATCGAGGCCAATGCATTCAGGAGTAGAGTTTTCATAGAGATAAACTTCAACTCGACTGACTGCAAAGGCTCAAAGGGGGCAACTTGTAGGGCTCTCAGCACCAATGCCAAATCCCAAGAGGGTAAGGTGGGAGGCCTAGGAGGATTTAACCTCCTAGCCCCCCTAAGAAACCTGATGACCAGATCGTGTTTCCCCACCGATCTCCCCTCTACGGGGTCGTGGTGGGCTGAAATAGCAGCAACGTAAACTTTAAGGGTGGAGGGGGACAGCCTACGCTCCAACCCTTGCTGCAGGAAGGACAGCACGGCTCTGATCGAACATCTCCGGGGGTCCTCACGGTGAGAGGAACACCATTCGACGAACAGGTTCCACTTCAGCGCATAGGCCCGTCTTGTGGACAGTGCTCGTGCTGAAGCAATAGTGAGAGCTACCTCCTGGGGCAGGTCACCTAGAACCTCCGCGTCCCGTCCAGGGACCACACATGGAGTTTCCACAAGTCTGGATGCGGGTGCCGGAGGGTGCCCCATCTCTGAGAAAGCAGATCCTTCCTCAGAGGAATCGGCCAGGGAGGGGCTGTCGCGAGGAGCATGAGTTCCGGTAACCAAGTCCTGCTGGGCCAATATGGCCTCCTCGTGTGGAAGGAAACACAGGAACCCGGCTTGAGGCTTGTGACAGCCCGGCGTGTGACGACTTGAAGCGGGGACTGGAGTGCTACCGCCCTTACCTGGTTCCACGAATGGGCAGGAGGGGTGCTCTTGGGCAACCACCTGCCGCCTGGCGAGAGAGGAAGAGGAAGTGATCCCATGATGCACGGTTCACCACTCTCCTCCTCTTGAGACCCAGAGATTGAGGAAACTGCTCTTTTATTGATGTTTTGGGTACCCCTGGCTGCTGGGCCAGCGGCGGAACAGAAACAAAATGAAACAAAAGATTCTCCACCCGGCCCTCCTCTGGGGGAGGGAGTGGCGCAGTCACCATCTCCAGATGAGCAGTCTCCTTCATCTCTGGGTCGCCCGTCTCAGGGCCTCTTGCACCTGCGCTTACCGCCAGGTTTGGCGGGGGCCTGGACGGGCTGGGCATCCTGTCTGCGACCGGCTCCACGATGCTGCCTGGTGGAAGGCTGCTGCGGCTGCGCGGGAGCGGGGGCGGCCGCAGAGGGGCGCCCACGGCAACGAGCAGGCTGAGGGGCTGCAGCCGGGGTGGAAGCAGCAGGTTTCCTCCGGCGCATGATGTGCTTAATCGCCTCAGTCTGCTTCTGTGCTGCCGAGAACTGCTGGGCAAAGCTCTCGACCGCTTCACCGAAGAGGCCGGTCTGCGACACGGGAGCATTCAGGAACTGCACCTTCTCCTGCTCCTTCATGTCAGCGAGACACAGCCAGAGATGGCGCTCCTGGACCACTAGCGTGGACATCGCACGACCCAGAGACTGTGCGGTCACCTTCGTCGCTCGAGGTCCGTCGCAGCACGCAGTTCATGTAGAACCGTTAGGTCGTGACCACCCTCGTGCAGGTCTTTCAGGGCTTTGGCCTGGTGGACCTGCAGTAACGCCATGGCATGTAGGGCAGGAGCCGCCTCCCCACAGGCTCTATAAGCACTGCCAGTTAGGCCTGACGAATACTTACAGGCCCGTGAGGGGAGACACGGGTCACCCCGCAGGGTGGTAGCGGCTGTTGGACACAGTTGCATGGCCACAGACCGCTCCACCGAGGGGATGCCCGTGTACCCCAAAGCGGCCCCACCATCGAGGGTGGTGAGGGCGGAGGAGCCACAAGATTTGTTTCGGGCAGTGAAAGGTGCCTTCCACGATCTTGTAAGCTCCTCATGCACTTCCGGAAAGAATGGCACCGGAGGGGGGCGCTGAGAACCAGCGCAACCCCCACCGAGAAACCACTCGTCCAGCCTCGAAAGATCGGGACGCGGTGGAGGATTCCACACGAGCCCGACATTCTCGACGGCCCGGGAAAGCATAGCCGTCATCTCTGGGTCTGGCTCGGACAACGCTACCACACCCGAAGGGGGCAACGCAGCCGAGTCGTCATCCCCGGAGAGAGAGAGCTCACCCTCCGATGCAGCGATCGACATCTGGTCGTCAGGGGGAGCACCGAAGGAAACGGGTGGTGTACCCCGCTCTGCATAGGTCCCAGCCCGTTCCAACGGCAACCCCACCGGCTGCGGAGCACTTGAGGGGTGAGGGACTCCTCTTGGGGAAGCCCTGACCGTAATCCTCAGATCACCTCTGACTCCACCGGATGCAGCGGCGCCCCGGGTGCCGGGACGAACGCCGGATCGCGGCAGAGGCAGAGGGACTCCGCCATGTTTGACATAGCAGAGTCTATTACGCAACTCCGAGATGGTCATGTCCCCACAAGAAGAACATAAACCATCCACGAAAGCCTCCTCAGCGTGCTGAATGCCCAGACACGTGAGGCGACAGAAACCGACCACACCCAGAAACGCACGGGTGATAAGACATCTTTAAAAAGACGCGATCACCCGTGTTGCTCTTTTAGAGAAATTTGCTCTTTCAGTGCTGAAGCACGCAGGGGAGCTGGCCAGCGCACACTCCTAGTGTGTTTGTCAGCACGAACTTGATAGCCGCGAGACCATGACCACCGCTGCTATTGCCGTAACGCCCGCATTCTCGTTCTCTCTGCAACACCGAAGTAGAGAGCAGTAGTGATGCACCACTGCTCGGCTCCGAAGCGAAAGGATGAATTAATGCGGTGCACCTGCTGCCTCTTATACTCACGCTGTGATCAGCGGCAGCTGGATGCAATGATCGCATGCCAATGTCCATTGGCTCGTTTAGTTACACTCGAAGTGGATTGGTCTCTCTGGCGAGATCCCAATTTTGTCGGTCATCCGACGTGACTCGGAGTGACCGACTGAAAGGGAACCACAGTTGTCTCAGTTATCTTTTCACATAAACTATGATAAGGGAAAGTATTTAAAAATACTTCTGAGAAAAACAGGCCTGGTATCAGTTTTGGTATATAAGGTGTTCACTTTGACTGCCCAGACTATGCAGTATTTCTGTATCAAAGCTCATTGTTACGGAAACTGCCAGACACAATGGTTAGTGTTGAAGAGATTGAGTTTATTACAGGATTTGGTGAAACAACAGTGGTGATAGTATTTGCGTGAGGTAAGTGGCTTTCTTAGAAGTATAGTGGATAGTGCGCTGGGATTCTGAATGTGTCTCTGTCTCTTGGCAGGTTCGTGGCGGATAGGAATCCTGGAGAGCCCGTGAGTCTCTTGAGTCCACAGATATATAGGTATCTGGTAGTGAGAGGGAAGGCAGAGGGTAAGTATCTTCAGGTAAATTACACAGGTAAGTATACTCCGCTAGCATTCCGCTGTAGAGTGAAGGTCCGTGTAGTATCCACAGGAATCAACATCTTGGCAGCTTAGTGACTTTAAGATCAGACGATGACTGGAGTGAGGAGTGTGCTTAAGTAGAGCAGAGGTGATAGGCTGTGATGATGAGGAGCAGGTGTACATGATCATTAATCAGGTGCAGGTGAAGGTGATCAGTGATGGAAGAATACGGGCCATTCTGTGACACTCATAAAGAAAATTATATTAAACAAATAATAAAATACAATAACAAAACAAAAATCTAAAAAGACAAAGTGAATATAATAGTTAAAAGATCTAAGGAAACAGACAACATTAGTTTGTTTAAGATAAAGGATTTTCAAAAACAGAGGTCAAGCAAGGGAGGAAACGTCAAAGGCAAAATATTTTAAAAGCAATAATTTTTATTATTTGTTCCTACATGAATGCAGACTCAATGATTTTATAAATCATATATATATATATATATGGTGGATTCTGTGCTGATTCCAGCATTGCGCGAACTGTGTGCGGACATACAAGTGACTAACAATTCTGTTAAAGAGCTGAGAGCGGCGAAGCAGACACGTGACCAGGCTGGTTTCCTCAGAGTCAATCTTTCCAAGTGGATCCCTTCCTTGAAAGACCGTGACATCGAGATTGACTGGGCTCATCGCGTATATGGCGGAAGGAAAAACTCTGATCGGCCGCGTACTCTCATCTTCCATGTACTAAGATGGCATGACGGATCGGAGATCCTGAAAGGTGCTCGGCAGGCTTATCCAGTGAAATGCACGCAGGACAATGTCACACTACTATTTTTTCCCGACTTTAGTCCAGCCACAACCATCAGGAGAAAGACCTTTAATCCGGTTTTGAAGAAGATGACAGCGCTTGGTCTCCAGCCCTTCCTCACCTATCCGGCGGCAATTAAACTACAGCACAAGGGTGAGCAGAGAAGTTTCGACTCTCCTCAGAAAATGGAGGATTTTATCAGCTCCCTGTCACAGAGGAAGACATATGCTGAGGCTCTACAAGGCAACAGGAAAACGGTGGCCATCATCTCTTCGACCCGATGGGAGGGGCTTGAAGGCCGGGATGGAGGCGATCCCAACTGCCTGGGAGAAGATGGTGGCAGGGTGGAGATGGATACTTGCTAAATATCTTTTTATTTTTATTTTTTTCTTTCCTCTCTCCTCCTGGGATATTGTTATTATTTATCTGACACAACTATCTCTTTGCTGGTAAGACTAACACCATTTTTTTTTTTTTGGAGGGGACTAATGGAGAGTAGGATTAATTACAATAATTTTTTGGCTGGGTGAGCCTTTCGGGGGACATGTCTTGTGCTGAAGTGGACCGGTCACGTGTCATCATCATTTTTTGTTGCTCAATCAGGCCTATGTTCTCGGTAATGTGCGGTCTGAGTTGTTTCCTGTTTATAGTTGTTCCTTGTTCCTGTTTATATGTGGTTTTATTTTTTACAACAGACATTCATATTTTTATATACTTTACCTTATTTCTAAAATGTTAATTACAGAATGGGAGTGCTTTTGCTTTTCTTCATTTACTGAATACAATTTTGGGATTATGAAAATTTAATGCATACTCTAAATATTTTATAACTGAATGTGAATGGTTTAAATTCTGCTGTTAAACGAACCCTTGTGTTAGAATATTTACACCGTAAATCTATTTCCTGTGCCCTAATACAAGAGACACATCTAAAACAATCTGACATGGCACGTTTCCAGAATAAGTATTATAAATTAGCAGCCTTCTCCTGCACTCAAAATAAAACTAAGGGGGTGCTTATCCTTGTTAACAGGAAGTTAAATTTAACAATTGAACACCTCGGAAATGATGAGGAGGGTAGATTTGTTTTTATCCGATGCAAAATACATAATACTAGGTTAGCATTGGTCTCTAGCTATGGTCCGAATGAGACAGACAGTGCATTCTTCACAAATGTTTCCAAAACTCTACTTAAGCAGATTGATTGCCCTCTAGTGGTGGGTGGTGATTTTAATGCTGTCGTAAATCCTGCTTTAGATAAGTCTCAATCTGATACAACAGCCAATCCATCCTCTAAATTACTGAATAAATTTATCACTGAGCTCAACTTAATCGATCTTTGGAGAATTCAGAATACTAAATCTAAGGACTTCACTTTTTTTCTAATAGACATAAGACTTTCTCTAGGATAGACTACATATTTCTCAGCCCATCTTTAATTTTGGCTAATTCCTCCATCTCTATATTACCAATTTTACTATCTGATCATTCTGCTGTGTTATGCAATATTTCTCTTTCCGATATTAAAGCCAAGTCCCCTAGATGGCGTTTTAACATATCATTACTAAGTAATCAGACTTTCATTACTTCTCTAATGAATTTCTTGAAATTAATATGCCCTCTGATGTGGATCCTCAAATATTGTGGGAAACGACTAAGTGTGTTATACGAGGTTTCTGTATATCTTTCTCTTCTACTCTTGCCAAAGTGAAAATTCACCAGTTTACACAATTAGAAAATAAAATCCAATCATTACAAAATCTACAAAATCAAATTTTACTGAGCAACAGGCTACAGAGCTGTCCTCTTTAAAAGAAGAATATGATTTACTTTCTCACTCAAAGGCGGAATTTATCTTACATAGGACTAGGCAAAAATTTTATTTTGAATCAGAGAGACCTATTGGCCCTTAGGCTGAAGGAATGCGAATCTAAGGCATATATTAGCGCAATAAAATCATCTGATGATCAGGTCACCACGAACCCTGTGGCAGTTAATGACATATTTAACGGTTTTTACACAAATCTGTACAAAGCCGAAACAGATTTTGATGAACCAATTTGTAAGCAGTATTTAGATAAATTGGAACTGTCTCGGATCTCACAGATGGATAAAGAATCTTTGGAGGCCCCATTAAGTTTGGAGGAGCTCCACGTCTCTCTAAAAAGTCTTCAAAAGAGCAAATCGCCGGGTCTAGATGGTCTCCCCCCTGAATTATATTTAGAAATTTGGGATTTGGTAGGGACACTTATGCTTAATTCATTTAATTTTGCAATTGAACATGGGTATTTCATAGAGATAAAAAACATCATTGATATCATTACTTCTTAATAAAAGGGAAAGATCCATTAGATTGTTCCATCTACAGACCGATTTCGCTTATCCCATGTGATCTAAAAATCTATGCTAAAGTTTTTGTTTCTCGTATGGAGAAGGTAATTCATAGCTTGATCAAGGAGCACCAAACCAGTTTTAACCGGGGCGCAGTGCGTCTGACAATATGTGTCGGCTCTTTCATATTTTTGACTTTGCAGATTCGCATCCGAGCCCTTGTGCGGTTTTTTCACTTGATGCAGAAAAAGCCTTTGACAGGCTAGAGTGGAATTATATGTGGGCAGTTCTGCAATGTTTCAGCTTCGGTGAACACATTATTTCTATGATTAAGACATTATACCACTCACCTGCAGCATCAGTCATAACTGGTAATATTATTTCCCCCTCATTCCCTTTACAGTGGGGAACGAGGCAGGGATGTCCGCTTTCCCCCTTATTGTTTTGTCTATCTCTTGAACCCTTAGCACAAGCCATCAGAAAATCTGCAGTATCGATTAAGATTCATGATCTTAATCATAATATTTCATTATACGCTGATGATATTATTCTATATTTAGACCACTTTGATGTTTCAGTCTCTTGTATAAGGAATTTGATAATTTTAGTAGCTTATCAGGATATAAAATAAATTGGAGCAAATCTGCTTTAATGCCAATTAACAATGGTAAGGTTAATTCTTCTATTCCCTCATTTATCCCTATTAAGGAATTTTTCACTTATTTGGGCATTACCATATATAAAAACATTCATAAGATTGCCAGAGACAATTTTAATAATATTTTAGTTAAGGTCAAAAATGACATTCAAAGATGGAAGGATCTTAAAGTCTCTCTCCAAGGAAGAATCTCCACTGTTAAGATTAATTTGTTACCTCGATTTAATTTTTTTTTTCTCTATGCTACCACTTGCTCCCCCTCCAGTTTACTTTAAGGAGATCAACTCCATAATTTCTAAGTTTATCTGGAATGATAAATGCCCCAGAATTAAACTCACCACATTACAACATCCTAATAGTGCTGGAGGACTGGCTGTACCAAATTTTGAATTGTATTATTGGTCATTCCAGTTTAAGGCTCTTCATAATTGGGTTGATCCTCAATCTACAGTTTCATGGAGAGTGATTGAAGCTGACAAGGTTAAACTAAATAGACTTCAAGATATTTTATTTACTGGCACAGGAAAAAAAGGTGATAATTGTAAATTTGGTCCGGTTGTGGCTAATTCCATTAAAATCTGGAAAACGATTGAACATCGGATAGGAGGACCCTTCAAATTTTGTAACAATACACCTTTACGGCACAATCTTAATTTTGTATACGGAAATCGTCCATTTGTCCAAACCTCTTGGTCTTCTTTAGGTGTAAACACATGCGGTGATATATATGATAACCAGGGTATCTGTTCATTTCAGACATTAAGAACCAAATTTTGTTTACCAGCATCTGCATATTTTGTCTTTCTTCAATTACGCTCTGCTCTCAAAGCGTATGGAGTTCCGTGGACTTTTCCCATTTCCTCTCATCCTATGTGGGATTGGATTGCACCATCTGCTGGTCGGCCATCGGTTTCTTTGATATATAATAAGATCATTGTTTGCAAATTGATTGGTTTGCTAACCCAAGTTTGTGTCTTCTTAATGATGATTCTGGTCTCTGTATAAGCTTAATACAAAAGAGAATGTTGTTTGCTGGTTTTACGGCAGCGAAGAAGACAATAATACAGAACTGGTTTACGCCACACATGAGTGGAAAAACATATCTGGATCCATAGCCTCCTGAAAATAGTGACTCGTGAATGTACAACAGCGCGAATTAATGGGGCCAAGCCTTCTACTATTGATGCTTGGCAGTGTTTTTTCTCTAATATACATGATTATATAAAGGAATTACTTTTTTTTATCTCCCTCTCTCTCTCCCTTTTGATTGGACTTTTGGAATAGGGAGTATACGTCTGTTGTGTTTTGTTTGTTTTGAATGGATATTGTGTTGTGATGATGTGTGTGAAAAAAATAAATAAAATGTTGATAACAAAAAAAGAAATGATCAGTCTATAATTTTAATGGTAGGTTTATTTGAACAGTGAGAGACAGAATAACAAAAAAAAATCCAGAAAAATGCATTTCAAAAAAGTTATAAATTGATTTGCATTTTCATGAGTCAAATAAGTATTTGATCCCCTTATCAATCAGCAAGATTTCTGGCTCCCATGTGTCTTTTATACAGGTAAGGAGCTGAGATTAGGAGCACTCTCTTAAAGGGACCTGTATAAAAGACACCTGTCCACAGAAGCAATCAGTCAATCTGATTCCAAACTCTCCACCATGGCCAAGACCAAAGAGCTGTCCAAGGATGTCAGGGACAAGATTGTAGACCTACACAAGGCTGGAATGGGCTACAAGACCATCGCCAAGCAGCTTGGTGAGAAGGTGACAACAGTTGGTGCGATTATTTGCAAATGGAAGAAACACAAAATAACTGTCAATCTCCCTTTGGACTGGGGCTCCATGCAGGATCTCACCTCGTGGAGTTTTCAGTACCATTAAAATTATAGACTGATCATTTCTTTGTCAGTGGTCAAACGTACAAAATCAGCAGGGGATCAAAAAAAATTTCCCCACTGTATATATATATATATATATATATATATATATAAAATATATCTATTTATCTATCTATCTATCTATCTATCTATCTAGATAGATAGATAGATAGATAGATAGATAGATTTTTTATAGTATAATATTTTATAATCGATTTGATTGTATATTGCACTGTTATGTTCATCATGCTTTATGCATTGGCACATTTGGATCACTACAGTACAGAAAACACGTTTAGGTTTTCCAGTGGTTCATCTGTTATGACCGGATCTGTGAATAGACATCAGTATGCTGGGAAATGTTGTGTTGTTTAGCACCTCTAGAGGGCCGTGATTTACTGCTGAAATTCACAGATGTGTAAGTCAAGGCATCTGCATCTCCAACCTGATAAAGAAAGATTCTTGATCATTTCAAACATTTCTGCTGGAAGGGCATCTGTTCATAATCTGACACAATTTTTTAAGGAAAGTAAACTTAAAATTATTGAAAAAATGTAAAACTGAAAATGTTATGTAACAAACTTTATATACAGTTGTTCAATGTGTTCAAGAAACCTCTGAAATAACATTAAATTTATCATTATAAATAAATAAAATTGCGAGGATTTACCTGAGTGCCTTCAGGTGTCTCTTGATTACAAGATCTGTTGACTGACACAAAGTTACAGATTCAATGATGCTTTATATTTTTTTGCAAATAAAACTAGGAATTGGATTTAAAGAAAAATATGATACCTGATGAGCTACCTTGGTCTTTACATTGCACAGCCAGGAGTAAGATCATTATTAGCATAGAAATGATGTTTGATGAAACCAATATGAGAAACAAAGGACTTGTTGTCAACTCGCTATCTGCAAGAAAAAACAAATCTGTTTAAAACATGAAAATACTTTGAAAAACGTATTGGTCATAAGTCTTGCTTACTTAAAAAACAAAACAAAAACAAAAAACAAACAAACAAACAACCAAGCATACAAAGAAAAAGAACCCAGCAATTTAGTTTGAAATATTCTATTAAAATACATTTGTATTACTTTTTTCTACCAAACTTATATACAAACTATTTGACTTATGCAGTAGTAGACCATACATATACAGACATTTATTATGTTATATGTAATTTATAATGCTTTGTCATAATGGCAAAAGGCATAAAAATGATACTGACATGATACAATTATTAAACACACTGAAAATATTACATTAATAAACAAAATGTATTTCACTTAATAGAATTTAAGACTTTACCAGGTATTGAGCTGATTTCCAGAGAAGTTCCATTTCCAAACAGTATCTTGCCGCATGCGAGTACAGCACAGTAGTACGTACCAGCATCAGAAAGGCTGAGGTTCCTCTTTGTGAGGCTGTAAATGCAGGTTTGTGTAGTAGAATCAACTTTACAGCTCTCTTCATGTTTCTTCATATTTCCATCAGTGTAAATGATGCCAGGACTGGATTCTTCTGCAGACTCTCTGAACCAGTAAGCATGGTGTCCTTTACATTTCTGATGTACTGTTTGCACTCTACACGTGAGCGTAATGTTGTTCCCAATGTGAACTTTATCTGAAGTAGGCTCCTGAAGAACTGTTGTTGAAGTGTGCTCTTCTTTAAAGCAAAACAATAAGCCATTTAAAAGAAGAATTTTCATTATGCTATTAAAATTTTTATAGTCTCTTCATTATAACCAATATTTATTATTTTTAACATGAACATCACATATAATGAAAGGTCAAACATACCCTTAAGCATCAAAAATGTTCCAGGTCCAAAATCCAGTTCTCCTAAAGTTATCACTCCACAAAAGTAAGTAGCTATGTCTTCCTTTTTTGTCAAATAAATGTGTAAATGATAAATGCCTGTGCTTATTGTTACATTAAAACGACCATCATTATATCCATCAGTAAAATCAACCTTTGTCAGGTAAATGTAACTTTTTGAAATGAGCTGAAGGTTCATACCCATCTCCTGCTTGTACCACGCTATATTGTTATAATCTTTCTTGGGTAAGTAGCACTCAATAGTGACACTATCCCCCAGTTTAGAGGTTTGCAAACGTTTTGGCTGCTGAATGTTTTGTGCTCCAATGCAACCTGAATTGAAAAAGCAGTAGATGTGTTACACACATCTTTTATGTAAAATTAATTTTAGGATCTTGCTTTGGATGAATGTCTGATAATAAATAAAAAATGATAAAGTTAAAATGTATAAATAAATTGTCATAACTTGATTCTATTAATTAAACAGTTAAATCAATTTATCAATCATACTTACAAACAAAGGTGAGGAATAAAACTGCGCTCATGTTGCTTTGATTTGCTAGCAAATAATAAGAGATGGCTAGGTGCACAATAGAAGTAACTAAATCAAATGGAAACTGATCCTAGATGTGATTGGTTATCTTCATATATTCTCATATGACAAAGTCAGATTTCATTGGCTGTAGGTTTTGGGTGTAAAGTGACACTCTCACAAGCAAAGGAAATGGTTCTTCTTATGAACACCAATAATGAAAACACACAAAATAAAATCAATATTATATATAAAAAAGTTACTTAAAATGGAAATTTAAATTGACTGCTTTAAGTAATGAATAGATTTTTTATTATTCCAGACGAATTTTACAGATACATTAATTTTGTTTCCTTTGAATTACTTTTTTTTTTTTTTTTTGCTATTTAATTGTACATTTTAAATTAATTTAAATGACCTTGGGGAAAAACAAATGAATTAAGTGTGTGCCTTAACTGGTGTTTAAAACCACAGCAGCTCCATGTGAGGGGATGTTGCTTGGCCTGTGCAGATGGGTTACTAGGCTGTGTAGGCTGAGCAGAGCTTAATCAGGCTTGTTTTTACATTTATTTTCATTTTTTTCTATTTAAATTAGCTCAATAAGTAAGTGTGGTGTATTGTTTCACTTGTCCTTGTCCATGGTGCTGAATCATGTCAACTGAGTTTATGGCTTCAACAAAATAATGCTTCAGTAGTTATATACAGTAAATTGATGACCACAATGTTATCAATACAGTAACAGAAAATAAGACCAATATTGAAGCTGATATGTAATGATGGAGATTCTAATCTCAAAGATATTCAGAAAGAGACTGATGTAAGGGAATCAGTGAGCCTTAAAATCACTATGAGATCAAACTGGACAATTACTTTTTTTTATAAAATATTGCTGTGTTCATTATGAATTATTTATCCTTGCACATTATATTTTAATTATATATATAAAGAATAGTCAAAAGAAATGAGCCAATTGTTGCTGTTTGTCTTTACAATTAACTACATATCTATAGTGAACTAAAGACTAAATGTAATACAATAGATGTAATACAACCTCAAAATTTATGTTTTTATTGATTGATTGATTTAATGATTGATTGTCTTATATTTTTAATATGATGCAGCCTTTTCATCTACTATTCTAGTAAATCCTCAGTTAGATTGTCTGTGGTCATGTGTCACACATTTAACATGCGCTTGCTTTTTGTTTTGGTTTAAAAGGTTATTGTACTGATAAGTATTAGTAAGAAATATTTGACCCTAGTACTTCTCAAAAAGTTACTAAAAATGAATGAAGAAAAAAAGTTTGTAATGTGTGCAATTAAAGGGAAAAAGATAGATGTGATTTGGGGTTAATTGTGGATTTATAAAGTTAGCATAAAGACAATTATTCAATTCATCTGGTTTAGGTAGTGGGTTTATTTACATTGTTTTGTTGCTTTTACTGTAAAACAGAGCATTTGTTGACATTCCATCTTGAGGGCATGAGGACAACTGTCATATTTCTGAAAGTAACAGTTTTTGCACTATAAGCTGGTATGGAAACTTCTGACCACAGAAATGTGAGCTGTGCATGCTGGGGGCTTTCTGACTGCTCTTTTTCATTCTTACAGTTTGGCTGCAAACTGAGCAGTAGGTTGGGCTCAAAGTCCAAAACCACAAGTGCATGCTGCATCAAAGCTACAGCTTGTGCAAACAACAAACAACAACAGAACGGTTGCTCACATTTCCTTTGTACCTGAAGGTCTTTTTGTTTCTCTAAATGTAAGGTAAGTTTATTAGCATAAATGCAATCCATAGATCAAATTTGTCCCTGTTTTGATCTCTCAATTGATTCAGTATATTTCTAACTTTTTGCTTTAACTTTTAATTATAATTGTTTATTTAAATTACTTTTCACCTGCAAAAAAGTATACAAAAGCAAATTATCATTTTTTTCCCCAGAGAAATACAAAATCTTAAGTATAACGTATCATTTATCTGTAATGTTTGTTATTGTATACAATGTACAGAATTAATGTTGTTAATATACACAAATTTTCAAGTACAGTTGTTTTCAACATCAATTGTTTCTCACATTGTTTCAGACCTTAGATGTGCTATTTCCGTAACCATGGCAGTCTGTTATGAAGAAGGAGGGGCACTTGTTAAAGTGAGAGAAGTGTCTCGTGAGAATACTGCTTGGTAAACCATGTGGTTTTGTTGCTGTGTTAGAGGGTAAATCTTGTGGTTGGAAAACATCTAAACATTCAAAAGCAAACAACACATGCCATTGTGTAACCTAGTCTAAAGCATAGTCTAACTTTGTTCTGAATCTAAAATATGTACAAAAATGACACATAATAGTAAATGTATAAATACATTTTATACTAATCAACAGACTTGTTTTAAGCCTTTTCTATTTCCTGAATTGTTGCTACTTTTGTACTGTATTTTTTTATTTAACAAATTATTAGTATTGCTAATGTAAATTGCACGCAAAGCTCAATGCATAAGTTGGTCCGCTGATGTTCACCGCAGCAAAGCTCAGTCTGCTCTGAACAACTACTTCCTCTTATAGACTCTACAGGAAATGCTTAAATTGTCTCCGCACACTGTATTAGGTCTCATATCATTTCCTTATACAGAAAATAACTCATCTTCTTTGAGGCTCATGGTTAGTGCTGCTAAAGTTTATTTTTCTTTATTACTTTATTATTTCATTTCATATTATTTATTCCACACTTCTCTTCTCTGAACATCAGCTAGCTGAATCTGAGTCTGTTACAGGACAGATCATAATCTAAGAGATCAGATTTAGCTTCTGTCTGAGCTTCATAACCTAGATTTAATTAAAAGTGCTAACTACTTTTCAACGAGTTTCATTAAATCAGAATACCATACAATCTGGTGTTTGTTACTCTTGTATTGTTTGAACAGATCACAGGAGCACATAGTATTTATTATAAAAAATAAAATATATTGAAAATTAAGGAATATTAATCGAACGTTAGCATTAACAGGAAAAAAAGATTAATTTGTTAATTGCTATCTGAAACAGAAATCTAAGCTATACCTAAGAAGAAATGTTCAACTTTCATATTGTGTTTCTTAGAAATCTTTCTGCTGCGATGCTCCAATGTGACAATCTTTCATCACATTATCACTTCGCTGGCAAGGCTTCACTTAATTTGACTTGTTTTCTTTGCAGCACATTTGGTTTAGACATTTGCTACACAAATACTTGAAGAACTTTAAAGGCTGGTTGGTCAGTGCCTTTCTGTTTGTTTTGTCGTGTCTTAATAGCCCTTATTGCTGAGAACACGCAAAGGCTGCACAGTGTAGATCATCTGTATAGAAATGAAGGCTACAGTCACTGTGTTCATTTTTTTGAGTCTCTTTGGACTGAACTTCAGTCTCTACAGAAAACACTTCCTTGTGAAAGAAAGAACGACCTGGGAAAATGCACAGAAATACTGCCGAGAGCACTATGGTGACCTGTCCACTCTCAATAAAGAAGAGGCACGACAGCTTTCCACTAATACAGGAATCAATATTGAATGTTTTTGGATTGGACTGCACATGATTTCTAACAACCTAGAAAAATGGAGTTGGTCTGGAGGTGACGATCAAAAAATTGACTATTGGGACATTCAGGAACCGAACAAAGTTTTTGAACAGTGTGGCTGTGTAAAAACGTATAATGCTAAACTGCACAATGCCAAGTGCATTTCGTTAATGCCACTTTACTGTATGAAGGTCTTTGAGCCTATTCTGGTGCATCAGAATAAGACATGGGATGAATCTCTGAACTACTGCAGACAGAACTACATTGACCTGGTGAGTTCTCAAATAAATATAGAAGAGGTGATAAATAAGACTCTAACATCCCAGACAGCTTATGTGTGGACTGGTCTGCGCTTTATGGCTGGTCATTGGTTCTGGGTCAGTGGTGATAATCTTCAATATAAAGACTGGCCTGCAGAAGGGGAACATCAGTGCCCTGCTAGAAACCTGCGCTGTGGAGCTCTGGCTAGAGGAAGGAACATTCGGCAACCCAAAGACTGTGAGGAGAAACTCAACTTTGTCTGCCTTATGAAGCCATAAATGTTCTTCATTGCTAATTGCTGAGTGTTCCTGTGGCTCAGTGGTAGAGCATTGCGTTAGCAGCGCAAAAGGTTGTGGGTTCGATTCCCAGGGAACACACATAGTGATAAAACATGTATAGCCTGAATGCAATGTAAGTCGCTTTGGATAAAAGCGTCTGCTAAATGCATAAATGTAAAATGTAAATGTAAGCCATAAATGTTCTTCATTCCATAAATGTTTCTCCACTTGAAAATAGACATGGTTGTGGTTAGCTTTTCTGTACACTTTTACCATATTTGCTTGTACTATGTGTGTCAGGTTGATTGTTTATTAATATCAGGACTGTATTCTCATGCACATTTGTACCCTTTTATTATTTTGTAAACATTTTGCTTATTATAGAACACTGTGTGAGAAGTGATATGATAATTTTAATAGAATTTTATTTAACTTTTGTTCGTATTTTGGGAAATGTATATAGCTTACTAATTTTGCATAATATAATATAGAATTATTAAGCTCTTGAATGATTACCTATTTATGTTTTGGAGTTTATACTTTTAATTTGTATGGATTGCTTGTTTTCTTTGTATCGTTGTGTTTTTGTATTGGGTGTGTATATTCAGTGTTGGGTTTCTGTTAACATTTGTTAATCAAATATTTGACTGACGTGCTGATTGGTCACTTTTTTTGATTTCTCTAAAAATAAAATTGAATAATAAAATAGAATTGTGGCTGAGCATACACACTGTGTTGAACAGCTTATGAAAATGTTGCTCCGGTGCAAAAATGCATACAGTATATATAGGCATATAACCACCAAATAGTGTCTCTAGGAGATCCTGATTCAACATAAATATATAGAAAAATCTATACAATACAAAATTTAATTAAATAATATTAAATATTTTCTAGGCATGTGAATCATTGGGTATTTAGTAGTTCAGATTCTTATTAATTGATTATTGCTTTAACAATTATAAACAATTCTTCTTTCTTAATTCTTAGTATTTTAAGAAATAATTATTTAGAATAAAGCAATGTAATTATTATTGCATTTACATTTTCGGTTCTTAGCAGTTTGCTGCCAGATGATATTGGCTGCATAAATTGGTTTCAGAGTTCCTACTGGCAGTGTAAATGTTACTGGCCCAGGGAAAAAAATTAGTTATTGGGGATTGCCCGGGTGGATTAGTCCTATAACTGAGTTCCTATAACTATATGCTGAGAAAGCACTTCATGCTGATAGGAAAGAAAACAGGTGATCCTACCAAGCAATGATACATGATTTCTTCAAACATTTATTACACAATTATTAAAAGGTGTGACCTTCTGGCCAGATCCTTAGAGTTTATTTATTGGTCTCTTATTAAAAAAAAAAAAAGTATTTAAGAGGTTCGATAACTATCACTGAGCAGACACAAATGCTGTATAGATAATTTTATTTGTAGTCTCTTTGAACTAAACATCAGTCTGTATAGAAAACACTAAACACTAAAAAAAAAAAAAAAAACACTAAAAAAATTAAAAAACTGCAGAAAGTAGCATGATGACCTGTCCACTGTCAATAAAGCTCTTAAAAATAAAGGTTCTTTATTGGCATTGATGGTTCAATGAGGGACCTTTAACATTCATAGGACAAAGGATTTCCACCAGACAAAAGGTTATTTACAGTGAAAAAAAAAATAATTCTTTAGAGTGGAAAAATGTCTTTAGATTGATAAAATGTTCTTCACACTATGAAAATAATGGTTCTATTAAGAATTGTTCACTGAAAGGTTATTTTGAAAACCAAAAATAGTTTCTCTATGACATCATTGTGAAAACCCACTTTTTGAACCTTTATTTATGAAAGTGAAGAAGATGAAATCTGGTGTTTGTTAGTCTTGTATTTGTTTAAATGGATCAGCAGATTTGCCTGCACGGGTAAGTGTGAGGGTTCTGTAAACATTTGTTACTCAAATACTAAAAGCCTCACCTTCTGAACATGATAATAATGCTGAGTGAACACAAAAGGTGGTGAGGAAGCAACAACTGACAGTTGGGACAATGGAGAACCAAATAGTGTCCATGGGGGAAAAATCCTCTACATGAGGAGTGCATAGTGTTTATAACCTAAATTATTTAAACATAAAAAATGCTAATTAAGGAATATTAATAGAACATTAATATTAACAGGCTTTCAGTCTGACTTTTTCCTCTCTCTCTCCCTCTGTACGAAGATAACCTTGGAACACAGGAGGAAAATGGAGATTGGAAAATTGGTCCTAACACACCTGTTTTTGTATATCTCCTACATGCAAATATTGTTCCTGGAAACCAGCCTAAAAAGGAATTATCCAGTTGAGGATTTCTGTTTCCAGGAACACATGTTCTTTACCATATAAAGTCTTGTTTTCATCTTTTGTATTACGTTTCTATATGATGTAATGCATAATCTCTCTTAGTAAATCATTACACCACCTTACTTGACAATGTATTAAAGTTATGATTGGACAATTAACTTTGAAAAAATGAAAATGAAAAAATGAAAAAGTTTGTGGACAGAGACTTTGTCTGTGTTCCCTACTCTTCCCAAGGCTGTACGAGGGGACTGGGAAGTATCTGTTGGCACTGAGAAATAAATAAATAATTGGTAACACTTTATAATAACTGCACGCTATGAATCATTAGGTAAGCATTAGTAAATAGTCAGTTCATCCTTTATAAATCATTGTCCCAACATTAATAGTCATTAGTAAGCAATTTATAAATACAGCTATAAGTGCCTTGTTCTTGATTTATAAGCATATCTATTACAAAAGGAGATTTAAAGGCTCAGTTATCTTCCTAACAGACAAAATAAACAAACACAACACAGAGGGATACAGAACTCAGAAATATTTATTTCAAGATGCAAAAAAAGGAAACAAGTGTACACTTGATTTTTTTTTTTTTTTTTTTTTTATGAAATTGCAGAGGTTTATTTTTCATTTTTTATCAAGTGTACAGTTGTGAAGAATGACGTGACCCTTCGACTTCGATGCACGCGTAGTCTTTCGCTCTGCTGACTTTGTCAAACATTTTATCATCCTGTCAGTAAATTTCTAACCATTTTGCATCGGACTCATCATGAGTGCTTCAACAGTCAAAGGCGATCGGAAAAAAGAGATTGGGCAATCGCCAATAAAGAAAAAATTCAGGGATTCCACCATCTCCAGAGAGGATATCGACGAGGCTATTGCTAATGGTATCAAGCTTGCATTTAAAGAACAACAAAGCACTTTGGATTCGGTTGTAACTTCGGCAGTAAGAGATGCTGTGGACTCTGTGCTGATTCCAGCATTACGTAAACTACGTGAGGACATACAAGCGACTAACAATTCTGTTAAAGAGCTAAGAGAGGAGTTTGAGGCCATGGCTGCCGCGGCGAAGCAGACATGTGACCGTGTTGATTCTGTTCAGGCAACTACACGTGAGGACAGGAATGCAGTCACGGATTTAAGAAATCAGCTAGAGCGACTCACCGAGAAGATGACGGATATGGAGGATAAAAGCAGGAGAAATAACGTACGGCTTGTGGGGTTACCAGAGGGGATGGAGGGCTCCGATGTGGCTGGTTTCCTCAGAATTAATCTTTCCAAGTGGATTCCTTCCCTGAAGGGTCGTGACATCGAGACTGACCGGGCGCATCGCGTATATGATGGAAGGAAAAACTCTGATCGGCCGCATACTCTCATCTTCCGTGTGCTGAGATGGCATGACAGATTGGAGATTCTGAAAGGTGCTCGGCAGGCTTATCCGGTGAAGTGCACGCAGGACAATGTCATGCTGCTATTTTTTCCTGACTTTAGTCCAGTTACAGCCGCCAAGAGAAAAAGCTTGGTTCCGGTTTTGAGGTCGATGACGGTGCTTGGTCTCCAGCCCTTCCTCGCTTATCCTGCGGTAATTAAACTACGGCACGGGGGTGAACAGAGATGCTTCGATTCTCTTCGGAAAGCGGAGGATTTTGTCGGCTCTGTCACAGAGTGGGACATTTGCTGCGGATCCACAGGGCAGCGGGAGGGCAGCGGCTGCCCTTTCTTTGACCCGGCGGGAGGGGCTTGGTGGTCGGAATGGAGGAGATGGTGGCGGGAGGGATATGGATGATTGCTAGATCTCTTTTTTTCTTTTTTCTTCTTTCCTCTCTCCTCCTGGGATAGTATTTTTTATTTATTCGATACAATCGTCCCTTTGTTGGTAAGACTAACCCCCCCTTTTTTCTTTATTTTTTTTCTGGAGGGGAAAAATGGAGAGTAGGTTTCATAACAATAATATTTTGGTTATGTGAGCCTTTTGGGAGGCTCGTTGTGGGCTGAAGTGGATCGGTCATGGATCATCACAAGTTTTTGTTGCTCAATCAGACCTACGTTCTCGTTAACGTGCGGCCTGAATTGTTTTTTGTCTATAGTTGTTGGTCATTTCTGTCTCTGTCGCTTTTATTTTTTACAACAGATATTCATGCTTTTATTTACTTTACCTTGTTTTTAAGGGGATTTTTCATCTAGGTGTTTTGATATCTATAACGCACACTAGCGTTTGCATGTCATTTACAGAATGGGAGTGATATTGCTTCTTTTCATTTGTTGAATACAATTTTGAGATTATGCATATTTAATGTATACTCTAAGTATTTTATTACCGAATGTGACGGGCTTGAATTCTGCTGTTGAACGAACCTGTGTGTTAGATACTTACACCGTAAATCTATTTCTGGTGTCCTGATATGTAACACTGCATCTTACTTTTCTTCATGTGTTTTTGGAGTGTCTTGTGGTCATGGATCTGTGGACGCATGTAGACCTGGTTTTGTCTTCCTCACTGCAGACTGATTGCTTTGCTGATACAAGTGTATGTCTTCCTGAAACTTAATGCAAAGGAGAAGGCTGTTTGCTGGTTTTGCGGCCGCGAGGAGGACGATGATGTAGAACTGGTGTGAGCTGCATGTCAAGTCAAGTCAAGTCAAGTCACCTTTATTTATATAGCGCTTTTAACAATACAGATTGTGTCAAAGCACTTAACAGTATCAAGTTGGAGGATAGAGTGTCAGCAATGTATAACAATAAGACCAAACACTCAATTTTTCAGCCAAAGGCACCTCATTATTGAATTCAAAGATGTCATTGTCTAGCTAAGTTTAGTATAAATAATATCTATGAAATTAAATTGACGATAATCGCTAGAAATTAAGTGTCCCCAACTGAGCAAGCCAGAGGCGACAGCGGCAAGGAACCAAAACTCCCTCTGTGACAGAGTGGAGAAAAAAAAACCTTGGGAGAAACCAGGCTCAGTCGGGGGGCCAGTTCTCCTCTGGCCAGGATATTATTTTTTATTTATTGTTTTAATTAAGACTTTAAATTTATTATATTTCTATTTTAATATTGTTGCAATTTCTAACAATAATAGTATTATGTAGTTAGGTATTTTATTATATTTTTATTTATTTGTTTTATTTTTTGTTTTATTGTATTTTAAGTCGAGGTCTTCACTGGGATTATGTCCCCGGGGCTCATCCAGGGGTCCAGCCTCCGCCGACAATCTGGGCCGCAGTCATCATCTCCCGGCGCCAATCCACCATCTGATCCGGACACGGACTGAGAAACAGAATGTGTGTGGAGAGGCATATTATATATTTTTCTTTATTACTTTATTATTTCATTTCATATTATTTATTCCACACTTCTCTTCTCTGAACATCAGCTAGTTGAATCTGAGTCTGTTACAGGACAGATCATAATCTAAGAGATCAGATTTTGCTTCTGTCTGAGCTTCATAACCTAGAATTAATTAAAAGTGCTAACTCCTTTTCAACGAGTTTCATTAAATCAGAATACCATACAATCTGGTGTTTGTTACTCTTGTATTGTTTGAACAGATCACAGGAGCACATAGTATTTATTATAAAAAATAAAATATATATATTAAAAATTAAGGAATATTAATCGAACATCAGCATTAACAGGAAAAAAGATTAATTTGTTAATTGCTACCTGAAACAGAAATCTAAGCTATACCTAAGAAGAAATGTTCAACTTTCATATTGTGTTTCTTAGAAATCTTTCTGCTGCGATGCTCCAATGTGACAATCTTTCATCACATTATCACTTCGCTGGCAAGGCTACACTTAATTTGACTTGTTTCCTTTGCAGCACATTTGGTTTAGACATTTGCTACACAAATACTTGAAGAACTTTAAAGGCTGGTTGGTCAGTGCCTTTCTGTTTGTTTTGTCGTGTCTTAATAGCCCTTATTGCTGAGCACACGCAAAGGCTGCACAGTGTAGATCATCTGTATAGAAATGAAGGCTACATTCACTGTGTTCATTTTTTTGAGTCTCTTTGGACTGAACTTCAGTCTCTACAGAAAACACTTCCTTGTGAAAGAAAGAACGACCTGGGAAAATGCACAGAAATACTGCCGAGAGCACTATGGTGACCTGTCCACTCTCAATAAAGAAGAGGCACAACAGCTTTCCACTAATACAGGAATCAATATTGAATGTTTTTGGATTGGACTGCACATGATTTCTAACAACCTAGAAAAATGGAGTTGGTCTGGAGGTGACGATCAAAAAATTGACTATTGGGACATTCAGGAACCGAACAAAGTTTTTGAACAGTGTGGCTGTGTAAAAACGTATAATGCTAAACTGCACAATGCCAAGTGCATTTCGTTAATGCCATTTTACTGTATGAAGGTCTTTGAGCCTATTCAGGTGCATCAGAATAAGACATGGGATGAATCTCTGAACTACTGCAGACAGAACTACATTGACCTGGTGAGTTCTCAAATAAATATAGAAGAGGTGATAAATAAGACTCTAACATCCCAGACAGCTTATGTGTGGACTGGTCTACGCTTTATGGCTGGTCATTGGTTCTGGGTCAGTGGTGATAATCTTCAATATAAAGACTGGCCTGCAGAAAGGGAACATCAGTGCCCTGCTAGAAACCTGCGCCTAACAATTCTGTTAAAGCGACTAACAATTCTGTTAAAGAGCTAAGAGAGGAGTTTGAGGCCATGGCTGCCACGGCGAAGCAGACGTGTGACCGTGTTGATTCTGTTCAGGCAACTACACGTGATGACAGGAATGCAGTCACGGATTTAAGAAATCAGCTAGAGCGACTCACCGAGAAGTTGACAGATATGGAGGATAAAAGCAGGAGAAATAACGTACGGCTTGTGGGGTTACCAGAGGGGATGGAGGGCTCCGATGTGGCTGGTTTCCTCAGAATTAATCTTTCCAAGTGGATTCCTTCCCTGAAGGGTCGTGACATCGAGACTGACCGGGCGCATCGCGTATATGATGGAAGGAAAAACTCTGATCGGCCGCATACTCTCATCTTCCGTGTGCTGAGATGGCATGACAGATTGGAGATTCTGAAAGGTGCTCGGCAGGCTTATCCGGTGAAGTGCACGCAGGACAATGTCATGCTGCTATTTTTTCCTGACTTTAGTCCAGTTACAGCCGCCAAGAGAAAAAGCTTGGTTCCGGTTTTGAGGTCGATGACGGTGCTTGGTCTCCAGCCCTTCCTCGCTTATCCTGTGGTAATTAAACTACGGCACGGGGGTGAACAGAGATGCTTCGATTCTCTTCGGAAAGCGGAGGATTTTGTCGGCTCTGTCACAGAGTGGGACATTTGCTGCGGATCCACAGGGCAGCGGGAGGGCAGCGGCTGCCCTTTCTTTGACCCGGTGGGAGGGGCTGGAATGGAGGAGATGGTGGCAGGAGGGATATGGATGATTGCTAGATCTCCTTTTTTCTTTTTTCTTCTTTCCTCTCTCCTCCTGGGATAGTATTTTTTATTTATTCGATACAATCGTCCCTTTGCTGGTAAGACTAACCCCTCCTTTTTTCTTTATTTTTTTTCTGGAGGGGACTAATGGAGAGTAGGTTTCATTACAATAATATTTTGGTTATGTGAGCCTTTTGGGAGGCTCGTTGTGGGCTGAAGTGGATCGGTCACGGATCATCACAAGTTTTTGTTGCTCAATCAGACCTACGTTCTCGTTAACGTGCGGCCTGAATTGTTTTTTGTCTATAGTTGTTGGTCATTTCTGTCTCTGTCGCTTTTATTTTTTACAACAGATATTCATGCTTTTATATACTTTACCTTGTTTTTAAGGGGATTTTTCATCTAGGTGTTTTGATATCTATAATGCACACTAGCATTTGCATGTCATTTACAGAATGGGAGTGATATTGCTTCTTTTCATTTGTTGAATACAATTTTGAGATTATGCATATTTAATGTATACTCTAAGTATTTTATTACCGAATGTGACGGGCTTGAATTCTGCTGTTGAACGAACCTGTGTGTTAGATACTTACACCGTAAATCTATTTCTGGTGTCCTGATATGTAACACTGCATCTTACTTTTCTTCATGTGTTTTTGGAGTGTCCTGTGGTCATGGATCTGTGGACGCATGTAGACCTGGTTTTGTCTTCCTCACTGCGGACTGATTGCTTTGCTGATACAAGTGTATGTCTTCCTGAAACTTAATGCAAAGGAGAAGGCTGTTTGCTGGTTTTGCGGCCGCGAGGAGGACGATGATGTAGAACTGGTGTGAGCTGCATGTGTGTGGAGAGGCATATTGGATTGCATATTATTATTACTTTTTTCTTTTAAATTTTTTTCTAACATATGTGATTATATAAAGGAAGGACCTGTTTTGTTGTTACTTTTTCCCTCCCTCTCTCTCTCCCCTTTGATTGGACCTTTAAAACATGGAGTGTGTGTCTGTTGTTTTGTATTGTTTGTTTTGAGTGGATGTTATGTTGTGTTGTTGTGTGTGGAAAAAAAATACAAAATGTTGATAACAAAAAAAGTGTACAGTTGTACAGTTTCATTTTTTGCATCTTGAAAAAATATTTCTGTGGTTTGCATCCCTCTGTGTTGCGTTTGTTTCACTTTTCTGTTTGGAAGATAAATAAGCCTTTAAATCTCCTTTGTAAATGCTTTATAAGGTATAAATAGTCCTGACTTTAGATGAGCTCACAAAAATAGATGGCTTGCAACTACTAAATGTGTTATAACTACCTGACTTAATCATGAATTACTGCAGGAATATGTGTTAATAAAGCATTTATTTACACACTGAGCAACTATTATTGTAACAGGGTGAATGAGACATGAGGTGTACGGATCCATTTGCAAGCTTTATTTCCAGACGTGGTCAAAAATACAGGCAGGGTCAAAACATCGGCAAACAGGTATAACACAGACAAGACGAAGAGTAATCCTAGGGCAAGCGTGGGTCTTTGATCAGCAAACAATATCCAGAGGGCTTGAGAAGAGGGGTAGTCCAATAACATGAGCAATAATCCAAACGAGGTACAAACAGAGTCCGAACGGCAAGACAAGGGTTAATCCAAGATACACAGGCAGGAATCAGGAAACAGAAAACAAGGCAACAAGGAATGACAAGTCTAACTATAACTCGAAACTAGACTCAGTAAAGCAGCTATCACTAGGTGAGTGATAAATGCAGAACAATACATGAGACTAAACAGAAACACAGAATGGCTCGGTAAGGCAGCTAACACTAGGAGAGTGCTAAACGCTAGAACAATACTCGGCCGTGAGGGAGAGGAAGTCCTTATAAAGCATGTCTGATGGGATTCAGCTGTGTATGTGTAATCAGTGCATTCAGCTGTGTAAGTGCAATCAGTGCAATGGATGATGGGAAATGCAGTCTAGTGTGATGTGTGAGTGAGAGTCAATATGATGGAGAGGCGACCTCTTGTGGCAGTCGGACAAAAGACTACGAACCGGATTCGTGACAATTATCATGTGTCTAAATATTAAGATTTATAAATGTACATTTAAATAGTTTATTAATCATTTACTTACACTTTTAAATGATCTTATGAACCAATGACAACTCCTAAATAACTGGTTTGTAAATAATATAATAATTTAGAAATGATAAATTGATCATTAATAAAGTATGAAAATACAATTATTAAACATTATAGATATGCTCAAGAACAAAATATTTATAGCTGTATTTATAAACTGCGTACTAATGCTTGTTAATGTTGGAACAATGCTTTATAAACTATGAATTGACTATTTACTAATGCTTAACTAATGCTTCATAGTGTGTTGTTATAAAGTGTTACCAAATAATCTAACTCTACGCTATGCTTAAAAAGACACGCTCAGCTTGCATGTTGTGTTTTTTTCTGCTGTGATACTTCAATGTGACAATCTTTCATCACATTATCACTTCCCTGGCTAGGCTTCACTTATTTTAGTTTGTTTTCTTTGCAGCACATTTGGTTTAGACATTTGCCACACAAATACTTGAAGAGCCTGACCGTTGGTTGGTTGGTTAGTGCCTTCCTGTTTGTTTTATTGTCTCTTATACATATAAACAAAAAATAGACCATTATCACTGAGGACACGCAAACGTAGCACAGTGGATCATTTATATAGAAATGAAGGCTACATTCAGTAGTTATGCTGCAGTCACTGTGTTCCTTTTTTTGAGTCTCTTTGGACTGAACTTCAGTCTCAACAGAAAGCACTTCCTTGTGAAAGAAAGAATGACCTGGGAAAATGCACAGAAATACTGCAGAAAGCACCATGGTGACCTGTCCACTGTCAATAAAGAAGAGGCACAACAGCTTTCCACTAATCCAGAAATCAATATAGGATATTTTTGGATTGGACTGCACATGATTTATTACAACCTAGAAAAATGGAGTTGGTTTGGAGGTGAGGATAAAAAAACTGACTATTGGGACATTTTGCAGCAAGAAAGCACATCAGCGTCTCTACTTCCTCCGCAAACTCAGAAGAGCCAGACCCCCGGCCCCCATCATGTGCACCTTCTACAGAGGCACCATCGAGAGCATTCTGACTAGTTGCATCACTGTGTGGTATGGTGCCTGCAACGCGTCCTGCCGCAAGTCCCTTCAACGGGAAGTGAGAGCAGCTGAGAAGATCGTTGGTGTCTCTCTCCCCTCCCTCCAGGACATCTACAGCACCCGTCTCACCCGCAAACCCTCAGCATTGCAGGTGATACCACCCGACACACAGCTTCTTCAGTCTGCTACCATCAGGGAGGAGACTGTGGAGTCTCCAGGCCAGGACCAACAGACTGAAGGACAGCTTCATCCATCAGGCTGTCAGGAAGCTGAACTCCCTCCCGTCCTTGCCCCCCCTCCCCTCTCTTACATCACGCACCACTGAACTCTGACCCATAATTTATTGATTTCTTAAAAAAAAATAAAAAAATAGAGAGAACTGTGATGAAATGGGTCTTATCACTGAGCATTCACATGCCTGTGTAGACTTTTATTTTATTGACATTTTTTGGACTAAAATATTTTCAATAGAAAACATAAGTCAGAGGACCAATAGCACTTTAGCACTTTTGGAGAAGTTTTGTGAGAGTGTATTTGTTTGTGTGCTATACACTGTCAACCCTGGAGCGCCATCTCTTGGTTTCAGCTGATTTGCCAAGACAATTTCACTAATCATGTAAAAAAAATTATAATCGTGAATTGAATCGAATCATGAGTTGAGTGAATCGTTACATCGCTATCGAACATGCTTTTTTCTGCTGATGTGAACAGAGCACCATACTAAAATATTTAGCTGAAGACTGTAAATGTAAATGCAATTATAATTCCATTGCTTTATTCTAAATATTTATTAAAAACACTAAAAGAATTGTTAAAAGAAGCAGAAGTATTAAATGCTCAATGATTCACATGCCTATTTTTTTTTTTTTTTTTAATTAGTACTAATTTCCTTCTGTATACTTATGTCAAACCAGGATCTGCTAGACACTATTTGGTTGTATGTTTATTTATTATTATTTTTTATTTATTTATTTTTTGCTGTACAAAATATCTTCTTAAGTGTAGCCGCTGAACAACTATTTGGTTGTTGGACGCTTAACTTTGCGTGCATGGTTGCATTACCTGTTTTCTTTTCTATCAGCACATTTGCAATGATGCATGCTTTAAACATTTGTTACACAAATACTTTAAGGGTCACCTTTTGATTGGCCAGTGCTATACAGCATTTTTATTGGTCTATTTAAAAAACATTTAAGGTCCAATTTTAAATAATACTAGGCAACATTTGTATTCAGAAAATATATTAATGGACATTTTCAAAAATAATTCTCCTGGGACGATTCTATTTTTTTTTGTCATGCATTAAGCTGAAAGACTCTATATAATTGTTCTTATTACTTTTGTTCTTGTTATTATTTTTATTATATGTATGTTTTTGTATATTTTTACTTTTTTATTTATTTAGTTATATATATAATTTTCAAACAAAATTGTTATATAATTGTTTTGAAATGATATATACGACTGAATTGTGAAATTAAAACGTTTCCTCTTGCCATGAATATAGCCACTGTTGCTGACATGGCATTAAATCATAAATAAATAAAATAAAAAACATTTAAGAGGTGTGGTAACATTATTGCTGAGTGGGCAAAATGCATTACTGTGTAGATCATCTGTATATAAATGAATGATGCAGTCACTGTAGCTTTTGTTTGAGTCCCTATGAACTGAATATAGACATATAAAACAATGCACGGGCGTACTGCAGAAATTGTCCACTGCATATAAAGAGGCAATCTTGAGTTTGTCAGTCTTGCATTTGTTTGAGGAGATTTGCCTGCATTTGTTACTCAAATACAAAAGTATCATCCTCTCATGACAGCACTGAGTGAACACAAAGGTGGTGAGTGTCACGCTCTCGGAGGGGAGAGCCAGGAGCAAGGAACGAGGAGACCAGGAGATAATCCAACGGGGGTTTATTTAGACACAAGGTAGACATACATTCACGGAAACAGGACACTGGAGACACTGGGCTTTTTAACAAGGAAATCAAACGAGGAGAACTGAAACAGGTGGGGAGTAATCAAAAAACAGGTGGAGACTAAAGACACAGGGCTGGGAACTGATAATTACAAACGACAGGAAACACCAAATAAGGTCACAAGAGGAGGGGAAACACGTGACATGGGGAACACAGGTCTGACAGTGAGGAGGCAACATCTGACAGCTGGAACAATGGAACAATGAGAAGTAAACAACTAGATGAGAAGTGCATGTATTTATTAATTGTAAATTACAAAAGCATAAAAATGATAACGAAGGAATACTAATGAAACAACACTAAGAAGAAAAAATAAAATTATGAATTGCTTTGACTGGACAACTTTATAACATATCTGAAAAAAAAGAAGAAGCTATGCCTAAAATGACATTTAAAAGATGCCAAATAAAAATTGCCAGCCAAACAAAACAAAACTCCCAAACTCCAACATAACCAATTCATAAAACTACCCCTAATTATATTTGGCTGCTAAGCCCATGGAGGAAATGGTCAAAATGTAAGTGTTTATTTAAAATCAACAAAAAGACAAGTGGCTCTGCTTTATTTTTTTTTGTGAAAACCTTACAGGCATAAAACAAATTTGCATATTTTGTTTTTCAGAAACCACGAATTTGCCTTGCCCTACTATTTTATTGCTGATCAAACTCAAAGGCTGCAGTGTGTGCACACCTTTTTAATCTTTGTGTTTAGTGTTTTTGTTTTTAGTGTTTAGTGTTAGTATCTTAGTGTTTTAAAAACAATGTTTATGCAAGATTTTATTGGGCTTGCTGAGATATACATCATATAGGTTATATGCATGATTTATTTAAAAATTTTGTTTACACTATTCCCATATATGCATATATTATGTTCTATTAGGTGGATTGTTTAGGACTGTATTCTCTCTTTCCAGCAGCACATACAATTTGTAGAATTATTATATTATTTATCATTTCACTGGGGAAAGAATATCACCATCAATTAATCTTAAATGGCAATAAAATAAATCCTTTTCACAACACTACCTCTGTCTAAACGACACATCTAAGAGAAGTGACTATACATTTTATTTTCTGTTTATAATAAATTATATTTTACTAATATATTTAGTCTTGTTCATATTTGGAGAAATATTTGCTGTAACATAATGGCTGTCTTACTCGTTTGCATACAATCAAACATCTCCTTTTTTTGTGCACCTAATTTGATTGGATCAGTTGTTTTTCTTGTATCAGAGTAGATTTGTATTGGGTGTGTATGGTTTCTGTATACATTTGTTAATCATATACATGACAGACAAGCTGGTTTTCTGTAAAAAAAATAAAAGTAAAAAAATAGAGAACTGTGGCTTTTTTGAGGTTTGAGTTTTTGGACAAAGAAAGTTTTTGGTAACACTTTATTTTAGGGTCTCTTAACTAGTTGCTTATTAGCATGCATATTACTAGAATATTAGCCATTTATTAGTAGTAATTAAGCACATATTAATGCCTTATTCTGCATGACCATATTCTACATCCCAAATCCTACCCAATACCTAAACTTAACAACTGTCTTACTGACTATTAATGAGCAGCAAATTAGGAATTTATTGATGGAAAAGTCGTAGTTAATAGTGAACAAGTGTTCCCTATTGTAAAGTGTTACCAAGTTTTTTTTTTTTTTTCGATCATGGCTCTTCATGATGTCATGAAGGGTGGAATTCCTTGTATGGGCATGTCTCCCGGAAGAGTGCGCGCACACGTCGACCAGAGCGATGAGCAGGAGCCCATCAACGCGCTTCAGTCGGCAGCACTGCACGGGACTTGCTCGGGAAGAATGTCTTCAAAGTAGTGTGTTTTTGATTGCAAGGGAAAGGCAACCTTGTTCAGCTTCCCAAAGAACCCAGCGTTATGTAAACAGTGGATGCAGTTTGTTTTTCCGGTTTTGCAAGTGTGTTTGTTGATGAACATTTTGTAAACAAGGCTCAGTTTGATGCTGGATTTGCACATCATTTGATACTGAAAGTGGAGCAATATAGGTAATCAAGATTAATATGAGATTGGGTGAAACTGTGTGTGTTATGTCCTCTTTAATCTTGCCTTGTTATGGACATTCCAATTTATCAACCTGATAATAATTTTCCTATTTCAGCAATCATGTTGTGTGTTTCGTATTTTCTTAGGTCTTTTCAGGCTGATACGTGAATGAATAATGAGTCGGTTCTTTTTCGTGAGTTGATCAAATGCAATAACATAGGCTCATTCGAAATATGAGCCTCAAGCTACATTTCTGCAAAACTCAAAAAACTTATGTATCAAAACAAAATAAATCGCTGCAGTTTCCAGTTGAAATAAACACTAGAGGCAGTAAAACTCTAACAACTTTTATTCTTTTTCACACAAAATATGATTTGCAGGTCCACAGTTTCGATTAATAAAGCCTTATTTTCGCATAATTACTTGAGGGAATATTGTGTTATAAATTCAAAACAATTTAAACATGCTGACAGATTTGAAAACTGATACTTTTGAACGTGTCGTCACATATCCAGCTTCATATGCATGAGTTTTCTAATTCTGTAGGTTTGCTCGGTATTGGGTGAAAGAATGAATGAACCGCATTTGTCCGTGTTTCACTCCGTCTCGAATCACGCTCACGGAAAGTGCTCGAGAAACAGTATCTCTTCTGGCTCAGTACGCTTTCAACTCGTTTTTTTTTTTTTTTTGTCTCGAGCAAGAGACTCAACATTCACGTTACTTGATTTGACTGATTTTTACGTAGAGAGGGTGATAGCGCACCACATTGAAAGAAATGACCATTCATGTTTTCATAACCACTGGCCAAATTCAAAATGAAACTAAGATTAAAACATCTTTGAGAGCAAGGGGGCCCCCTGGTGTTTCGGGGGCCCTACACAGCTTGCATATTCTGCGTATAGGGAGGATCGGCTCTGGGTCCGCAGAAGGAAGTTAAAATAGCACAGCTTTTTTATATCTTATATCACTTTTGCATTTGTTAACACTATCAGGTAGGTTTAGGGTTGGGTTTGGTGTAGGGGATATTTCCAACATGATAGAGCAATAAATTTTAGCGACACCCATCAGATATTTGAATTTTGAACCACCTCAATATGTACCTGAAGCAACATAATACAAACACAGCAATACGTGCCTGTATATCAACGTAACAAAAAACGTGCAAGGGTCATGTATTGAACCTGCGTATTAGAGTCACTCACTGGACGCTTCACTTTGAATCTGCTGCGAAACGTGCACTAAGGTACGTAATAACAGTATTGCAAAAATGTATTTAGAGGCAGGTATTTCGAATGAGCCTGGGTTGATCAAATGGGTTAAACGACACTTAAATGATACTAAATGACCAAAAGAGTAGCTATCGGAACAGTAGGCCCACACAGGGCTGGACTGGTAATCGGGCATACCGGGCATTTTCCCGGTGGGCTGACGCACTGAAGGGGCCGACAGAGTTTTTTTTTTTTTTGTTTGTTTTTTTTTGCCAAGGACCATCACTCAGGGACAACGAGCAGTCAGTGGCCCATTGGTTTGTCTCCTGCATTGACAGTGTAAACCACCCAATCACAATACGCTATAGACAGAGCGATGAAGTATTTTGCTCCGCCTAAATAAACCCCAACTTCTTCCGTATCGGCTTTCCCCACGTTTCACAGCAGCTTTATAAAAACAGGCTTGCTCTGCGGTGAGTGATGCGGGCCAAAGAGCCAGGCGGGAGGGGAGAGGAGTTGAATCGGTAAAGTGCTTGATAAGGGACTCGCAACGGAGGCAGGCATCTAGCGTGTGCGCGCGCCCGCCATGAGTGCAGAATACGCTTTTTAATATTTTTTTATTTTTTTATGTAACACTTTTTTAATAAACCGTAAATTCGTCCCCCGTGATTTTTTGGCCAAGTCAAGTGTGTTCATAGAGGTTTCCATGGGCCAATGTGAATAAATCTAGATTTAAATTCGAAAAGACATGATATTGTCTTACCTGACGTTTTATTCTTTTCCAAAACAACTAGATGCAATGATACATATCTACACTACCAGTCAAAAGTTTTTGAACAGTAAGATTTAGATTTTTTTTTTTAAAGAATTATCTTCTGCTCACCAAGCCTGCATTTATTTTATCCAAAATACAGTAAAAGCAGTAATATTGTGAAATATTTTTAGTATTTAAAATAACTGCTTTCTATTTGAATATATTTTAAAATGTAATTTATTCCTGTGACCAAATCTGAATTTTCAGCATCATTACTCCAGTCTTTAGTGTCACATGATCCTTCAGAAATCATTCTAATATGCTGATTTGCTGCTCAAGAAACATTTATTATTATTATTATCAATATTTAAAACAGTCGAGTAATTTTTTTTTCTGGATTCTTTGATGAATAGAAAGATCCAAAGATCAGCGTTTATCTGAAATAAAAAGCTTTTGTAACTATAGCCTACCATTCAAAAGATTGGAGTCAGTATAATTTTTGTTTTGTTTTTTGGGAAAGAAATTATAGAAATTAATACTTATTTAGCAAGGATGCTTTAAATTGAACAAAAATGATGATAAAGACATTTATAATGTTACAAAATATTTATATTTCAGATAAATGCTGTTCTTCTGAACTTTCTATTCATCAAAGAAACCTGAAAAAAAATCTACTCAGCTGTTTTCATAATACATAATAATAATAATAATAAATGTATTTTGAGCAGCAAATCAGAATATTTGAATGATTTCTGAACATCATGTGACTGGAGTAATGATGCTGAAAATTCAGCTTTGATCACAGGAATAAATTACATTTTAAAATATATTTTAAATATTAAAAACATTTCACAATATTACTGTTTTTGCTGTATTTTGGATCAAACAAATACAGGCTTGGTGAACAGAAGAGACTTCTTTAAAAAAATAATTAAAAAATCTTACTGTTCAAAAACTTTTGAATGGTAGTGTATATCATATATATATATATATATATATATATATATATATATATATATATACATATTATATGGTGGTGGTGGGCCGCCTGGACCAAAAAATGCCAGGGCTGATTTTTTGTCCCAGTCCAGCCCTGGGCCCACACGACAAACACATCATGGCATCATGGGCCTGTAAACTTGATACTGTTAAGTACTTTGACACAATCTGTATATTTTTAAAAGCGCTATATAAATAAAGGTGACTTGACTTGACTTAAACACAGCATGCATGTTTGTTTGGCGGTGCATGCATTACATATGCAAATTACAACTGAAACATACTGGAACTAAACGATTTTTAGGACGTTCGTTTCTCGAACGCACTTTTTGGAATGAATGCAATGTGGATGGAAAACCGTACTAAAATATTGACAAAGTGTCTGATTCTACAGAGGGAAACCCAACCATTAGAAATGACAGACTCATGAACCGATTATTTTTCCCAAACCAATGACTCGTATGTACCCATTCTGTTCAGTAAATCAAATTCCGGTTCTTTTTAGTGAATCCAGATTCCGAAATGAAAGGAGAACCAGTGGCGGACTGGCCATCTGGAGCACCGGGGGTTTACCCGGTGGGCCGCTTTACAATGTGGGCCGGCCTATTGCGTAAATATACAGTATATAAAAAATGAATTGTAGTAAAGTTATATCCTTCCATCGGCCCAGACGACCACTTGATTCAAAAATGCTAATTAATTTAGCATGCTCCGACTTAATACAGCAGTCAAAAGCGCTAGTCAATGTCAAAATGTTTGAAATATCCAATCAAAGTGTAGAAGGCGGGGTTTACTGATCACAGATGCTGAGCTGCGCGAGACTTGAATGTGAGCCGAGGTAAGATGTAAGCAGCTAAATATGACAAGACAATTCAGCAATACTTGCCAACCGTTTACAATAATTAAAAAAAAAAGTTAAACGACAGACGTTAATTTTCAGGAATGCAAACTACTTCTGGCCTTTTCAAATTTCTCAGATTTTAATGCCATTTACGTTATTCGTCACAATGTAGCCTACATAACATAGGAGTTTTCAGCAGACATGAGATAAGAGTTAATGTGTATCTCTATATAGGCATTCCTCCGTGATTTCACGTGTCTAAGAAAATGTTTAAAAATCTATAAAAATCATTCTCAATCTTAGTCTAGAACACTGATTCTAGACTATTGGTAAGAGTACCACTAGTGGTACACAGAGGAATCAGTGAATAAATATAAATTTAGTAAAAAAGTTTGCAAGGTGGCTAAATGATGCCTTTGTTAATTTTTTGATCAAGTACTGTACATTTTTTTATTTTACATTTAAGTACAGTACAGTTTTTATTTAACTTTTAAGTAAGTACATTTTAATTTAATCATTTAAGTTTTTTTATTTGCCTGTATGTAAGTACAGTGCAGTGTTAATGTTCAAACTGTATTAACGGTGTTTAAAGTGGCCGACAATAATAAATATTCTTATTAGGAATAAAACTGCCTCGTTTTTGAATTGTGCATATCTGTAGCTGAATAATTAGGCCTACTACACTACTGTATTTTAATGTTGGTCATGATGGTGGTACTTGGAGAGCCAAATATTTTCTGAGGTGGTACTTGGTGTAAAAAACCACTGCTCTAGAACATTGTAAATCTGAAGACTTTCGCTTGTATGCATAGGAAAGTGATTTATATTATAGGCCTAATAAAAATATAATTTGCTTATTAGTTTACATGCATTATTTTATATACACACTGGTGGTTGAATGTTTGAAATAATGAATGCTTTTAATTGATTTATTTTTAAAGAAGATTTAATTAATTTGATCACAAATACAGTAAAAACAATAATATTGTGAAATATTACACTTAAAATAGTGGTTTTCAATTTAGGATATTTTAAAATGTAATTTATTTATATGATCAAAGCTGAATTTTCAGCATCATTACTCCAGTCTTCAGTGTCCCTTCAGAAATCATTCTAATGCTGCTTAATTTGCTGATTAATTATTATCAGTTATTATTTGTGATAAATTATTAATTGTTTTATTTTTGGCTTATTAATGGGTTTTATTATTGGTATAATGGTTCCAAGTTAAAGAACAGCATTTATTTGAAATATAAGTACTTTGTAATAAGTGTACATATCTTTACTGTCATGCAAGCTTGTTGAAGAAAAATATATTAATATTTTTTTTACTCTTAACAAAGACTGAATGGTATCACATTTTCCACAAAAATATGAAGCAGCACAACTGTTTTCAACATTGATAATATTAATAATAAATGTTTCTTGAGCAGCAAATCAGCATATTAGAATGATTTCTGAAGGATCATGTGACACTGAAGACTGGAGAAATGATGCTGAAAATTCAGCTTTGATCACAGGAATAAATTATATTTTACTATATATTCGCAGAAGACAGATATTTTAAATTGTAACATTATATATTTCACACATAGTACTGTTTACTGTATTTTTCATCATCAAAATAATTTTTATACTCTTTACCAGTATACCAATTGGAGCTCTGTTCCTCAAAATGATAGATGTCAAGCTCCTGCAAAAGGACAAATACTGTATATAACCAATAGAAAGACACCATAAAAACAGTCTGCATTCTGCACTATCCAAGTCTTCTAGACGTTACCAGAGCATTGTGTCATATGGAATGATAATATAGGTGTTTAACTTTAGTGATATTAAACCGCCCCGCAGAAAAAAATCTTCTAAATGATTTACTATTTGCAATATACACCAGGAAGGACAAATTATAATGTAAAGAATTATGCCAGTCATTTATGGTGTCATGTGGTGTGGTGCGGTGTGTTGTTTGGTGGGCCGCTCTGTGACAAAAAGTCCAGGGACACTTTTTGGCCTCAGTCCGCCCCTGCCGAGACCTGTGGTATTTTAAACAAAATGAAAGGATGAGTGAAGTATGTCATGAAATATTTGGTCTTTTTAGTATATAGTATATAGTTATAGGCTGCATTTATATCATTACAATAGACTATCAAGTCATCAAAAGTCTGTGTAAACACAGAACTCTGTTAAAAGGACTACATTTATTTCTGACTTGTATTACGTTGTTTTATATACCTGTATAAAATGATCATCATGTGGTTACAAACTCCTGAGGATTTTAGATGTAATAATAATTACATTCCAAATGTATTTCTTTCTTTAAAATATAAAATAAGTGGTAATAGAACCATCAATAAACCATAATTATTAAATTCCCTACGGTTCCCGTTCCTAGAAAATATTACATAGGCCTACTATTTATTTATTTTTTATTATGTTGATTCTTACAGTATGTCATATCAGAATGTTGTTGTGCTCATAACTTTGCTTGAACTGCAGGACCTGTTTTCTTTACTATTAAACTATTTGCAATGATGCATGATTTCTTTAAACATTTGTTAAACAAATACTGGTGTGACCTTCTGATTGGCCAGTTCCCTTACAGCTTTTTTATTGGTCTCTTACTTACAAAAAAAGAGAAAAAAAGAAGAACATTTAGAATATGTGATAATATTATAGTCGCTGAGCGCACGCATATGTATTACTGTGTAAACCGTCCGTACAGAAATGAAGGGTGCAGTCACTGTGTTTTTACTTTGGAGTCTTTTTGGACTGAACTTCAGTGTCTATAGAATCCACTATATTGTGAAAGAAAAAATGACTTGGAACGATGCACAGAAATACTGCAGAGAGCGCTTTGACGACCTTTCCACTATCAATAAAGAAGAGGCAGAAATGTTCTCCATTTATACAGACTCTGAGTATCATCTTAACTGGGTTGGACTATACAGAAGTTCTATCAACCCAGAAAAATGGATTTGGTCTGGAGGTGAGAGGGAACCAATTGACAACTGGGATACCGATCAACCAAATGATGATTCTGGAAACTGTGGCGGGCTAAAACTATCCAGTTCTAAACTGCACAATATTCCATGCTCTGAGACTCTAACTTTTTACTGCATGGAGGTCGTCAGACCCGTTTTGGTGCATCAGAATAAGACGTGGGATGAAGCCCTGGACTACTGCAGAAAAGAGTACACTGATCTGGCAAGTCTAAGTTCTGAAGCTATTATGGAAGATGTGATAAATGACACCATAACATCCCAGACAGCTTATTTGTGGACTGGTCTGCGCTTTATGGCTGGTCATTGGTTCTGGGTCAGTGGAGATGATCTTCAATATAAAGCCTGGTCTGCGGAGGGAGAGATCCAGTGTCCTGCTGGAAATCTGCGCTGTGGAGCTCTGGATAGAGAAGAGAAGGTCTGGAAACCCACAGACTGTGAGGAAAGACATAATTTTCTCTGCCTTAAGAAGCCATAAAATTGCTTAAAATATATGTATTCTAATATGTAAAGTTTCACATACAGCTTGGTATATATGTATGCTCAGTTGATTTGAAACAGATTCTGTAACCAAACTTTAGTGTTTTGCAATTACAAAATATATTTTTGTTCATACATATACTATATAATAGTTTTTAATCTGACACATTAGCCATATAATCATCATATATTTTGCTTAAAATATACTAGTTAAACTGAAATCTTTTCTGGGGTTGATAAGAGTAACATTCGTAAGTTTATGCATTTACTGTTTTATTTAGTGTATAATAGAAATTGCACAGGTATATTTAGAGAATTTTTTTAAGCATTTTACCTATGGTTTAATTTTGTTACTTCAGCAAATATACTGTTTTTAATGTATGCATAACATTTGTAAGAATTTATTCAGTTGCACTACAAGTATACTCCTGATGTACTAGTTTTATGATCACATGAAACTGGTAGTGAAACTGGTAGCTATTTGAAAACCTGTACTGTAAACTGTATCCTCTCCTGTATGTTTACCTAAATACAAATGTAGTTGTGATTTTCATGTTGTGGTTTTCAGAGGTCAAATTCCCCCCAAAAAAGTCACTGGTCAACTTAAAATTTCTACATAAAGATTTGATTTTTGAATTAAATTATATACCAAAGCGAGTAAGACATCAGAATAAGTGTATAAAAAAAAACCTTAAGTGCCAATCCCAAAAAAAACTAGACATTGTTTGAAGGTGACCATAAAAGTAATCAAATATAGTGTCATTTGTGAGATATAAAGCACATCAATATTTGATTATTAATTCATATTTCACCCAAAATTAAAAATACCGTCATTATTTACTCATCATCAAGTCATTTCAATTATATATGATCTTTCTTCTGTGGACAGAAGATATTTTGAGAAAGTTTCAACTGTTTTTGTCCACACAATGAAAGTCACTTGCATTCAAAACAACACTGAACCCCACTGACTTATATTCAGACATTTTTCAAAATATCTTCTTTTGTGTTCCACTGAAGGAAAGTCATACACTTTTAGAATGACATGAGGGTGAGTAAATGACAGGGCCGTTTCTAGCCATTTTGACGCCCTAGGCGAAATCCCCATTACCCCCCCCCCCCCCATCCAACTCCCACACCCAAACAAGATAATTAATATTACATACAAAATAACAAAAAACTGATTATGTAGACACTCAAATCTTAAATAACAACATTGATACATTTACTAATTATATTTGTATATATATATATATATATATATATATATATATATATATATATATATATATATATATACTGTGTATATATATTTCTTTTTCAGACATCAGTTTCTTGTCACATTTAAATTGGTTGTCATAGTAACAACACTAACTTGTGGAAATTCAGCACATTGTGAGTTCCACAAATCTGAACACATTAGGCCTATTTGTAAATTGACTGTTAAGATCAAACATTTTGCACAGTTTATTGTCTGTGATACCATTATAGCCACTGAATGCCTGTATAGCTCTATGTAACAATCCCTAGTTGCTAAGAAATTGTCATCACACATAAATTAATTTTATTACATTTGGATTTGGATACATGTTTAGATATTATCAATGGCTACTTTTTGACTTTATCTGTATTTTTTGTTCAATAGTTTTGTTGTTGTTGTGTTAGTAATTGCATTATTATTTCAGTCAAACCTATAAAACCTTTTGTTACCCCAAACTATAGTCCTATAAAAGCCTGATCAGTGACATAAAAGTAATCAGAATGCAGCTACTTGTTTTTTTATTACTCATTGACGTGTGAACTTCCCCTTTAAATAACGTGACGCTCTGCCCTCTATGTGTATGACACTGCTCCCTTTAATCGCTGTTGGAAGCAAATTATTATTATTTATTTTTTTTGGAAGCGAATTAAATTCTCAGCATTTAGACACTGATGTGTTAAATTTGACAAAGCGGTTTAATAAAGTATGTATTGATCTTAATTGTATTGATTTTAATTGGCTGTAAAAGTTTTATATGGGAACATTACACAACACACTTAAAGGAACACTCCACCTTTTTTGGAAATAGGCTCATTTTACACCTCCCCAAGAGTTAAAAAGTTGAGATTTACCGTTTTTGAATGCATTCAGCCGATCTCCGGGTCTGGCGGTAGCACTTTTAGCTTAGCTTAGCATAGTTCATTGATTCGGATTAGACCATTAGCATTTGGTCATCAAAAATGAGTTTCAGTTTCGCAATAATATGACGCAGCGCCTGAAAGTAGTCCTCAGCTATATCATAGGCTACTGAGCTGGGGACTACTTTCAGGCGCTGCGTCATATCATTGTGCCTGCTGCACAGATGGTACGGCAGCAAAGTTCCTTGATTATTACGCCGGAATGAGAGTATAGTTCCTAGCCATATCAGCCTAGAAAAGCATAACTTTTCATTTTCCATCGGTCTTAGTACACGATGTAACTACAGAAGTGTCAAGTTTTAAATAGGAAAAATATTGAAACTCTTTGATCATTTTTGAGCGCGATGCTAATGGTCTAATCCGATTCAATGAACTATGCTAAGCTAAGCTAAAAGTGCTACCGCCAGACCCGGAGATCGGCTGAATGGATTCAAAAACGGTAAAACTCAACTTTTTAACTTTTGGGGACTTGGAAAATGAGCCTATTTCCAAAAAAAGTGGAGTGTTCCTTTAACCTTTAACAATGCATTGGCCCAAAAACGCACACCTTTTAGACCAGTTTCACATGAAACATGATTTCTCAACTGCCACAAATACTGCCTAACAAATACTGATTTTGTACACTTTTTATGTACCAATATTTTAAATTGGCCTTTGAACTTGCACGGCAAAAGAAAAGCCTTACCTTGCCAAAACACTGACAGAACCTATTGATCTAATGGCATTGTTAAGCGCTCCAAATCCAAATGCAAACTTTGCATGCAACAATCAGAGGCAGCAATTGACAGCGCTCTGATCCAATGGCATACAGGCATCATCAGAATGACAGTACTCTAGCCCAATGATGTTGGGGGATCCAGTGGGGGCGGCAATCATATTTCAGGGTGTCCTTGCCTCTCTTGATCACAACCCTGTTAAAATGTAGTGACAGTACGTGCGCTCAATGGCGCCCCTCCAGCTGGTGGCGCTCTAGGCGACCGCCTAGCTTGCCTATGCCTAGAAACGGTACTGGTAAATGATGATAAAATGTTAATTTTTGGGTGAGCTATCCCTTATCCTGTTTCATTTTACAGTAGTCACAGGTCATCCTGTGAATGCTTATGTAACGGGAGGCCAGCTGGTAAGAGCTGCGCAGGTAAACCTCACTCCCCTGAAGAGGTGTCTTGTTAGTACACCAACCTACCATGCCGAAACACAGGTTCAAATACTGCTTGGAGCAAGAATGAGGGGAGTAGAAGCAGAGGGGCTGCACTTATACTAACTCAATTGCTTGCCCGCATTTTGAAGTAGGCCTATGGCAAGATCTCTTAGTCATTCACAATTTGGAGTTTTTACTCTTAATTTTGCATAAATAGATTATCTGCTTTTATGTTTCAGCAAATTTGCACATGATTTCTTTCATCATTTGTTACACAAATAGTTGAAGAAAGTAATAATCTGATTGGTCAGTGTCTTATTATTTCATAAAAAAATAAAAAAAATAGAAGTATTAGGCTATTTTCTCTCCTGTTTCGACCCACCTCATCAGAACACTCAGTTTGAATCGGCCTGGTGGATTATAGACTCGGAAGTAAACACCCACTGCTATGACTGGCTTGTGTGTGTTTGACAGCCTACATCCTTCACAGATGGATGCTCCTGTGATTTTGGTTAAAAGTTAATAAATACTCATATCAAATTATCTGTAATAACAGACAAAGCACTACTGATCACATAACGAAAACAGTTACTCACACTTGAGTGGTCCAATAAATTCAACACAGCAGTCTTTTAGTTTCAGTCTTTTTGAAAATCCTGTGTCAAATTGTGCCTTGTTTGTAAATGAATCTGGGGTAAAATTAAGTGAACAAAGGACCAAGTTCTTACTGATGTGGTCTGGCCCGGGAGCAATTGGGGGTTCGGTGTCTTGCTCAAGGACACCTCATTCGTGGTATTGAGAGCGCTGGTTAATCACTCTCCCCACCAACAATCCCTGCCGGACCGAGATTCAAACCCACAACCTTTGGATTACAAATCCAACTCTCTAACCATTAGGCCACAATTTCTCAGTTAATGACCCCTTTAAAGCTTTGGTCAAAGACAGAGTTTGATTTTTTTAATTAGATTTTTTCTGGGTTGGACTATACAAATGGATTTGGTCTGGAGACACTAAAGAATGTGTCGACTGGCCTGTGCTTTATGGCTGGATCTTTGGTCTGGGTTGGTGGAGATGACCTTCAATATAAAGCCTGGTCTGCGGAATGAGAGATCCAGCGTCCTGCTGGAAATCTGCGCTTTGAAGATCTGGATAGAAATTTGTATAACTGGAACTCTGGATACAGAAGAAAATGTTCCAGCTCAATCTTCCCTTTCATTCCACAAAACAAACAAAAAAGTGCACGACTTTACTAATCAATCTTGGACAGATACATAGTTTAACAAAATGAATGTGTGGTCATACAAATCTTTTTACTTATGAGTTATTTGCTATAGATTGTTTTGATATTAGTTCACCGAAATCTGACTCCTGCTTTCCAAGACATAAATTGTTTAGATTATATTTAGTTACAATTTATATACTGACTGTTGTATAAGGACTTCCGCAGATTATTATTAGACGATGTCCTTACAAGCATTATCACGTTTAAAGGAGTAGTTCACCCAAAAATGAAAATATGCTGAAAATGTACTCACCTCAAACCATGCAAGATGTATATGAGTTTGTTTCTTCATCAGAACAGATTTGGAGAAATGTATCATTACATAATTTGTTCACCAATGGATCCTTTGTAGTGAATGGGTGCCTTTCACTTCACAAGAAGCATGTTATTGTGATGTTTTTTATCAGCCGTTTGGACTCTCATTCTGACGGCACCCATTCACTGCAAAGGATCCATCAGTGAGCAAATGCCAAGGTGTAATGCTAAATTGCTAAATACACTATTGCAATGAAGAAACAAACATATTTTCATCTTGGATGGCCTGAGGGTGAGTATTCTCAGCAAATTTTCATTTTGTTTAATATACACAGTGACATTAAAAGTTCTAACATATCATGTATACAGTATGTGTAATCCAGCATCTATATGCCATTGTTATTAATATTGGAATGCAGATATGAGGTTGATTCTATAATATTAAGGTGTGTCTGGTGTTTGAGGACATATCAACTAACACTGGGAGGCTATGCTCACATACAGTATATATACACACATGTACATAAAATGAGTATTCATATTAAAAACCTTTTTCATTTGCTGGTAGCCTACATCATAACAACCACAATATCTGAGGGAAAAAGTGCCTACCACACCAAATTCGTGCAAAGGCAAAAAAAATGGTCTTCAACCATATCCATAGTACACAAAATATTCACATGAAGTGAAGCGACACTTATGGAGAAAATGTTTTGCGTAGGCAGTGCACAATGGATTTCTTTGTAATTTTTCTGGTTTTATCGTGCATGCTGGTAGATTTTCTCGTATGCACACAAGTCAGAAGCTTTGTCTGCAAATGTTAGCTACTTTTTCCATAGTAAACTGGCTCAAAAATAGAGTTGCTGTAGTCTGGATGTAGAAAAGGCAGCGATCTGAAATAAAATATATACATTAAACATAATCTACAGTATATAGGCTAGGCCCCCCCCAAAAAAATGATTTCTTATATGGTGAAAATACAACCACTTGGTTTAAAATAATTATTTGACATATAGCGAATGTTTAGTTCTCTTGTATTTTGTCTATGCAGTCTATATTTGCATCATTTGCACATTTTTGTATAGTGTATTTTTATGTATATTGTATATACGTATAGGCTACTGCTGCAACTGTGAATTTGAATATTACTAATAAAGAATCTGTATGATGTATGGTTGAGGAACCACTAGAAGAAATTTAGCGAATAAATAAGAGCAATACGTTTGTGTAATAAAAATAAATAAATAAATAAAAATTCACAATTATGTCCACATCATAAATATGTATATATTTATGTCCACAGCTCTAGTAGTCACCTGAACATTCTGACTTAGTTTTCCTCAGTGATGTGTGATATTTGATATTTAAGGCTGGAATAGACTGTGATGTTTCTGCTCTTCTCTCTCTGCTCATTCTCTGAGCTCGCTGCTTTTGTATTGTCTTCGGGGAACTGTAGCATTGTGTAGTTAAGGTCCATACTCTCTTGATCCTGTGATGGGGGTGAAAAAAATTAAATAAAATAAAATAAAATACGAATATGTATTTTCTCTAACAATGCATGAAGATTTAACCTGAGTACCAAATTTTAAATTAAACTAATTAGATCTTATGAAATACACTATAACTACTGACATCAGATGCTGAGTTTGGTTGATGAGAGACAGACAGATGAAGCCTCCTCTGATGTGCTACAAGAATCAAAAGGAAAGGGATAAGATAAAATAATGGGAACAAGTATATATCAAAATAATATTTGAATGAATGGCCACTGCTGAATTCTCTCTCTCTCTCTCTCTCTCTCTCTCTCTCTCTCTCTCTCTCTCTCTAAATAAATAAATAAATAAATAAATAAATAAATAAATAAATAAATAAATAAATAAATAAATTAATAAATAAACCTAAATCAATCAATCAATCAATAATTTAATCATTATTAAATCCTTGGTAAAATGTAGCATCTGTTGAATGTCTTCATAACATTACAATATTGGTTTTATTTAGCATTTCAGGAAACAAAATTAAAACAGCATTAAAATGTACTTTACCAGCACACAGTTCACATTTTTTTCTCCTCAGTCTGTCACATAGAATTATGTTCACGATTCCACTGAAGAGCAAAATCACAATATTGCAGACAAACACCACATGGAAGAGTGCTGAACAATCTGAATTAACCAAAATAAAGAAAGAATTAAAGAAAGAACGAATGACTTAGAAAGAAAGAAAGAAAAAAACAATGATCTTTATGGAACACATTATATATATATATATATATATATATATATATATATATATATATATATATATATATCTGTATATATTAAAATCATAATTAGTATTAGTTGCTAAATATCGGGCTGATAATGTATAGATGCCGCATCAAGTGGAAATGTATAGATTATTATTCTATTTCTGGGTGGGATATTGTGTCCTAAGAGCAAGTTACTTAAGATTGTGTATTGTTATTCTATTATTCTATTATTGATCTAAACTATTGGGGAAAAATGTAAACATAATCTATATATAATCTACATTAATCTGCGAGATGTATAATAATAATAATAATAATAATAATATAGTAATGTGTTATTATTATTATATTTTAAAGTTACAACTACTTATAATTATTGTTTGACATTTTGAATACAGAAAATACAAAGGCCTATAATTAGCAAAAGTCTAGCATTTACAAAATAAAACAATAAAAACAAAAATAATAATAATCTTGATTAAATAAATCATAAATGAGAATAAATGTATGTATCAAAAATGCAATGGTTCTATACATTATCACTTACTGCAAAAGAAGAAGTTATCAGTCAGATATTTAGCAAATTACTAATTATGATATTAGTAAAAATATACAACATTCTGTTTCCTGGATGGAATATTGATTTCCAAAGTTAATCAAGCTACTTCAAAATTGTGTGATTATTCTAAATAATAATAATATAGTAATGTGTTATTATTATTATTATTATTATATTTTAAAGTTACAACTACTTATAATTATTGTTTGACATTTTGAATACAGAAAATACAAATAATAAATGATGCCAGATGCTTTTATCCAAAGTGACTTCCATTGCATTCAAGATACACATTTACATTTTTTCAGTTCTTATAATATTTTAAATATACATAATTAAATAATTCCACACCAATAAGTTGTAATTTGCATTCAACAACCAATGCAGTTTATGGAAATTGCAACTGTAATATTAAAGTCAGTATGTATTTGTATATTACAGAAACTTGAAAGACAGTTTGTACATGCACATATTATAGAAATATTACCAGACATTTTGTCACCTAAAACAGAGAGACATAAAATAGGATTATTTAACACAAACACAATTTTTTACATTTAAAATATTTAGAAAATACCTACTTATCTCAGTTTAAGTAGTAAAAGTGACTTACGCATCTATTAACGTGAGTGCCAAAGAGCGAGAACTGTGAAGAGAGTGGCTTTGAGCTGTGCTTTATATAGGACGACATACAGTATACAGAGTTGTGTAACTCAAGGAGAGCAAAGTGCACAGGTGTGGGTTTGCTCTGAATGTTGTTTCACAGACATTTTGTCATAAGGAATGTCAAATTAACTATATATTGTTTCAATGTTTATGTTTAGAATTTTATTTAATCTCATATGTTTTGTGTTCAGATTTTTAAACATTGCCACCAAACTATGCCAATTACCTAATGTGAAATTTTTATATATATTTCATAGTTAATTGCATTATTAAATTACAAATTAATTTATTAGAGCATATCAGATAAGTATTAGGTTATCTTGAAGAAAATAAACTCATGCACCAAATACACTTATGCACCAAGTCCAACTTTGCTGTTGCCACATATGTTAATTTAATTTAATAGCACAGGCCAAATTATTCATAGCAAATATGCCATATTAGCCACAAAAATACTCTATGTACATTTTCAGAATTTGAATTCAAAGTTTGTAAAGCAGTGACAATGGTAAGTATAGGTTGCAAGTCCTTGTCCATGGTGCTGAATGTATACATGATATGTATTTACTGTAAATTACGTTCTTCTGTTTAAAATTTTTGATCATAAATAATTTTATTAATGGTAGAAAAATAACACGTTAGCTTCAAGGATGTATATGAGATCCATTTATTTTTTTATTGTACATTTTTCTATCTGTCATGAAAACACCCCCTGGGATATTAGTGAAGTGTGAACTTTATTATGGGAATAATTTACTTCTATATTAAAAGTACAGTGTGAACAGTTTCTCAGGAAATGTTTGACCACATAAATGTACGCTCTGATGGGGCTTTTCTGAGGTTTGGTTTATTTTCACTCTTGCAGGTTGAGCTTTGTGGCCTGAGATCATAGAACAAAAGTGAAACTGCATGTAGCATCTCATCTGTCTGCAAACATAAAAGCATCAAACTAAAAGGTTGATCATATGTTCTGTTCCCCAAACAGCAAATTATGCAATAAAGACAATGGGAGTAAAATGCAATGAATTCACAAAATCCACACGCACAAAAAAAGTTACATGTACCAACATTTGTTAAAACTTATTTCTATTTTTCTAATCATTACTGATGCAGTCAGTTGCTTTTGGTAATGGAAAATGATTTGCTAACAATACTATTTGTGTGGTTTTGAAACAAAGGCATGAAAAGAGGTCATTGTTGTAGGATGGAAAGACTCAAACTATGATTAACAAATTTATGCAAATGATGCAAACTGCAAAAAGCCTGAATGACTGAATGCCACATACATTTGCAGCAGAAAAACAAACAACATTTTACTGCTAATATTGCGGCAACTGACCTGAAGTTAACCTCAGCTGGCCGCACACACAGCTTGTTTATACTAAATATTTAAGGAGTCACTATCTCTAGACTGTTTGTTTAGTTCAGTTACAATTGCAACTTTTATTTTAAAATAAATTCAAACTGTTTTAAGTTAGTTTTAAATTTGGCTATAATTTTAAATGAACCATATTGCAAAGTGAAGTGAAACCACAGTAAAGTTTCAGTGACACACCTCATTAAAGCTTTTGTTTACCAAAATGCATGCAAAGCATGACAGAAACCATCAAGACATTCTTTTGAATAAAACCTCACTCATAAACGATAGTCATATAGGAGCTCTCAAGCTCCCATTTCACTTTTATATTTTTACTTTTATATATATACACAGTATATACAGTGTATATATATATATATATATATATATATATATATATATATATATATATATACATACTGTATATTAACTGTTATATTTACTACACTGGAAAAATGGTAACTTGAATATGGTAACATCTAAATTAACTGTTCCCTGAATAAATAAATAAGACATTTAACATTGCTAAATTAACCTAAATACAATAATTTATAACAACAAAACTATATTTTATGGATTAAATCATGTAGAAAAGCTCTTTAAGATAAAGTCTATTTATATTTCTATTTTCCTGCAAAATGATAGCAAAAATCATGATTTCAGAATTACAAAGCTATAATATAGTTTTTTTTTTATTACAGCATATAATACAGTATATACACACACACACACACACACACACATGTTGGTTTTTGTGGTTTATGGGGACTCTCCATAGGCGTAATGGTTTTTATACTGAACAAACTGTGTGTGCTATTGCCCTACACCTACCCTACACCTAAACTTAGCCCTCACAGGAGACTGTGTGCAGTTTTAGATTTTCAAAAAAACACCATTTAGTATGTTTTTTAAGCCTTTTGAATTACGGGGACATAGGCAGTGTCCTCATAAACCACCTTCAAATTGTAATACCTCTGTCATACCCATGTTATTATACAAATTTGTGTCCTCATAAACCACATAAACCCGCACACTTTGTTTTCCTCTACTTTTTTTTTTTTTTTTTTTTTAGTTTTCTGCTTGGTATGCTGTAGGTGAGAATATTGACAGGAAGTGACAAGAAGGGGGGACCAGTAGGGGGCAGTATGTGATAATATTTTCCCTATATTCCTTTTTGATAACTCCACAGCACTGCAACGCATTGTGCATTAATCCATTATGAACTTCATAAGGTCATATTCTCAGTGTTAAAAATCATATCTGAACATGAGAACGATTAAACTCACAGACTGTTATAGACAGAAATTTACACCTTAAGAGGTTAAGTTTTATTTTACCCTTGGTCTGTAACATAGGAAAACATCTAAGCTATTTTAGTTTCCTAATACTGTATCTCACTGGAATAAACATTTTATTGTTTGTGATAATCTCACCTTTTTTTTTGTTATCAACATTTTTTTTTTTTTTTTTTCACTGATAATCTAACATTTGAAGTTAGAATGTTTTTGATTGAGAGGTCTGTTCTCAACCACAGAAGTGTGACTTTGCAACGGTGGGACTCAAGTCAGAAAGCGAACAAAGAAGTTGATCATTTCCTGCAGACACTGAGACAGGAAGAAGCCACTCAGTACAACGTGAGAAATGATGAGGCGATGTTCTACCATAGGGCTGCAATACAGAGCGGCCTCTTTTTTGTGGTCTATAAAAGGTCAGCATTTGAAAGTCTGCAGTTGTACAAATAACAGTGGTCTGTAATAAACACTCAATAATAATAATAATAATATGACCATTTAATTGTATGTCTCAAAAACATTTTATTCGTATCTCTTTTTATGTTAGAAAAACAAAAATCTTTACTTTAAAATCTAAACTCTATACTGTAGTGCATGTCAGGATCCATATCATTACAAAACAATTATCCAACAATTCTTATGAAGTTATATGTTCTAAATGTCTCAAATTGTATGGGATGCATTTATACTGCACACATGATGCATATAGTAGGTCAAATAAGGACTAATAAACTGTAACTCAACAGAATTTCATGCAGAAACATGCAAATCTACATGTTAGAACATATATATATCCTCAGCTTTCCTGTAGCTCAAATAGTAGAGCATGGTGCTAGCAACGCCAAGATCATGGGTTCGATTCCCAGGGAAAGCAAGAGCTGATAAAAAAAATTAAAAACTGTAACTTGAATGCAATGTAAGTCGCTTTGGATAAAAGCGTCTGCTAAATGCATAAATGTATTTATATATATATATACACTTCACCAGTCACCCTTAAACTGGGTACTTTTTTCTTCTATAATTACATAGAAATGTTTGTCTGTTGAGAAGGATGTTTTTGTGGTTTTGATTCAGAAAGGGGCTTCAAAACAGAAGCAAGAGGTCAGTCCTGTGGTTGGAAAATTTATCAAACCACAATGAGCGCAAGCAATGCATGCACAAAGGTACACACACGAGTGCAAACAAACAGCTCATGATCTCTTTAATCTTTTTACCTTTATTTCAATAATAAGTGCAACAAACATTTAACTAATCAAAGTTAATATACTTTTTCTTTCAGAAACTCTTTTAAGAGTTTGTTTCTTTTAGAAGTTTTTATGCAATTTTAAAACATTTGCTGCCTTACATTTTACATTTACTCAACTTGTGAAGTACTGTATTAATGTCTTTAAAAGTTTCAAGTATATCAATGCTGACTATATTAAAATATGATTATATCAAATATTTTATTTAGTTCACAGGTGAATGTTGGTCCGCTGAAGTTCACATCAGCACTTCTCTCTCTGTACTGAGCTGCTTCTCTCTGTCACTCCTCTACAGGAAGTGATGCTGCTAACAATCTGTCTTCTGGTTGGAGCCCCAGTTGCTGTCACATCCTCTGCTTATGCATTTCTTGTGCAAAAGCCTAGGGTTTGTGATAAAACTGACCTTTTACAAACAAATAAGATAATCTGTCTCATAATTATCAGATATATGACTAACTGAGATGTTCTAGGGGCTAATTATTTTACATGTAGGTGCTTTTGAGGCTTAAAAAACATTAAATGCTTAATCTTGCATGTGCAACTGAGTCAAATAAGTATGGCAAACAAGATAAAGGTATCAGTTTGACATCATAGCCATGTGCTTTCTGAAAATAAATGAATCATCAAAGTAAAGGGCAAATTCCCCATGTGGTATATAACATTACTAAGATGAATCAAAAACCGATTACTAATTGGTTACTAATTAAGCAGATTTAGTTTGCATTGTAGGACACAAAGAATTAACTAACCAAATCTGCTGGGTGAAAATGCAAACTGGCATTTGAATATTAGTGTTTAAAGACATTGTGGTACAATGTGGTGCAAATTGTCTTTTTTTGGGTGGACAATTCCTTTAAAAGTACAAAATGATAATTGTAACAAATATATAACGTGTCTCTGTCCGTGGTGCTGAAATCCTTTTATGACGAAGTGTGTTGCAGCAGAACACCTCCATCTGCCTTTGAACATAAATTATGTCCTGATTTGTAAATGATCAAAAGTAATTTTTAAATAAACAATAGCATTTGGGAGAGTGTGAAATTGCCACACTACACTTTAGGCCTATTATATAATGCAACCAGCCTAAAGCACAAGGCCAAACTTCACTGAGTTGCTGTTTAGTCAGTTTAAACATAAGTGTTTCAATGGAAAGTTTCAGCTGCAAATGTGCGACCACTGATGAGGCCTATCTCATTCTTTCCATTCTCGATCTTACTAAGTGATTGCAGGTTTTTTGTTTTGTTTTGTGGCCTGGGCTCATAGTCCAAAACCACAAGTGTATAAAGTGTTGTGATGCTGCTTCTACCAACATTAGACAACAGATTTATTGATTTGTAGATATGATATGTAGATTTATCACTAATGTAGTGGTAAATAATAAAATTAAACAACTATTGCTAATCTAAAAAGTGAACTAAAGCTCAATCATTGTGTGTTGGTCTGAACTGCTACTTCCTGTCACTCCCTACAGGAAACCATTCTTTGTTTCCATCCCCTGCCACTTTATTTGATGAGAGGCTGCATTTGTTTGAACATTGCCACGCGGTTTGAGGTGTGGTTGGTCTATACTCGCTATGCTCACATACTTCTTAATAAGATACATGCAGGGTACAGGGTTAATAAGATACATGCAAATGATTTAATAATGCTCTAAAATACGATGTATTCATTGACTTACTGTGCACAATTTTGTTATTTAGCTAGTAGCCTACATATGTATTTTACTTACAGCTATTGCACTACATATAACTGGTTTCTTAATTTATGTGAAATAAACATTATATACTACTACTAATAATAATCCTTCTTCATCTTTTTGAAATTTGCTGTTTATGTAGGCCTACCTGCTTGCCAGCTCTGATGGCCCACAACATTTCAAACATGCTCATAAAAATGAATCATGATACTATGACAGAAATGTCTCCACCTATCGGCTGACCTTTAGCTTTAGTTTTGTGACTGTTGTAAGACTTTCACAAAATTATGCAATGTAAGGGAGGCATTCAGGTCTGTTATTAAGCTTCTTCATTTGGAGGTAGACAAGAGATTTTAAAATACATGAAGCAACAATTACCTGGCTTAACTATATATTTATTTATTTACATGTACATCATATTATTTTGACTTTTTTGAGTGATTTTAGAATATTATGTACAGCTAGGTCTACAGACCTAATTAGATCAGAAGTGCTGTGATTGCACTTTATATATATATATAAATATATATATATACAGTATATATATATATATATATATATATATATATATATATATATATATATATATAGGAAATTCAAGACCTATACGAAGGAGTTTACTAGCATTTCTATTATTTTATCACATTACAATTTCATTTTAGACAACTCTCCAGCCCTCTTTCAAATGAGTTCTATACAGTTTATAGTATAGTATAGTATAGTCTGCTTTAATATAGATGGGTGCATGTACAGTGTAAAAGCCACACCCCCTTCAAATAAATAAAGCTGGATTTGATTCTTCTCAGTTGAGTTGATTTGTCTGGAACGTAAACATGAATTTGTCTGCAACACATCCTCTGACGCTCCTTTTAATAGGTAAATATACTTTTATGATGTTTGCTCGTAAAAGTGGAATAATAAAAAATGAATTGTATAATGTATAATTACTATAAACTTGTAGTACTGTTTGTTTATATCATATAATTGATTTTATTTAATTGATTTCCTGTATGACTTACGTTCTTTCTTCTTTATGGGACATAAAGACATTTTGAATAATGCCTCAGTGTTTTGTTTTTTCCTCTATGCAGTTTTTCAAAGGTCTCCCATGTTGTTTGGATGTCAATGGTTTTCATAATCTTCTTTTGAGTTCTGCAGTTGAAAGTTACATAGAAATCATAGAAAGTACTTTTAGACATGATGCAATACAGTGTTTATATGCAATGTAAATACAAAATGCACTTCTTTCACTTTTTCTTATGACATTATTTATTACTTTCAGGTGTCATCTTTGTAAAACGAGCATCTTTAACTTTTGTGGAAACGGTAAAGAGGGGAACTACTGTCTCTCTTCTGTGTTCAAACATGCTAAAAGAGCCCAGTTATATAGCCTGGTTCAAGCACACAAACGATTCTCTGCCACTTTGCATTGCCACACAATATGTGGGTGAAAAACCAGCGGACTACATATATTTGAATGGCTTTAAGAAGAATCATGCAGAGATGTCAGTGAACAAAACATTTTCTTCCCTGAAGATTGTAAATGTGGACGTCTCCGACTCTGGAATATTTTACTGTGGAAGTTTTTTGACAAACCACATGATGTTTCACAACAAAACACAGTTAGTGGTGGTGGTAAATGGTAATATTTATGTTTTCATTTGATCTATTTAGATAATTTATTTATTTCAGCATTATTTTTATTTAGTATTATTGCTATTCACTTACTACTAACTATTTTGTATTCTTTTTTTTTTTTTAATCTTCATAGAGACTAGTCAGTCCAAAGGGGATACAACAAATGCAACTTGTAAACTAAGTTCCTTCTTCATCATATTTTTTATTTTATTTCTATATTACAGCAATCATTTTGTTCTCTCTCTTCCCCTTCTCTCTTTATTTAATTATTTGAATGGTTTTATCAGGGGTGACTGAAGAAACGGAGAGAACCTGTCACATCTACTATACACTAACACTGATCATGAGCGGCTTGGTTTTGCTTTCCACTGTTTTTGCCATTGTAGTCTTCATCAGGTTTAAGGAAAGAAATAAGCAGAAAGAAGGCATGTGAACAATGCAATAGCACATACATAATAATAAATATAGTAGCAAAAACCTTTAACAATAAGATTAATTTATTGTTTTATGTTTCTGTAATTATGGTATTAATAATGATATTACCATATTTCCATAAATAACAAGTACTGCCTTAGGATTACAAATAATAATGATGACTTGTTTTGTTTAGAAGCCCAGCACCATGAAAACAACAAGATAAACAAACAGTTGCAGCAGGTATCTCATACCCCGTACAGGTTATACATTTGATTTGTGCTGAGGTTTATAACGTTAAATGACAGGCCCATATAAATAATAATAATAATAATAATAAAAGGTTGAGCAGAGCACATCCATAATATGTTTGCAATTTTTATATTGCCAGGACCAAGATGCAGACTTGAACTATGCAGCTCTAAGTTTAGATAAGAAGAACAGCAGAAGACCAGTAAGAAGACTGAAGGAGGTGGAGCCAAATGTTGTATATGCTGCCACACGGTGATCCACAGATCTTCAGATCCTTTGTCACAAAACACAAGTGAAACTCTGCTTATTCTAAACCACAGATCACTGTTAATTGCACTTATTGCAGTTAGCTAGTGTTAGATGGTCTTCTCTCCGTCCTGATCATTTCAGAGGATCTATGAAAGAGGTCCTATTTTCATTAATGAATTCGTGTTTTCATAGTTATAAGTTCATATTTAAAACATTAATTTCATCAAGTACTTCAACAATTGTAAATCCTTTGTAAATACATTCATGGCACCTCTGCAACATTAAACAGTCTACGTAAATGTAGCAATTGCTGCTACAGACACATCCTCTGTGCCACCTTTGCAGTGTTAGGTACTCTGCAGAATAATCTGAACTGTTTGTTTGTGTGGAAAGATTTCCGATGAAAATCCCCCCGGTTGTGGCCTAATGGATAGCGAGTTGGACTTGTAAGCGGAAGGTTGTGGGTTCGAATCTCAGGTCCGGCAGGGATTGTTGGTGGGGGGAGTATCCTCCTTCAATACCACAACTGAGGTGTTCTTGAGCAAGGCACCGAACCCCCAACTGCTCCCCGGGCGCTGTAACATGGCTGCCCACTGCTCCGGGTGTGTGTTCACTTAGGATGGGTTAAATGCAGAGAATACATTTCACTACTGGTTATATACTCTCTATGTAATTGTGTATGTGACAAATAAAAATAATCTTAATCCCCGGTGTGTCTCATGTTACCATGATTGACAGGCATGCTGCATTCAAATACATTTTGTGGTTTATAACAGCAGATCTGATCTACTATTTAAGTTGTGAGATCTGACAACAGCAGATAACAGCAGATCTGATCTACTATTTAAGTTGTGAAATCTGACAAGGTCAGAAATATTTATTATACAGGTGCATCTCAATAAATTAGAATGTTGTGAAAAAGTTCATTTTTTCTTGTAACATTTCAAAAAGTGAAACTTTCATATATTTTAGATTCATTACATGTAAAGTAAAATATTTCAAAAGTTTTTTTGTTTTAATTTTGATGATTAGAGCTTACAGCTCATGAAAGTCAAAAATCAGTATCTCAAAATATTAGAATATTTACATTCGAGTTTCAATAAATGACCATCCATACAGTATAAATTCTGTGTATCTCTTGTTCTTTGAAACCACAATAATGGGGAAGACTGCTGACTTGGCAATGATCCAGAAGACGAACATTGACGCCCTCCACAAAGAAGGTAAGTCACAGAGGGTCATTACTGAAAGGTGTGGCTGTTTACAGAGTGCTGTATCAGAGCATATTAAATGCAAAGTTGACTGGAAGGAAGAATTTGGGTAGGAAAAGGTGCACAAGCAACAGGGATGACCGCAAGCTTGAGAATACAGTCAAGCAAAGCTGATTCAAACACTTGGGAGAGCTTCACAAGGAGTGGACTGAAGCTGGAGTCAGTGCATCAAGAGTCACCACGCTCAGACGTCTTCAGGAAAAGGGCTACCAAGCCACTTCTGAACCAGAGACAACATCAGAAGCATCTTACCTGGGCTGTGGAGAAAAAGAACTGGACTGTTGCTCAGTGGTCCAACGTCCTCTTTTCAGATGAAAGTACATTTTGCATTTCATTTGGAAATCAAGGTCCCAGAGGAAGAGTGGAGAGGCACAGAATCCAAGCTGCTTGAAGTCCAGTGTGAAGTTTCCACAGTCAGTGATGATTTGGGCTGCCATGTCATCTGCTGGTGTTGGTCCACTGTGTTTTCTGAAGTCCACAGTCAACGCACCCATCTACCAGGAAATTTTAGAGCACTTCATGCTTCCTTCTGCTGACAAGCTTTATGGAGATGCTGATTCCATTTTCCAGCAGGACTTGGCACCTGCCCACACTGCCAAAGGTACCGAAAGCTGGTTCAATGACCATGGTGTTACTGTGCTTGACTGGCCAGCAAACTCGCCTGACCTGAACCCCATAGAGAATCTATGGGGTATTGTCAAGAGGAAGATGAGATACACCAGACCCAACAATGCAGATGAGCTGAAGGCCGCTATCAAAGCAACCTGGGCTTCCATACCACCTCAGCAGTGCCACAAACTGATCACCTCCATGCCACGCCGCATTGAGGCAGTAATTAAAGCAAAAGGAGCCCCTACCAAGTATTGAGTACATATACAGTAAATGAACATGCTTTCAAACAGGCCAACAATTCACTAAAAATGTTTTTTTTTTTATTGGTCTTATGAAGTATTCTAATTTGTTGAGATAGTGAATTGGTGGGTTTTTGTTAAATGTGAGCCTAAATCATCACAATTAAAAGAACCAAAGACTTAAACTACTTCAGTCTGTGTGCATTGAATTTATTTAATACACGAGTTTCACAATTTGAGTTGAATTACTGTAATAAACGAACTTTTCCACAACATTCTAATTTATTGAGATGCACCTGTATATATAGTCAATCAACTGAACACAGGTGGATTTAAAAAACGTTGGGATGTACCTAGTTAATATAGTGTGACCTTACTAGATATCTGAATAGTGGGTCCAATTTAACTTGCAAAAAAACGGAGGGAGCGGATATACTTATATGTCATCTTCTAATTTAAATTGAATATTTTACTTGAATATTTTATATTTTGAAGATATCTAAAATACTTTAGTCATTCAGCTTATCATTAGAATCAGAATCAGAAAGAGCTTTATTGCCAAATGTGTTTCCACACACAAGGAATTTGTCTTCGAGTTAGGAGCTTCCAGTACAGAAAGTACAAACATAGTGCAGACAACATATAATTAAGGTGATTAAGAACACTAATAATGAAGAAAATACACAATAATTAAGAATAACAATAGTAATAATGTCCATAGACAGAACTGTGAATGTGCATGTGTCCTATGTACAGATGAAGGTTTGATAAGTTATTTACAGATGTACAGTACCGGGGTGTGTTATGTGTTGTTCAGGTGGGATACGGCCTGGGGAAAAAAACTGTTCTTTTGTCTGGCTGTTTTTGTGCTAAATGATCTATAGCGCCGGCCAGAGGGCAACAGTTCAAAGAGAGAGTGAGCTGGGTTTGAGGGGTCCAGAGTGACTTTCTTAGCCCTTTTCCTCACTCTGGAGGTGTAAAGTTCTTGGAGGCTGGGCAGAGGGGCACCGATAATCCTCTCAGCAGTCCTGACTGTCCGTTGTAGTCTTCTGATGTCTGTTTTGGTAGCTGAACCAAACCAAAGTTATAGAAGAACATAGGACAGACTCGATGATGGCAGAGTAGAACTGTTTCAGCAGCTCCTGAGGCAGGTTGAACTTCCTTAGCTGGCAGAGGAAATACAGCCTCTGCTGGGCCTTTTTCGCAATAGAGTCAATGTGATTGTCCCACTTCAGGTCCTGAGAGATGGTGGTTCCCAGAAATCTGAATGACTCTACTGCAGCCACAGTGCTGTCCGTGATGGTGAGTGGGGGGAGAGCAGGGGGGTTCCTTCTGAAGTCCACTATCATCTCCACAGTTTTGAGAGTGTTTAGCTCCAGGTTGTTAAGACTGCACCAGACAGCCAGCTGCTCAACCTCCTGTCTGTAAGCAGACTCGTCACCATCCTTGATGAGGCCGATGACTGTAGTGTCATCTGCAAACTTCAGGAGCTTGACAGAGGGGTCCTTTGAAGTGCAGTCATTCGTGTAGAGGGAGAAGAGCAGTGGGGAGAGAATGCAACCCTGAGGGGCGCCAGTGCTGATGGTGAGAGTTCTGGATGTGAGTTTGCCCAGCCTCACTAGCTGCTGCCTGTCTGTCAGGAAACTGGTGATCAACTGACAGATGGAGGTGGGCACATAGAGCTGTGTCAGTTTGTCTGAGAGAAGGTCAGGCATGATGGTATTGAAGGCCGAGCTGAAGTCCACAAATAAGATATTTGTGTAATTCCCAGGTTTGTTGAGGTGTTGCAGGATGTAAACCTCAAAATTAGCATTTCTCTATACTGTTAAAATTAATTAATGACCCAGATGGCCTTATCACATTTAATTGTCAAAAAAAAAAAAAAAAATCATTATACATTTAAACATAATTATAAAAATTCAAGCATATTCTTAAAGCAATATGACAATGCAGTTTTTAAAAAAATCAAACAGCATACAGTACACATCAAATTGCTTGCTATACAAAACTTTGAATCATCACCATCATTTGTAAATAATCTGTGACCTTTGAATAAACAGTAGAGCTCATTTTGAGCATATTTGTTTATTTTATTTTATTTTATATTTTTCTAAATTAGAGCTGCATAATTTTGTGCAGTGTCTTCAAGTCTACAAAGTGTCTTCAGTCAAGGGAAAATACAAAAAAATATATATATATTTTGTGTTCCTTAACACAGAATGCAACATGACCTGATGAGTGTTCTTTGTGTGCTAAATACTGTATATAATACTTATTGTAATTAATAATTATCTGACAGAGGAGGATCACGTGACCCCTCGACGGTGATGCAGGCTTAGTTTTTCGCTCCGCTCACTTTGCCAAATATTTTGCGATCCTGTCAGTAAAATTTGAACCACTCTGCATTAGACCCATCATGAGTACTAAAGCAGACAAAGGAGATCGGAAAAGAGATTGAGCAATCGCCAATGAAGAAAAAATTCAAAGATTCAGCCATCTCCAGTGAAGACCTGGACAGTGCTATTGCTAACCACATTGAACTAGCATTTAAAGAACACCAAAGCACTTTGAATTCGGTTGTGAAATCGGCGGCGGTACGAGATGCGATGGACTCTGTGCTGATTCCAGCATTGCGCGAACTGCGTGAGGACATACAAGCGACCAATATATCTGTTAAAGAGCTAAGAGAGGAGTTTGAAGCCATAGCTACAAAGACAAAGCAGACACATGACCACGTTGATTCTGTTCAGGCAGCGGCGCGGGAAGATAAGAGAACAGTTACGGATTTAAAGGATCAGCTGGAGCGACTCACCGAGAAGATGACAGATATGGAGGACCGGTCTAGGAGGAACAACGTTAGACTGGTGGGGCTCCCAGAAGGGATGGAAGGTCCAGATGCAGCTAGTTTCCTCCGAGCTAATCTTTCCAAGTGGATTCCTTCCTTGAGGGGCCGTGACATTGAGATTGATCGGGCGCATCGCGTGTATGACGGAGGGAGGGGCTCCGACCGGCCGCGCACAGATATCCTGAAAGGTGCTCGGCAGGCATATCCAGTGAAGTGCGCACAGAACAATGTCACACTGCTGTTTTTTCCTGACTTTAGTCCGGCTACAGCGATCAGGAGAAAGGCATTTGGTCCGGTTTTGAAGAAGATGACAGCACTTGGTCTCCTTCCTCATCTATCCAGCGGTGATTAAGCTACGGCACAAAGGGGAACAGAGAAGCTACGATTCCCCTCAGAAAGCGGAGGATTTTATCAGTTCCATGTCTCAGCCAGAAGGTGAGCGTGATTTCACCAAGTACAACATGTTCCTGGATCAACATCCTTGTTGATCCTGGAACGTCATTCCAATCAACCAATCAGAATTGAGGGATAACTTTTCAGGAAATATCTGTTTTAGGCTTATGATCAGGGTTAGGTGCTTCTACACCCTTGTTAATCAGCTATCATTTCACACTGATTTTAGGAATAAATTATGGGTAGGGTTAGGTTTAGGGGTAGGGTTTGGGTTAAATCTATATCTATATCTAAATTTTTGGACTGTAATGTTGATCCAGGATCAACAAAAGATGTTGATCCAGGAACATGACTTACTTGGCAAAATCACGGCGACCCTCAGCAGAAGTCCTATGCCGCAGCTCTGCGGGGGGACGACGGGGGAGCAGCGACCGCTGTTTCTCCAATTCGACGGGAGAGGCGTGACGGCCGGGATGGACTTGGTCCTAGCTGCCCAGAAGGGGATGATAGCAGGATGAGCACGGGTGCTTGATAAACCTATTGTTTGCATTTTCTTCTCTTATACTGGGATATTGTCCTTATTTATCCGGTACAACGATCTCTTTGCTGGTAAGACTGACACTCCATTTTTCTGTTTTGGATGGGACTAATGTAGAGTAGGTTTAATTAATAAAAAAAAAAATATATATATATATATATTTTTTATTTTTTTGGCTGTGTGAGCCTTTCGGGAAACATGTCTTGCCTTGGAGTGGATCGGTCATGACCTATCACCGTTTTTTGTTGCTCAGTCAGACCTATGTTCTCGGTAATGTGCGGTCTGAGTTGTTCTTTGTTTATGGTTGTCGGTTGTTCACATTTTTATGTTGTTTTTGTTTTTTACAGCAGACATTTATACTTTTATCTATTTTACATTATTTCTAAAGGGATTTTTCATATAGGAGGTTTGGTATCTAAAATGCACATCAGTGTTTATGTGTTATTTACGGAATGGAAGTGCTTCTGTTTTTTGTTTTTTGCATTTATTGTGTACAATCTTGGGATTATGAATATTCAATGCATACTTTAAATATTTTATCACTGAATGTGAATGGTTTAAATTCTGCTGTTAAAAGAACCTGTGTATTAGAATATTTACACAGTAAATCTATTTCCTGTGCCTTAATACAAGATACACATTTAAAACAATCTGACGTGGCACGTTTCCAGAATAAGTATTACAAATTAATAGCTTTTTCCTGCGCTCAAAATAAAACTAAGGGGGTGCTTATCCTTGTTAACAGGAAGTTAAATTTAACAATTGAACACCTTGGTAGTGATGAGAAGGGTAGATTTGTTTTTATCCGATGCAAAATATATAATAATAGGTTAGCATTGGTCTCTATTTATGGTCCGAACGAGACAGACAGTGCATTCCTTACACAGATTTCCAAAACTTTACTTGAGGAGATTGATTGCCCTCTAGTGGTGGGTGGTGATTTTAATGCTGTCATAAATCCTGCTTTAGATAAATCTCAATCTGATACAACAGCCAATCCATCCTCTAAATTATTGAATAAATTTATCACTGAGCTCAACTTAATCGATTTATGGAGAATTCAGAATACTAAAGCTAAGGACTTCACTTTTTTTTCTAATAGACACAAGACTTTCTCTAGGATAGATTACATATTTCTCAACCCATCTTTAATTTCATCTAATTCCTCTATATCTATATTACCAATTTTATTATCTGATCATTCTGCTATGTTGTGCAGTGTTCCTCTTTCCGATGTCAAAGCCAAGTCCCCTAGATGGCGCTTTAACATATCATTATTAAGTAATCAGACTTTTATTACCTCTCTAAAAGAATATATTAAAGACTTTCTTGAAATTAATATGCCCTCTGATGTGGATCCTCAAATACTGTGGGAAACGACTAAGTGTGCTATACGAGGTTTCTGTATATCTTTCTCTTCTACTCTTGCCAAAGCGAGAACTCACCAGTTTGCACAATTAGAAAATAAAATCCAATCATTACAAAACCTACAAAAACAACATTTTACTGAGCAACAGGCTACACAGCTGTCCTCTTTAAAAGAAGAATATGATTTACTTTCACACTCAAAGGCAGAATTTATTTTACATAGGACTAGACAAAAATATTATTTTGAATCCGAGAGACCTAGTCATTTATTGACCCTTAGGTTGAAAGAATGCGAGTCTAAGGCATATATTAGCGCAATAAAATCATCGGATGATCAGGTCACCACGAACCCTGTGGCAATTAATGACATATTTAAAGGTTTTTACACAAATCTGTATAAAGCCGAAACAGATTTTGATGAACCAATTTGTAAGCAGTATTTAGATAAATTGGAACTGCCTCGGATCTCACAGATGAATAAAGAATCTTTGGAGGCCCCATTAAGTTTGGAGGAACTTCACGTCTCTCTAAAGAGCCTTCAAAAGGGCAAATCGCCAGGTCTAGATGGTCTCCCCCCTGAATTATATTTAGAAATTTGGGATTTGGTAGGGATACTTATGCTTAACTCATTTAATTTTGCAATTGAACATGGGGCATTTCATAGAGATCAAAAAACATCACTGATTTCATTACTTCTTAAAAAAGGGAAAGATCCATTAGATTGTTCCAGCTACAGACCGATTTCGCTTATCCCATGTGATCTAAAAATCTATGCTAAAGTGTTTGCTTCTCGTTTGGAGAAGGTAATTCACAGTCTGATCAAGGAGGACCAAACTGGTTTCATCAAGGGGCGCAATGCATCTGACAATATGCGTCGACTCCTTCATATTCTTGACTTTGCGGACTCCCACCCAACACCTTGTGTGGTCTTTTCACTTGATGCAGAAAAAGCCTTTGACAGGCTAGAGTGGAATTATATGTGGGCGGTTCTGCAATGTTTCGGCTTCGGTGAACACTTCGTTTCTATGATTAAGACATTATACCACTCACCTGCAGCATCAGTCATAACTGGTAATATTATTTCCCCCTCATTCCCTTTACAGCGGGGAACGAGGCAGGGGTGTCCACTTTCCCCCTTATTGTTTTGTCTATCTCTCGAACCCTTAGCACAAGCCATCAGGAAATCTGAAGTATCGATTAAGATTCATGACCATAATCATTGTATTTCATTATACGCTGATGATATTATTCTATATTTAGACCACTTTGATGTTTCAGTCTCTAGTGTAATTAAGGAATTTGATAATTTTAGCAGCCTATCAGGATATAAAATAAATTGGAGCAAATCTGCTCTAATGCCAATTAACAATGTTAAGGTTAATTTTTCTATTCCCTCATTTATTCCTATTAAGAAATCTTTCATCTATTTGGGCATTACCATATATAAAAACATTCATAAGATTGCCAGAGACAATTTTAATAACATTTTAGTTAAGGTCAAAATGACATTCAAAGATGGAAGAATCTTAAAGTCTCTCTCCAAGGAAGAATCTCCACTGTTAAGATGAATTTGTTACCTCGATTTAATTTTTTTTTTCTCTATGCTACCACTTTCTCCCCCTCCAGGTTACTTTAAGGAGATCAACTCCATAATTTCTAAGTTTATCTGGAATGATAAATGTCCCAGAATTAAACTTACCACATTACAACATCCTAATAGTGCAGGAGGACTGGCTGTACCAAATTTTGAATTATATTATTGGTCGTTCCAGCTTAAGGCCCTTCATAATTGGGTTGATCCTCAATCAGGAAAAAAAGGGGATAATTATAAATTTGGTCCGGTTGTGGCTAACTCTATTAAAATCTGGAAAACGGTTGAACGTCGGATAGGTGGACCCTTCAAATTCTGTAACAGTACACCTTTATGGCACAATTTTAACTTTGTATGTGGAAATCGTCCATTTGTCCAACCCTCTTGGTCCTCTTTAGGTGTGAACACGTGCAGTGATATGTATGATAACCAGGGCCTCTGTTCATTTCAGGCATTGAGAGCCAAATTTTGTCTACCAGCATCTGCATATTTTGTTTTTCTTCAATTACGTTCTGCTCTCAAAGCGTATGGCGTTCCTTGGTCTTCTTCCATTTCCTCTCATCCTATGCGGGACTGGATTGCACCACCTGCTGGTCGGCCATCTGTTTCCTTAATATATAATAAAATTATTGATTGTATTACAAAACCTCTTTCTATTAAAACTATTTGGAATAGGGAATTATCTGATCTTAATTTATCTGTCGACTGGGAGAGAGTGTGGTCTAATCTCAGTAACATCTAAAAATCTGGCTCATCGTCTTATTCACTTCAAAGTCATTCATAGAGCATACATAACTCCTTACAAAATATTTAAAATTAAACTAGAGTCAAATTTGAACTGCCATATATGTAACACTACATCATCGGGCACTTTTCTGCATATGTTTTGGGAACGTCCTGTCGTCATCAGTCTATGGACACATGTAAACCTGGTTTTGTCATCATTACTGAGAATTGATTGGTCTGTTAACCCAAGTTTATGTCTTCTTAATGATGATTCTGGTCTCTGTATTAGTTCAATGCAAAAGAGAATGTTGTTTGCTGGTTTTACAGCTGTGAAGAAGACAATAATTCAGAACTGGTTTACACCACACATGTGTAGAGAGGCATATTGGATCCGTAGCCTCCTGCAAATTGTCTCATGTGAAAGTACAACGGCGCGAGTCGGTGGGGCCAGGCCTTCAACCATTGAGACTTGGCAGTGTTTTTTACTGAATATACGTGATTATTTAAAGGAGTAACTTTTGTGTTCTTGTTGTCCTTCCCTCTCTCCCTCCCTCCCCTTTGATTGAACCTTGAGATGTTGAGTATATGTCTGCTGTTTTGTTTTGTTTTATTTTGGATATTACGTTGTGTTGTTTGTGAAAAAAATGAAAATAAAAAATTGTTGATAACAAAAAATAATTATCTGACAACCAGAAATGATAAAAGTCAAGGAAATAGACCTTTTAATTAGTGAACAATTGAAAGATACAAATACAGTAGCTGTAATATCAGACTGAAGATGTTACATAACATGTATACTGCGTAAAAATGCTCCTGTTATCATGGCTGTAAATGATTCCTGGATGAGTATATCCTGATGTATGTTTGATTCAGCAGACACTGTATTTTCCTTAATTATATTAAATATATAAAAAATGTATATACTAAATATGTTCCATAAACCCCATATCATTCACAGGCTATTACTTTGAACTTAACAAACACTATACTCAAATGACACTTCGTTTTAACACAGTTAAGTGCGAGGCATTAAGCATAGTTAGCTTTCTGTCCATTTTCAGGTTTTATCATTGTCCTCTGTGTATTGGAATAATCCATTGTGTCATTGTGCTCATCATATTGCTGTATCGATGCTATTTGCATAAATAATTTTAATTTGGAAAAATTAAATAGTTTTGGAACCAATAGTTTTGGAACCATTGGCAGTTTTACAACCTCATGTATCAGCTGGTTCAGCAATTGTTTGTAATCAACCGGATGACGTTACCTCTCAACTTTAATGTGAACAATCTATCAAAACAACAGTTTTTCCCCATATGATGGACTGGAACGAAGGTGCAGAAGTTGTGGAAAGTATTTTTATTGTATTTATCCTGTTCATATTAGGGGAAGCACTAAATTTTGTTGTACAGTTGCTCAGTCACAATAAAGTAGTACTCTATTCTATTCTATTATTCTATTATGTTAACAACAATAACATTAGTAATTATCTGAACTATTGCTTTGTGATCTGTGAATAAATAGTTTCTTCTTGACTGGTTTTCCCTGAAGATCTTTTTGAGGTTGTAAGCCTTTTGGGAAAACTCAGGGCTATATAATTTAAGGCATCTGTTTCCTGCAGAGGAAAAAACACACACACACGCACGCATGCAGACAGACACACACACACACATATCAAACTACATCACTGAAAAACCACACATTTTATGAATTGGTATAAATGTACTGTAGCCTACAGAAACAACACATGTACATAGGAAATGGTTTAAGACAAAACTTTGAGAAAACAAGCTTTAATCTAGTTGCTAGATTTTGACATTGATCCATATATAATTGTTTTCTTGAAGTCGAAATTTATCATCACTATGAGTTGTCAGCATTTATGTAGGCTAATGTGCTGTTATAAAACATCCCAACTCCTTTCTATAAAGTGCAAATAAAAATGGATTACCTGATTCCTTTGATTTCTGGGTTGTTTTGAAGCTTCTTTGGATACTAATTTAAAAAATATATATATATATTTTAATTAAACATCCGAATTTCAAAAATAGCAATTTGCTGTTTAATATTAGTACATCATAGCATTTTACCATAAGCTTATGTTAATATATTTGTTGTACCTTTTTTGTGATTCTTGTGAATCTGTCTCACCAGAAATATGTTCACAATAATGGATATTATGCTTATTGTGAAGAGGGTTATAACAACTGGATTCCAAGAAGTCAAACTCAAAGATGCTGTAATAGTAACAGACCATAAATGCAAAGAAATAAGTCAAACTGTCGACTGAAGATAGTGTGGTCCTATATATTCTGTATCAAAATCAAATATATCTGTACCTTCAATATTCAACTTAGTTCCATTTCCCAAGTGTATCTTCCCACATGTGGCAACAGCACAGTAATACATTCCAGCATCAGATGTTGTGAGTTCAGTCTGAGAGAGACTGTAGACACAGCTCTGTGTAGGAGAGCCGTTCTCTGATCTCTTCATACACTGATCACTCCTGTTATCATGAGTGTAAATGATTCCTGGATCAGAATGTCCTGATGAATGTCTGAACCAGTAGACGCTGTATTTTCCTGCACAGATCTGACTGATGACCGAACACTGCAGAGTCACTGAATCTCCTGGATGAAGTCTGTCAGATACAGGCTCCTGGAGAACCGTGGTCCTTCTTATTCCATCACTCTCTGAAAGGAATATAACATTCTGTAAATACATTAAAACAACACACGCATATGTGCAGTCAGATTGAGGGTGAAGCTCAGAATATTGTCATGAATTCACCTTTACGTAGAAGAATTGTCCCTTCTCCAAATTTAATAATGTTCAAGAAACTCACAGCACAATAGTAGGTTGCAAAATCATATTCTTCCAAGTGTATGATGGTCAAATTAAAAGAGTCAGTTCCAGTTCTGATACGGTATCGATTTGTATTGTTAAAGACATTTTGATATGTAACACTTCCAGAGCCATGTTCTGAATATGCTATGAGAAGTGGTTTCTTTCCAACAGAATGTTTATACCATGAAACAGTATTTATAAAGTCATCTGAGTGAGAACAGGGTATAATCACACGGCTTCCAAGTTCAGCAACTAGCAAAGGATCCTGGTGAATAAAATGATCACTTTCCCATGTTCCATCTAAAAACAAACAAAAAAAAATCAATATGGTAACAAATAGAAATAATCAACAAAATGGTCAATTAAAATACAATATTAAACATACTCGCAAATGTGAGGAGAAAAAAGGTAGACAAAACTCTGAACTTCATTTTGTAGCACCTGTACTTAATCTATAAGAGAAACAAACACAAGTGTATAGATAAGTCTGGAACATGCAAATGTGTTTAAATGTAAAAAATGAAATATTTTTAAATCACTAAAAATAGAAACATACTGACACTGTTAACATCCAAACCCAAGTACTTTACTAAGATTAAAAAAAAACTCATTAACCTAATTTTGTTAATAAAAGAACACAATATAGCCTAAGCATAATAAAAAAAGTTTTGCTATTATTAGTTTGGTAAAGTTCTTGAATGTTTAAAGAGATTACTTACAATCTTACGATAAAGATGCTAATTTGATATTAGTCCTGTAATAACGATTGATTCTCACAGAAGTAAAACAGATCCAGTATATTCAGCTCAGATGACTGTCATAACATACAATTCAAATATGTATTTAAGAGAACTAAAGGGCTGTGGTTTTGTGGATGAAAGTGTCAATTTGGTAGTATGTCTCATTTTAGGCTGCTTCCTCTTTTATACACGGCAGTGTTCAAAGATCAAACACTGACATGTTGATGTTTGACTGGTCGTTTTAGAAAAAGGGGCAGAACGAAATTTCCTTTACAGATGTGGATATTCACTGGCAGAGATTGTGACCAAACACAATCTATTATCAACAACAAAAATAATTTAATCTACAATATAATACTTCTGTCGCACATATACATTGTTTATTCAGTGAATATTTAATGAATATCTGGGGGGAAAAAAACAGAAACAAATCCAACTTAAGTAACTGTATGGAAGTGTTTTAACATGAAATATCAGTATCAAAACCATTCTAATGATTTACTGACAATGATAAACTGACAAGTACGAAATCCCACGAAAAAAGGCCGATTGCTTTACGCCAGCAACAAATGCAAGCATACAGTGATCCACTGTAATTGTGACAGTGAATTATTTATGACAATGAGTTCCACTGACTTAAATGTAGGGGTCTCCAAAGTCACAAACATACACAAAACTACATACAGTTGCTATAATGAATGAATATATTTACTGTAAGCAGAGATGGTCACAGTTACATTAAACAGTATTTAGTTACAAATTACAAATATATGCTCATCAAATGTATTTAATTTAAAATACAAAATGGTGCGAGAAATGTATTTAATTAAAATACAAGTAATTTGAAAATACAAAAATACAAACAATATTCACAAGAAATCAAGAGACAGCGCCATTAAATTTAGAAACACATATAAGAGAAAGATAAGTGCTTCCCCCTCCTTGAACAACTTATAAACAGCATATTTATATTAAAAAAAAACATATTATTTAACCCTAACACTAGTGACTAGACAATATATCCAATATATTGATCCATATTTCTTCTAATTTCTGTTTACTTGAATGCCATCAATTATTTCTACATTTTATTTTTTCATGTTTCTTTATCGCTTCTTTATCATTTCTTTATAAGCATGTCAAAAAGTTAAGCAGTCCTGCAAAACTGTATTGTTATACCACCTAATCCTAGAGAACGGCTCAAGCCATTTCACTGTCAACCTTCCTGTAGCTCAAATAGTAGAGCATGACGCTAACAACGCCAAGATCATGGGTTCGATTCCCAGAGAACACAAGAGCTGATAAAATGTAAAAAACTGTAACTTGAATGCATTGTAAGTCGCTTTGGATAAAACGTCTGCTAAATGCATAAATGTAAATGTCAACGGTAAAGCTTAACTTCTGAAAATGTTGATATTTAGCTGTTAAAGGGCTCTATGTAGAATACAGAAACCCTTGTTATTAGCAACACCGGTGGCCGTTAAATGAGCTGTGGTCAGCAACTTATTGCTTTTGCACGCACTCCATAGAAGGCATAATGCGAGCAAGCAACGGCCAGTGGGATTCACCGACATCATGACGACAGATGAGGTTCATTAAAATTACACTCTTATGATAGTTTCTTTGGTTTCCCAGCAAAACTGCCCTGAGTCATTCACATAATAATTAGTCTACAGGCTTTCATTTTTTAAGTTTCGTTACATGCTGTTCAGACATTGGAAATAATATTTATTTTAATTAAATACTTGAAACATTTCAGTTTGTCTATAGAAACAAGTAGCTAACTTTTGCCAAGCATATTACAGTTATTATAACACTTGTCAGCTATCAAGTACATTTCTAGAGCAGCTTTTTCTTCTGTCCTGTAATTACATTCAGTGACCAATATCTAATAGTACTATATATTTTAGTATACTTAGCGAGTCATTTCACCCAAAAATAAAAGTCGTTCTTCCGAACAACACAAATGGAGATCTTTTTTGATAAAATCAGAGAGCTTTCCCTCCATAACAGCTACGCAACTTATACATTCAAAGCCCAGAACGGAAGGAAAGACATTGTTAAAGTACTCCATGTGAATTCTGTCAGTTGTTTAACCTCAATTTTATTAAGTGACGCAAGTGCTTTGTTTGCACATTAAAACATAATTTACAACTTTCTTTATGAAAATATTGATCTGCATTGTGTTCACGAAAGCAATAAAATGCATTTGTGTTGTGCTCATGCCATAGAAGACTCACGTCAACACAACACACATAAGTGTTCACTAGAGTACCACAACAATGGTACAACAATGGATAATATTTTCAGAAATAAAGTGGTAAATTACACTCACGTCACTTAATAAAATTGGATTACTTAATGACATGGATTACTGAATGATGTCTTTACATGTTCTGGACCTTGAATTTGAAAGTTGCATGACTGACTGTAGAAGGACAGTGTAGGGTATCAGAGCGAATCAGACCATTTAAGATTCAATCAGATTGGTGTTGAACAACCCAAACAGCCAAATTCCACAAAGAGGCCAAGGATAACAAGAAAACAGGATGTCATAAATCAGATCCCTAGTGCCAGCCCGTCTGAAGCAAGCATAACCCACAATTCTTTCACAAAACAGTTTGCAACATTAAAACAAAAGGAACACTTATTGATAATTCCAACTCAGGAAGGAGATTCAAACAAATTTGGGGCAAGTAACCAAGATTGATGGTCAAAGAGATGCACAGCATGGCCATCACATGTAAATCCATGATAGAAATCATGAGCTTCCTCAGTTTGACTTCCCCCAACTAGCAGGACAAAGACCAGACTGAAATTCCTTCTAAACCCTTTTTGACCTTTGTCCTCCGAACACATTCTCACGTCCACAGAATGGCACAGAAACTGTGTAGATGCACCTAAAATCATCTTAAAACGACTTATGAGCAACTAATTATTTCTATGCATAACTCCATATTATGTATGTAATCGACACTTTTGACTTTCATGTCCTAATCACTCATTGTGTATGTCTTTTTAATAACTATTGAATAGCTTAAGGGTTTATATTCATGTTTGGTTTGTATGAGTGTGACAATTCTAGCTTGAAATGTTTCTTCCAATCAACACTTTGACAAAAGTATCATATTCTGGTTATAGAAATCATGTCCAAAATTATACTCTCCAAGAGCGGGAAAGTTCGGACCATGTGACTGACCAGATAACATGTTGATTTATTTATTGGGAGGAGAAACAGAGCAACACCCCGAGCTAAGATAGTATCTAATTGGTCAACACACCATTTTGGGATGTGTCCAAAAGCCCAGTTAAAAACTCAGGACACCATCAAACCATGATTTTAGCTTCTAGCTTTTTGCCTTGTCTGCTTTTTAGCCATGCTTTTTGTCATCACTTTTTGCATTCTTTGAGCGTTGTTCCAGCGTGCTTCGGCCTGCACACCAGCTGCTGCCTAACCACGATTAGAAGAAAAACCACCAAGTCTCATTACATCCTTTTATTCTTTTACTTTAGTTTATTTTATTTTCGTTGATAGTTTCGTGTTCTAAGTTAAGTTTGCCGCAAAGTCCAGCTCCGACTGCACCCGCTTAAAACTTCAACCAGCAACCGACTTCGAAACCATTCATCCAACGCCCAAGACATCACTTCAAGGACTACTGAACTTCCAACCAATCAGCAACCTCGGGAAACCCCTTTCTGGACAACTTCAACAAGGGAATCCCCTAAACAAGCAATGCAAGTAATACAACTCCAGATTCTAGCTGAGCTGGTGCATTTAATATAGATTTTAGCCTCATTGAAAAACTCAATGCGAGGGTTAATTAAGTGATTGATGGTTGTTCAGGTCTATGCAATAGCACATATTGCTATAAACTTGGGATTTCACATTTTCATTCTCTTAAACTCATCCTTTCCTCACTTTCTCTCTTTCTGCAACTTGTGTGAATGTGTGAATGCGTGTGTTCATGTGTTAGATTAGTTTACATGTCTTAGGTTTATCCAATAGTCTTATTTATATTGAAAAGAGAAGTATCTTGTGTTTTGTGCTTACAAGCTAATGTCTTAAACTGCCGATCTTGTTACTGTGCTATTTAATAGTGTTTTCTCTATATTTTGGATTTTAATATCCAGTGCAGAGTTGATGTTATACGGCTCATTGAGTGAATTGCTGGCCGACTCCGTGATCAGCCGTAAAACAGCGATTCTGTCCAAATTCCCTATAAAATCATAAATGATTCCCTTTGAGCTAAATTGACCTGTTTCCCTTACAACAGCTCTTGGATTTAATCAGAAATATCTTAATTTATGTACGTCCAAAGATGAACGCAGGTGAGTAATTAACAACAGATTTAAAATTTAGTAAATGTTTTAATAAAGTATTATACTAATTAATTGAATTGATTTAATTGAACTAACCCGGATCCAACAGGATGTCATATGATTCACTTGCATCTAGCCAAAAACTATGATAGGATAGTTGGCAGTACTATTAACACAGGTGAAGAAAGAGCTTTATTGCTGTATGTTTACTCATACAAGGAATATGTTTTGGTGACAGAGGCTTCCACAGCACCAACGGAATGACAAGACACAGATACTACAAATAGAATAAGTAAATAGGAAATAATAATATATAACAAATTTTTAAAAAGAACACAATATACACAGTAAACAATATATGGTATTTGTGTGTACAGGTGTGTTATGTGCAAATTCAAGGAAATGTAAACAAGAAGCATGGTGTGTTAAATAAATACATGTATAAATAGTGTTATGTTTTTTTTGTGAAGAAAGAAATTGTATTATCTTAGAATAAAACTAACTACTTTATTATGTATTTTGAGTATTTCAAATACAAAATACTGTCTCTCGAAATATTTAATTACAAATTACATTTAATTATTATTTTTTTTGTCCAGCAAAATACAAATGACAAAATACGAATTTAGTAACTCAATACATCAAATACATTTAATTAAAATACTGCCCATCTCTGACTGTAAGTTGATTTTATATTTTACTGCTATATTCATGAGTCTCTCTTTATATACACTTAGGTCAGTATGGAGATAGCATTAACATATCACACAAGTTAAAACAAAACAAATAAAGCTTAAACAATTAAATAATAAATAAAACAATTAAATAATGTCCCACTCTATCAGCTTCCATGTATCTTGAGACTTTTTAGCATTTAGCATGTTCAGTGTTTTTTTTCTAGCATTTTTGCATTATGCCTGTCAAATATTAAAAACTTTTTTTTTTGTTTTTTTACCAAAAAGTATTACAATACATTCCAATATAAATAAGAATATAACGCTAAAACATATTATCATTATATTGTTGTCAGAAAGGGCCTGTAAAGAGAAAGGAAGATAAACGTACACTGTATAAGGACCACCTACAAACCCAGTGACGGTCCAGTAGAGCGGGTGATGGTTTCCTGATTACGTATCTTTTTTGTACTTCTGTAAAATCTCTTTTAAATTATTTAATAGATTTTGACTCCATTATTCATTTAATTTTATTGATTTGTCAAGTTGTCTGTATTGTGCCAGTTTGTGAATGAGTTTGAGATAAATAAATTCACAAATGATCAATACAAATAGCGACAAATACTCAAAAAAAAATCTAAAGGTTTAAGATGCATACAGTACCAGACCACAGAGAGAGAGACCGTTTCCAGTTACCAGTGATTCCCAGTGACTCTTTTATTTCCTTTGAATACCCAGACCAAAACAAAGAAATCTTAACCTCCAGGAAATAAACCATTACATTTTATCAGAATATAGAATCCAGATTTTCAAAAAGAAAGTTAGAAAAAACACCCCACCAACATAAGTACGGTTCTTAAATCTGTATTATGATCTACTCTTCAGCTGAGATAATGAGATGTTTGTACACAATCACAATAAGACATAAAATGATAACAAAATCAAACAGGGGAAACAATGAATTAATAGAACAGACCATTGATTTAGAATCAACCTGGGCCAGGTGGAAGAGATGAGATGAGAGGGGCTGATATGCAGAAAGGACTGTAGAAGTTTTCCCTTTAGAAGTAATTCTTCTCTTTTTTTTGTTATCAACAATTTTTTATTTTATTTTATTTTTCACACACAACACAACATAATAGTAATTCTTCTCTTTGACATAAAAGTGTCAGTGTAATGTATACCTAGCCAAAACAGCTTTAAACTAGTTAATACTACGAGAATGACAAAAATCCATTTGATATGACTGAATTGGATAATGCTTATTTTATAGATAATATGTGGTGAAAAAAAACAAAAAACGAACTAAACTAAGCACTCAGAGTATCATTTTAACACCTCAATTTTTTTGGCGGCGAAAAGTAAGCTTACTAAATCGTGCAACAAAATCAAACATACACATCTCCATGTTTTATGGGGATATTAAATAGACATAATTGTTTTTATACTGTACAGACTGTATTTTCTATCCCTTTACACAAAACATTCTGCATCTTAAGGTTTTCAAAAAACAACAACAACACAAAGCAAAAAAACAAAACAAAAAAAGCATTTATAAACTGTTTTCCTCACGGGGACCAAAAAATGTCCCCACAAGGACAAGGATTTTGGATCTTTATGGGGACATTTTGTCCCAAATACGTAGGGTAGGGGTGTCCAATCCTGCTCCTGGAGGGCCGCTGTCCTGTAGAGATGTTAAAGCCATCCTTACTATCAATTAGCGCATGATGAGCTGGGTATAACGGACTCGTGTCTCCTCTTGGTTTAAAGTATCATTATCCACAATCTGCCCAGGGAAAATACAAAAGATGGGAAATAAAATCATAATTTTGTATTATGCTACAAATCTGATGTACAAGTCAAAAGTTAATTCAGACACTTCAAGTAATATTAATTCTGGAAGAAAAAAAAAATCACTAACAGTTACTGAATGTGATATCTTAATGCAATCCTAGCCTAAACCTTTTTTTTTTTTTTTTTTTTTTTTACTTTGGTACTTTGTTTAATACCTCAAATACTTGGAAGCTGAAGTAATTTAGTATTACATAGTTAAAAATTTTAATCTAACCTCATTTACAGTAGAGGCAGTTTTATCATATTTGCATTTTAATCACATTCTGTATTTTAAATTTGGTAGAAAAGAAAAAGTAAGTACCTGCTTCCATTGATTTCTGGGATGATCCAAGGCATCTTAATAAAAACAAATCAAAATTTATGGTTAAAAATATGATGATGTATGTGGCTCTGTGGAAAGATGAAGCTAAAAAAATGTTGATATACAGTAGAGACCAAGAAGCACAAGCATACCTCTTATGTGTATCTTTTGAATCACTATCAGCAGAATTATAATCACAATCATGGTCACAAAGTTCAGTGTTGCCAGGACTAAAGTAATTGGATTCCAGATGACTAAATCTGAAATAGTCACATAGATGTGAGGTTCCATGTACTACAATAAATTCATAAACACATAAAATACATAACATTCAGCTTATGACCAAATACATTGCGGTACTAAAAAATTATTTCTAGCAAATCAAATAATACCTTTAATAATTAACTTAGTTCCATTTCCCAAGTGTATCTTCCCACATGTGGCAACAGCACAGTAATAAATTCCAGCATCAGATGTTGTGAGTTCAGTCTGAGAGAGACTGTAGACACAGCTCTGTGTAGAGGAGCCGTTCTCTGATCTCTTCATACATTGATCACTTCTGTTATCATGAGTGTAAATGATTCCTGGATCAGAATGTCCTGATGAATGTCTGAACCAGTAGACGCTGTATTCTCCTGCACAGATCTGACTGATGACCGAACACTGTAGAGTCACTGAATCTCCTGGATGAAGTCTGTCAGATACAGGTTCCTGGAGAACCGTGGTCCTTCTTATTCCATCACTCTCTGAAAGAAATATAACATTCTGTAAATACATTAAAACAACACACGCATATGTGCAGTCAGATGAAGGTGAAGGTGAAGCTGAGGGTGAAGCTCAGAATATTGTCATGAATTCACCTTTACGTAGAAGAATTGTCCCTTCTCCAAATTTAATAATGTTCAAGAAACTCACAGCACAATAGTAGGTTGCAAAATCATATTCTTCCAAATGTATGATGGTCAAATTAAAAGAGTCAGTTCCAGTTCTGATACGGTATCGATTTATATTGTTAAAGACATTTTGATATGTAACACTTCCAGAGCCATGTTCTGAATATGCTATGAGAAGTGGTTTCTTTCCAACAGAATGTTTATACCATGAAACAGTATTTATAAAGTCGTCTGAGTGAGAACAGGGTATAATCACACGGCTTCCAAGTTCAGCAACTAGCAAAGGATCCTGGTGAATAAAATGATCACTTTCCCATGTTCCATCTAAAAACAAACAAAAAAAATCAATATGGTAACAAATAGATATAATCAACAAAATGGTCAATTAAAATACAATATTAAACATACTTGCAAATGTAAGGAGAAAAAGGGTAGACAAAACTCTGAACTTCATTTTGTAGCACCTGTACTTAATCTATAAGAGAAATAAACCTGTTTATAAAGAAGTCTGAAGCATGCAAATGTGTTTAAATTGACTTTTATATCACTAACAATTTTAACATACTGACCCTGTTAACATCCAAATCTAAGATAAAATAACTCATTAAGTTTGTTAATAAAATAATACAATAAAAAAATACAGGTATACATAGTTTTGATATCATTAATTAGGTAAAGATCTTAAATGTTTAAAGGGATTACTTACAACTTTAACAGAAAGATCTTAATTTGATATTACAGTCCTCTAATAACGCTTGAGGCTCACAGAAGTAAAACAGATCCAGTAGACATATTAATACAGTATATGTATTAAGCTCAAATTCATGCAATAAAATTAAAATATGTATTTAAAAGAACTAAATGGCCCTGGTTATGTGGATGAAAGTTTCAATTTGGTAGTATGTCTTTTTTTAGGCTTCTTCCTCTTTTATACACGGCAGTGTTCAAAGATCAAACACTCAAACTATGAAGTTTGACTGGTTGCTTTAAAAAAGGGGCAGAACGAAATTTTCTTAATAGAGTCTCTTTACTGACCAGTATACTGAAGACATGAGAAATAATGTCAGCTGGCAATTAGATCCACTTAGTGTGTTCAGTATGACTTATAATAACATTATTTCCGTTTTGTATGGTTTAATTGTGCATTTTGCATTATGCAATTTTTGTATTAAATACTATTATTTAAAAGTATTTAAATATTAAATAGTTCAACAAAACGTGTGAAAGAAATCCCTCTCTCTGTGTGAGAAAATCTGTCTGTCTGTGGAGGCACACACTTAAACATTAATAGATTAATAGAATCAACACTTGTTCTAATTAGGATACACTGACAGACCCTAGTAAAATTAATATATTTAAAATACATTTATTTCATACCAAGTATAGTTAAAATCTATTAACATATTTACTGACCGATAAATCAAGATAACTCAGGACATTTTATTAAGTACATAAATATGAAAATGTATTTGTAGTATACTTAACATGAAATAAGTATATTATAATAAGTATATTTATTTTTCACTAGGGGAAATTCATCACAAATATCACTTCTTTTTTAATATTCATAAATATGTTTATTTTGTCACTCAGGATTATAATTTTTCATAAAATAAGCATAACTACATAACATTATGAATGATAATTCCCCTTCATTCAGCATGGCTCTATATTTATTAATTAATGATAAATATTATATTATTTTTATATACATTTTAATATTCTGCTTTCATGCGAATTAGTCCTGATGTATTTGTTTATATCAATACCATTAGGTCTTTATGGATTAATTCCAGAAAAATATGGAGATAGGACTTTACCATTTTTGTCACAAAGTCCCTGAGACACCTGTTCACCTCTCTCTCTCTCTCTCTCTCTCTCTCTCTCTCTCTCTCTCTCTCGGTAGCCTCAAGCTTATTACTTTACGGATTACTTTAATTTGCAATATTACTTTATATGCCCTCTGATAATGAAAAAAATAAAGCCTCTTTATTCAAAATCATTAAAAATAATTTACTTTGCACACTGATTAGAAACATGCACACTGAAGACATCTGCTGGTCAAATGTGTGTTATTGCAAATGGAAAGGCTCACTGCCATATTTGTATAAAAAGGCAATCTACAATATCCTTAAATACACGTCTAAAGTTTTGAATATGTAACATATATTAATGTGATTATAATTATTTTATATATTTTTGTTGTTTCAAATAAAATTTGTGATCATACTAATCCAATATTTATTTCATTTATGTACTTCTAGTCAATTTATGTTTTCATAGCATAGTTTCTAAGGATTATTATTATTATTATTATTATTATTATTATTATTAGTTCATTGACTGTCACTGTGTGACTTTTTGCTCAGGGGCATTCAGTTTATTTTGAGCCAGTCACCTGAAGTTAAATGGCATGGAAGCATTTCACCAAATTCACGTTTTCAGATATATGTAATGGATTAAATGTAGTATGTTCTTTGTAATCATATCTCTAAATTAAATAACCTTTTGTCAGTCTATGACTTGGCCAGGTCCATTATGTGTATCTGAAGGATGGTTGCAGTATAAAAGCCACACATGTTCTCAAGCAGCAGGCCCGGCCCCAGCTCTAAGGTGTAAAGTGGGCTCTCAAGGTGTAAAAGCTGAGCCTGATAAATATTGTTGCAGCATTGGTTTATACTAATTATTACAGTATATAAGACCATGAGTCAAAGAACCCTTTCGGTTTTACACGGCACTGTTGTGAATCATTGAGAAGATTTTGCTGTTTTCGCTGTTTCTGCTAGACTTAAAGGGGTCCTATTATGCTTTTTCACTTTTTGAATTTTATTCAGCGTGTAGTGTGTATGTTTGGCCATAAAACGATCTACAAAGTTACAAATCTCAAAGTTCACTCCAAAGAGAGATATTTCGTTTTTAAAAATCTCTTTTCAAGAACTACAACGAATGGCTCGTGTGGACTACAAAGTTGTTTTCCTGTATTTGTGACATCACAAATTGTAAATCCCACCTATGGAAATTTTTAATTGTTTGAGGGGCGCTTGGTTGGGCACTGCATGTTTCAAAATCGAAAGCCAGTGCGGGTGGTTTTATATCACTGTATTTCTGATGGAAACCCCCTGTTTTCAGAAAATTTTAGATGTCATTTTCATTTCATCTTGAATGTAATGTCTGATAAAGCAGCGTTTGTGAGCGGAGCTCTGTTTTGTGTACAGTGTTACCGGGGAAACCTCGAGCTCTCCCGCTCCAACAGCGCCTCCCGCTGGCAGAGAATTAATTAGCCGTCTAAAACACCGTCAATCACAACGCACTGGGACAGCTAACCAATCACAACACATTTCGTTTTTTGGAAGGCGGGCCTTCATCAAACCCGGAACTAATCGAGCCGTTTGTGTGAGGCTGGGGAGAAAGGTATTGTAATAATATAAATTATGTGAAAAATAATGCGATTTTCGAACCACCAAGCATGAGAGCATGTTCCAGTACACCCCCAAAACAAAATCAAGACTTTGTAAAAGAGCATAATAGGACCCCTTTAAAACTAAGGAATAAGTTGTGACAAAAGTGTACACATGGAAAGGTTATTTTTGACTCCTATAATGGAGGCAAGTCATTTTTTAGTCAGAGAATGGTGCATGTGTGGTTTTCATTCAGATAAAGGTGTGAAAACACGCCAGTGGGTCAGTCCTGTGGTTGGAAAATGATTAAACTGTGATGTGTGCAAATCATGCATGCAAATGTGTGCACAGAGGTGCAAACACTTATTTTAACACTTACTTTACACGTATGTTCTTATTCTTGTACATATTGTGTGTGTATGTATGCATATATATATATATATACACTGTATATATATACGCACACACACACACACACACACTTACTACAGGTGGATTAAGTAAATTTGCTTGAAAAAAAAATAAAATAGAATTTCTTGTCTAGATAAAATGTCTTATATTGATCCAAATAAATATTTCTAATATTTAATTATAACACAATATAAAATATGGTTAATGCAGTTTTATTTTATTCCGATTATGTCAGTGAAGAAGTTGAATGTTTCTCCGCTGATGTTCACCACAGCAGTTCCCTTTCGAGGGAACTTCGAACTGCGTCCTCTAGGGGTCGCTATGGGGAACGTCGTCAGCGTGACCCGTGTCTGAAGCATACATACAAAAACACCACTTGTTGGCCGGCGACAGCCTATGACGTCACTACCGGCGCGACCACAGTATAAAGGGGCGCCGGGAAAATACGTCATCCTCTTCTTCGTCTTCAATGACTGTTTTGTTTGAAGTGTGCAAATCTACTATGGAAAAGGTAAAAACGATTTTTTACTGTTACTATGGCGAGCACTAGCAAGGCGTTTAAGAGATGTGTACATCCTTGTTATTTGACACACATGATCTTTGCGTCTTTTGTTCGGGCTAGGAGCACGCACGCGATGTTCTCGAGGGAGCGATATGCGTGCACTGTGAGTTTTTCTCGATGAGAAAGCTCCGCTTTCGTCTGTCTCTCTTTTCGAGGAAGGAGGGGCAGCCGTCTGCTTCCCACGGTTCAGGACCCACTGTTGCCGAGGCACGGAGGGGAATGATGTCATGGGGCTCGCAGGCGGAGCTGGCCGATGAGTTAGAGAGGGGGTTTTCCTCTCGCGCTCGTCGGCCGCGAACGAGGGCGAGCGGCTGGATGATGATGATGCAATCTCGCTGACATCATTTGATCCAGCTGCTAGTGCTCTGCTGGGTTATGCCCAGGAAGAGCAGGAGATGTCTAGGGCGAAGAAGCTGAGGCTGAGCCTGCTCAATCCTCCTGCCCTGCGTATGATGAGTTGTTGGAGGTTGGAACGCGCCACGGCGAGGCTTTACTTGCCGTGGAAGCGGGCCAAGATGGTGCCGGGGGGGGGGGGCAAAAAAAAAAAAAAAAAAAAAAAAAAAAAAAAAAAAAAATTATAATAATTTTTTAAACCCGTTTTCCTCTCACATCCATAGGTGTCAGCATACCAGTTATGCTGACATTAAGGGGATGCGTGGAAACGGCTATGAGGGATGCCCCCTGTGGAAGAGACGCTAGCCAGCTATCTCTCTGTGGGCGAGACATCCTCTCTCCAGGCTCCCTCCTTGCCATCTAAGCCCCTTCAAAAATACGCAGCAGCAGGTCAGGTGATGTGGTGCTAAAGGCATACCAGGCTGATCTGCTGAAAGACCTGGATAAGTGTCAGGGCTTGTCACCTGATGAAGGTCCAGGTCTGAGCCCGAACAATACAGGGGTCCTGGCCCATCTCCATCTGGGGACAGAGATGGGCACAGAAGGCTAGTGTCGCGGCTCGTGCCCCTCCCTTGCCTGCGGGTAGGGCTAGATGGAGGCGCGGGTAAAAGAGAGGTAGGCAAGACCTGAGAAGGAGGTAATCCAGACAAAGCGTTTGCAACGCTCTCGTCCGGACCAAAGTGAGTGAAACATCTACTCCTTTCCCTCAGGGGGGGCACTGTCATCGGCCCTCATCTTCCCCTCTCTAAATTCCCCTGCAACCATCTCATGTGCAGGAACCATGGAAATGGGTGAGTACGATCCAGTTCTACGGAAAAACTGGTATTGTGTAAACCATTCTTTGCAGTATTTCTGGGAAACCTGTCGGTTTTTGTTTCGACTCAGTGCAGTGATGACCTCACTTGTCGATACTAGATCCAGGTTGGGATGAGACCCCTGGATCATATGGCCCAGTCGTAGGTCTCTGTGGAGCCTCCTTGGTCAGCAGGTCCCCAGCACTGCAATTCCAGGACCTGCGGGTCTTTTTAAAATATAATTCTGGACGGGGGACACCGCCTTTTGAGGAAGGTGCATGGCTATCTGAGGATATCTATATACTAGCTCAGGGACTGCTCCCCTCTCGGGGGTTTTAAGTAGCATCTCCCTGAGCCCTTGCCTAGAGTGTTCCCCTGCTAGGATTGTGGCTACTGGAGGGCTACTGAGGTTTCAGGTAGTGGCTAGAATTGCTCCCCTCACCATAGAGGGTCACCTATGAGCATGCCGCTCCCTTCTGAGCGATTGAGTTCCCTCTCATGCTGAGAGTTAAGTTCTCCGCTCCCCAGAGCTCTGACAGCATATGGTAAGTGTGCACGTTAAGTCTCTGTGCACTTTTCTAAAACCCACGTTGTGGTAAGATCGCACATCAAGTGTTTTGCGTTCTTTTCTAAAAATCCTGTACGGTAGGAGTTACGAGCTGCGGCTTCGTGCCCTTTCTTTGAGTTGGTCAGGCCCCGGTTTTCACCTTGGGCCCCACTCTACCTATGTATAGAGCATAAAGCCCCTCATCGTAGAGGGTCGTTTATGAGCACACTGCTCCCTGTCGAGCGCTGTGATTTCAGCGACCTCAGGTAGGTTGCTCTCCTTGTCGGTCGAGCTAGCATTGCTCCCCTCACCATAGAGGGTCACCTATGAGCATGCTGCTCCCTTCTGAGCGTCTGAGTCTCTCATGCGGAGAGTTGAGTTCTCCGCTCTCCGGAGCTGTCACAGCAGCCTTAGGCTCTCCTGGTTGGTCGAGCTAGCATTGCTCCCCTCACCATAGAGGGTCACCTATGAACATGCCGCTCCCTTCCAAGGGCTGGGTTTCAGCAGCCTCAGGTGCTCTCCGGGTCGGTCGAGCCAGTATTGCTCCCCTCATCGAGAGGGTCACCTATGAGCACTCTGCTCCCTTCCGAAGGTTGTGATGCAGCGGCCTCAGGTTGATAGGCCTCTCTCTGCCTCCCTGTTAGGTTGCTCTCCTTGTCGGTCGAGCACTCCCTTCTGAGCGTCTGAGTTTCCTGTAATATTAGAGTGGGTTCTCCGCTCTCCGGTGCGGTCACAGCAGCCTCACTCTTGGCTGGTCGAGCTAGTATTGCTCCCCTCACTATAGAGGGTCACCTATGAGCATGCCGCTCCCTTCTGAGCTGTCACAGTAGCCTCAGGTTGTTAGGCTTCTTTATGTCTCCCTGCTAGGTTGCTCTCCTATGGTCGAGCTAGCATTGCTCCCCTCACTATAGAGGGTCACCTATGAGCATGCCGCTCCCTTCCGAGCATCTGAGTTCCCTCTCATTCTGAGAGTTGGGTCCTCCGCTTCCCAGAGCTCTGTGATTTGGAGGTGCTCTCCTTGTGGTCGAGCTAGCATCGCTTCCCTCACCATAGAGGGTCACCTATGAGCAACGCTATTCCCTTCCAAGCACTGTGACTCCGCTCTCCAGAGCTGTCAGTCAGCAGCTTCAGGTTGTTAGGCCTCTTTAGGCCTCCCTGTTAAGTTGCTCACTTTGCGGCTCCCTAGAACAGTTTAAATCCATGTTATGGTAAGTGCGCACGCTAAGTCTCTGTGCACTTTCTAAAAATCCACGTTGTGGTAAGATCGCACATCAAGTGTTTTGCGTTCTTTCTAAAATCCTGTACGGTAAGGGTTACGCGCTGCGGCTTCGTGCCTTTCTTTGAGTTGGTCAGGCCCCGGTTTCGCCTTGGGCCCCACTCTACCTATTTCGCCCAATGCTCTGGGCTTGAAAGACAAATTGGATCACAAGCGCTGTGATTCAGCGACCTCAGGTTGCTAGGCCTCTCTCTGCCTCCCTGTTAGGTTGCTCTCCTGGTTGGTCGAGCTAGCATTGCTCCCCTCTCTTAGAAGGTCACCTATGAGCATGCCACTCCCTTCTGAGCGGTTGAGTTCTCTCTCATGCTGAGAGTTCAGTTCCCCGCTCTCCGGAGCTGTCACAGTAGCCTCATGCTCTCCTGGTTGGTCGAGCTAGCATTGCTCCCCTCACCATAGAGGGACACCTATGAGCATGCCGCTCCCTTCTGAGCACCTGAGTTCCCTCTCATGCTGAGAGTTGAGTTCTCCGCTCTCCAGAGCTGTCACAGCAGTTTAAATCCATGTTATGGTAAGTGCGCACGCTAGGTCTCTGTGCACTTTCTAAAAATCCACGTTGTGGTAAGATCGCACATCAAGTGTTTTGCGTTCTTTCTAAAAACCTGTACGGTAAGGGTTACGCGCTGCGGCTTCGTGCCTTTCTTTGAGTTGGTCAGGCCCCGGTTTCGCCTTGGGCCCCACTCTACCTATTTCGCCCAATACTCTGGGCTTGAGAGACAAATTAGATCACAAAAAAAAAAAAAAAAAAAGCGCTGTGATTCAGCGACCTCAGGTTGCTAGGCCTCTCTCTGCCTCCCTGTTAGGTTGCTCTCCTTGTCGGTCGAGCTAGCATTGCTCCCCTCACCATAGAGGGTCAACTATGAGCATGCCGCTCCCTTCTGAGCGTCGGAGTTCCCTCTCATGCTGAGAGTTGAGTTCTCCGCTCTCCAGAGCTGTTACAGCAGCCTTATGCTCTCCTGGTTGGTCGAGCTAGCATTGCTCCCCTCACCATAGAGGGTCACCTATGAGCATGCCGCTCCCTTCTGAAGCGTCTGAATTCCCTCTCATGCTGAGAGTTAGGTTCTCCGCTCCCCAGAGCTCGGAATCCGCAAACTTCAGGTTGTTAGGCCTATCTTGGCCTCCCTGTTAAGCTGCTCGCTGTGTAATGACAGCCTCTGTGATTCCCTAGAACGGAAAGGAAATCCATGTTATGTAAGTGCGCACGCTAGTCTCTGGGCACTTTTCTAAAAATCCACATTGTGGTAAGATCGCACATCAAGTGGTTTTGCGGTCTTTCTAAAAATCCTGTATGGTAGGGATTACGCGCTGCGGCTTCATGCCCTTTCTTTGAGTTGGCAGGCCCCGGTTTCGCCTTGGGCCCACTCTACCTATGTATCATAGTGATACTGACTTGAACAGGGTGTTGCTACCAAGGGTCTGTTGAGACGGTTCACTCATTGAGCTCTTCAGAGCAAGCGGTAGCCCCTGAGTGACAGGCCAGGACCTAGCTACTATTCTAGGCACTTGGCCGTATCCCCTTAAAGGAATCTTTCTTATGATTCTAAGCCTTCGAGCTCTACCCTGGGTCCGGGAGTCCCGGCCCTTAACAGGTAAGTTTCAGGGTATGCAGCTCGGGTCTTTGGCCGTAGGGGATAATGTCACTGACAGCCGTCTAACCGTCCCAGGGGCAACTCCCGTAGCTGGGTAGAGTTGGTACTTAGTGCTCGCCTTGTGTGCTTGGCTTGCACTCCCCTCAGCATGGTGGCATGGGTATTCCGTTCCCCATAGCGACCCCTAGAGGACGCAGTTCGAAGTTCCCTCGAAAGGGAACGTCTCAGGTTACGTATGTAACCATGGTTCCCTGAGAGTAGGGAACGAGACACTGCGTCCTCTAGGCGCGGTGCCATGCTTCGGACGCAAGCTTCAGACGAAGAAGTGGATGACGTATTTTCCCGGCGCCCCTTTATACTGTGGTCGCGCCGGTAGTGACGTCATAGGCTGTCGCCGGCCAACAAGTGGTGTTTTTGTATGTATGCTTCAGACACGGGTCACGCTGACGACGTTCCCCATAGCGACCCCTAGAGGACGCAGTGTCTCGTTCCCTACTCTCAGGGAACCATGGTTACATACGTAACCTGAGACGTTCTCAGGCCGTACTGAGCAGCTTCTTCCTGTCAGTCACTCCACAGGAAATGATGTCGTACACTGTGGCCTCTGACTGTAACTCTGTTTAGTATCTTCTCCTTATATAGACAAATGATGATTCTATTTAAGCATGACTGTGATTCGAGGTAGTACTTGCTACCACAGTCTTTATCAGTCATAGCCCACTGTCCTCATCAGTCAAGGCAAGCGTTTTGGTATTATATTGTCACTATCCTTTTATCACATTCTTTTTGTGATGTTGCAATTGCTTGTGGACGTTTGTGGTGAACGTGGTTCAAATAGTCTCTTGATTTCAGATTGAAAGTTCAATCAGATAGCAGAGACTTCTGATGTGGTAAAATGCCTTTATCTCTAAACTCTTATGTTTTATGCATTCATTATTTTGGGGGTTCCAGTGATTTACATGAAAAAAATAAGAATAGGATTTTTAAAAAGTATTTTTTTTTAAAGGCAGATATTATTTAATATCTGTTGAATCACAGTGTTTGACTTATTTAATATAGTAGCATTCCCACCATCTAATTCCCTATAGTACACAAAACACAGTACATATAGTTCAGATGTGTTTCGAAAACAACATTCATTATGTCCGAGCATCAGTGATCAAACTAAGCACGCTCAGCTGCCTGCCATTGGTACCTTATAAACTTGTTGAGGTGAATTTCCCAGAACAACAATGTTTATTTAAAAATACTTTGCACCAATAAGCAGTCTTTCCAACCACAACACTGAGCTCCCTTCCAACTCTTTGATCATACTCAACCTTTTCAGCCAAGACCCATTTTCAAGAGACCATATTCACAGCTCTTTCCATCACATAGGTGTTATTTCTTTTCTTTTCCATCTGCTAGCGTTGCTACACAGATGGTTGCTATTCAAAGTGACATCTAGGCTCTCTAAAAAAATGTATTTAGTATTATTTTCTTTATTTATTTCTGAAGGGACTGTGATCCACATACTTAGAAGTGATGAGAAATGTAAATCACATATCAGTATTTACCAGAGAAATGCAACAAATGAAGGTAATTCAAAGAAATGAATGTGACAGATGATCAAAACATTGAACCGACATTAAAAGTGGCATTAAAGATCTAACAGTAAATGTTCAACTGATATATTATTATCATTTCATTATTTATTTAGCATTTGCATTACCAGAAGAAAACAAATCAAAACACTTAATTTCATTGTTTCTATTTTGTATGTGTTTTGGAAATTGTGCAAAATGTCTATAGGGGCATTAGCTCTACTACTTCCTTTGTTTATATATGTACTTAAGTATGTATGTCTTTATGTAGGTGTTTATGTACACACACATATGCGTACAAACACACTTAGAATCATGTAAAGTTCTTCTTTGGCATATAGGGAAGTGTAGGCCTATATAAAGGCAAACCTCTTTGTGTTTCTCTCTTTCAGTGTCACTATCAAGGAGGGACATGCAACCTGTCTGATGATTTATATGGCACAACCCCATGATCTTTAATGATGCCTGTAAGTATACAGTTTTAAAACAGAGTTTTGTTTGTTAGAGAGAGTAGTGGTTGCTAGAGTAACTTTTTAGTATGTCAAGCTGCTTAACTAGAGTAATGGACCACAGTAATGGATGTTTTGAAGTTTGGTAACAGTGTACTGAAAGTATAATGTTGTTGTTATGATTATTATTATTATTATTATTATTTATAAATCTGTATATGTTTTCTCTCTTTCTTCTTTCTCATGGTAGAGATTTTCATTTCAGCCTCTTTGTAGCCAGCTCTACAAAATGCTTAATTTTTTCATCCTAATGGTTAACATTTCAAAATGTAAGTAACTGTATGTTGTCACACTTAGAGTAAATTCATACTTGTTTTTACTTTGCAAAATGATTGTTCTTAAAAGCAAGCAAAACTATGTATCCTCTCACCTTTTCCTATTATGCTGACTTCATTTCTAGGCAGCTCAGATAATGCAGACATTGTGGCTCAGAATCATCTGAAGATTGTTCAAGCTGGAGACAGTGTTAACTTTGCCTGTACGTTTCCAAAAGAGCCAAGAACCAGTGTTGTTTGGGTCAAACAAAGAGTTGGAGAGAAGCCCCTTTCAATGGCTTCATCATATCAAGGTTTACCTGACAAATTTGAAAATGACTTTGACCAACATAAGCGCTTTTTTATTGTAAAAGATGATAGCAGTTTTAATTTGAGCATCACAAACACAGAAGTATCGGACACTGCGACATACTATTGCGTTAAACATTTTTTTAAGTTTACATTTGGAGACAGAACTGATCTTATTGTAAAAGGTAAGATGAACAATCACAAGCTTTATTACATGTTCCATATTCTGTTTAATTAAATAACTGAATATTATTTCTGTTTTCTTTTTAGATGCACAGCTGAACATGCAGTCTGACCGTGAGAGAGCTGTGATAGATCCAGTGCATCCAGAAGACTCTGCCGTGGCGCTGCAGTGCACTGTCCTCACTCAGAGCTGTGCAGGAGAACACAACGTCTACTGGTTCAGACGTGAATCTGAAGAATCTCCTCCAGGAATTATATTCACTCAGGAGCGCAGGAACGCTCAATGTGAGAGGAGCTCTGATGTGAACTCGACTGCACACAAATGTATCTACAACCTGCCCAAGAGGAACCTCAGTCTCTCTGATGCTGGGATTTACTACTGTGCTGTGGCCGCATGTGGAGAGATACTGTTTGGGGATGCAAGAAAAGTTGACTTGCCAGGTACCTATTTAAGTTTCAATGAAAATAATTTCCTGAGATGGCTCTGATATATTTTTAAAAATAAATTTTGTTTATTTGCATTACTACAGACAAATGCTTCCAGACACACTGGACTACAGCCGCATTGATTATAGTAACTTTATCTGTGATCGTGATTATCATTATGGGTGCACATTTGTACAAGTACCGGCAAAAAGGTATGCGTTATTTCATGTTAACATTCCAATCTTAAGTTTTAATACGGTGTTCAATAGCAGTGAAACTATAATATGTGCAATTTCATATTGTTTTTTTCAAGATAAGATGCATAACACTCAGCATGGTCAGTTGATGGTAAGCTAAATGCTTTTTTTCTTGATATTATGCAGTACAAATATCTGTTCAATAAATTTGATCACTGTTACCAATCAAAATATTTAAATTAATTTTATGTTCTTATGCAATCCATCAGACTGAATATGTCATAATTACTGTTCTATGTCAGGCTGACGATACAGATGCTTTGAATTATGCAGCTTTGAGCCTTCAACAAAAGCCCTCCACCTCTAGAAGACCCAGAGAAAGAAAATCACAAGACAATTCAATATATGCACATGTGAGACATCAATAAATTTACTTGCAATTGAAAAATATTCAGAGGTTTCCATTTGGAAGCCCTAAAATTTAGAAGTTAAAGTTGTCAGAATCCAAGGCAACCAGATTTAACAAGCTGTGAACTATTTAGAGTGCGAGTACTTAATTAAATTCTACTCAAGTTAGCCTTAATCTTGATCATTTATTGATGAACTTAAAAATCCATAAAGTTGCATTCAATAATGTATTAAAATTAAAATCTGTTGAGGTTCATTTGTTTTAACTCAAAATGTAATTCATATACATGTGTGTGTGTGTGTGTATTTTTTTATCAGTACCACTTAGATGTCAAACTGTTTTTTTTATTATTAGCCTATAATAGAAGTTAACACCTGTGATAAATTTCATAAACCCATGAAATCAGAGTACCAGTGTTTGTTTTTATTGGATTTTTAACAATTACCTTAATTTCTGTGTATGTATACATAAATATTCACACTCATGTGGCATATATTGGTACATACATTTTATATAGTAACAGTCTAAACAGTATATACTATAACAGTCTTATAGTAACAGTCTAAATTTTAGAAGCTGTTGTGTAAACGACACATTATATTAACAAAATGTGCTGAAATTGTGATAAATCACTGTCCATGGTACTGAAATACCATTCTTGAGTTATACTGCTTTTGTAATGTAGTAGCATTACTTCATTAGATATTAAATCCATCTAGAAATTGATGACATGTTTGTTCACAAAGAGATGACTAAGCCCATTAATAAACTGCTCATGTATTTAAAGTGTGACACAAGCAAGTTCATTTGCCATTTGCAATTAATAGATTGTACTAATAGCTCATCTTGACCTCTGACCCATGAAGATCATGGTTCAAAATATCCCCCTTTTTTTTCATTTCACACACTGTAGATAACTAGCGCACAGCAATTATGTTTTATAATTGTCTTCTGCCATTTTCAGAAACTATATTGTTACAGTCTTTTTACCTGCAAATATAAAAGATGAGGACTGAGATTACGGTTTACACGCAGGTAATGGTTAATGTGCAATTAACTTCACATAAATAATGTTTAGAAAATGTATGTTTTTGTTTGATTGTCCTTAATTGGACCTTTTCATATTCTAACTACTAAATAGCTATACTTTTGCTGTATGCATTATGCTGTGTTTGCCGGTTGACTTAATAATAGGTCCTTTCAAATATAGCAGTAAATCTCAAATAGTACATGATGGCCAGCCCTGAGAGACACATGGTGCAAACATTTGTGATGACACTTAAATGTCTTTGTAAGTGAAATATCACAGTGAATAATACAAGTGAGCATACAGTAAATACTGTATGATGGACAAAGGATGTAGATGAACTCCCTCTGGTGGAAACAGTAAAACTACCCTGAGGCCATCAAAATAGTCTGTAAGGTCTGCTGTGCAGTCGGCAGCAGCAAGAACCAGGTCGATATACTCTAGTCCTGAATTTTTTATTTTTTTTCACCCCGTCCCTTTAATTCTCCCTTTCTCATTCACATTGAGACACATCAATATACAGTGTGGTACTTTTTAGTGCAACTACAAAATACAAGAACACAGAAAGTTAACAAACAAACAAACAAAAAAGATATTGTAGTTATTCAATGTATTATAGACTTGTTAAGGCAGACTTCAGCAAAAACAAATTCAAAATTTCAAGTGCTTCACTCTAATAAATGGCTTTAGAACAATACAACATTTCCCTAGTTTTATTACTGCTGTTTCCTTTTGCTAATGTTGCTGTGGATCATAGGATTAAATCACACTATTCCACAACAGTGTAAAATACTAACAATTTAATTGTTTACAGAAGATGGAGGAATTACTGAAAGGAATTACATAAGCAAAGGTATAAATGAGTGAATAAATCAATGATTTATTTATCAGGCAGCTCATGTGATCTATATATTTTTAGTCCTTCTAGCCACCCTGCTCTTTTTTTTCTTACCTCCCACACTCATTCACAGCCCACAAACACTGTTCTCAGCGGAAATGATTTTTACTGCTCTTTTCCATTACATGCATTGTTTTTTTTTCTTTTTATGACACTAATTATACAGTAAGTTCAACAACTGTCTAAAAATAGATTTTTTTTAAAAAAAATTGACATTTAGAAGATGCTTCAATACATAAACAGATAAACAGTGAGTCATACCCGATGTGACTAAATAACAGATGAGAGTAATAATTAATAATGAACTGAGAGAAGGCAGGATAATAATGCCAAATAATGAATGATGTAGAAGTTCTTCTGTCCATTTATATCATAATATTTGCTTTATAATTAAGTGGCCTCATGGTCCAAATACTCCATTTACTTTGATTGAATATAATTCTGTGCATCATGTTATAATGCTAAACAAGGCAAGCAAAGACGAACTTTTAGGTTTTCAAGGTCAAGGTTTACCACTGGTACCGGCCTCAGTTCTGCTCATGAATTTCTGTTGTTGCATAACAGTTGTGCAGGATCCTCTAGCTGTGGTCAAAGTGTGACAGCAGGAAGGAAGAAAAACATACACTTCAGTTATGTTCACCACCAACTGCTGTTTAAAAAAAAGTTTGCACATAACACCTTACAGAATTACAGTATTATTTGATACAGATACAGCCACCTCTGCTGAAAAACAACAAACAAACACCTCTCAAATATCAATATAATATATGCCATGCACATGTTTAAATCAACATACATACTTCGATGTGTTAATAAAGTAATTTGTGTCAATAAATATTTTGTAGATGTTTAATTTGCATTCAGGTGTAAATGTGTCAGTCTGCTACAAAACTTTAAATTTGCTGTTAAAATGACTGTGAACATGCCATTAAAATGAGCATTATGTTGAATCAGCCAATAGGATCATGTAAATTTTCTTTCATACAGGGAGGTACAGTATATAAAGGTGAGTCTCTGTGTGTCTTTCTCTTTCGGACTGTGTTGAGAAGGAAGATGAAAACCAACCTTGATCTTAAATGAAGTCTGTAAGTACAGATTTAAAACAGAGCCTGTTTTTTTATTTATTTTTGTTTTGTTTACTTTCTGTTTTGTAAATCAGCTTTATAAAGCAACGTTTTTAACACATAATCCATGAATGACGTGCAGTCCTGCATTAAAACATTTGTTTAAAAAATATTTCAAATCCACACAATGTAAAACTTGTAAAGTTGTCAGGTAACCTAAAAATGAGTAACATCTAAAATAAGTTGTTTTACTCCAAAAAATGAGTAAATAAATAAAATAAAAATCTTCTTCATGTATGTAATTTTTTACTATTTTTATTTTTTCTAGATGATTCACCCTAGAGGTTCTGAATCAACTGGTTTAGAACTATCTCCTAAAAATGATTAATCATTTTTTCATCCTTTTGCTTTACTTTTCAAAATGTAAGTATTTATATGCCTGTACTGCATAATAAAGCAATTCAACAGCAAGCAATACTAACCATTTTCTCATCCAAGACATTTCATTTTGAATTGGTCTAGGCAGCTCAGACAATGCAGACGTTGTGTCTCAGAATCATCTGAAGATTGTTGAAGCTGGAGACAGTGTTAACTTCACCTGTATTAGTCCAAAAGAGTCAAGAACCACTATTGTTTGGGTCAAACAAAAAGCTGGAGAGAAACCCCTTTCAATTGCTTCATCATATCAAGCTTTAGCTGTCGTGTTTGAAAATGGCTTTGACAAACATAATCGCTTTTTTGTAGCAAAAGACGATTGCGGTTTTAATCTGAGCATCACAAATGCAAAAGAATCGGACACTGCAACGTACTATTGTGTTAAATTTATATATCAGTTCATATTTGAGGAAGCCACTGATCTGATTGTTAAAGGTAAGCAGAATGTTCACTTAAATATTACTGTGACACATGTAGTACATTGTGTCTGGTCAAATTACCATCATGTCATTGTGGTTTATTTTCTTTTTAGGCAGAGATGTGAACATGCAGTCTGACCGTGAGAGAGCTGTGATAGATCCAGTGCATCCAGAAGACTCTGCAGTGGCGCTGCAGTGCACTGTCCTCACTCAGAGCTGTGCAGGAGAACACAACGTCTACTGGTTCAGACGTGAATCTGAAGAATCTCCTCCAGGAATTATATTCACTCAGGAGCGCAGGAACGCTCAATGTGAGAGGAGCTCTGATGTGAACTCTACTGCACACAAATGTATCTACAACCTGCCCAAGAGGAACCTCAGTCTCTCTGATGCTGGGATTTACTACTGCGCTGTGGCCGCATGTGGAGAGATACTGTTTGGAGATGCAAGAAAACCTGACATGCCAGGTGCCCATTTAAGTTGCAAATTTCTGTCTGCTCACAGATTTGTTGCTAATTTTTTAATTATTTTGATTTTTAATTAAGGTTTTCAGGAACCTTGGAGTATAATTGCCCTGATTCTAGGAACTTTAAACTGTTTATCAGTGATTGTGATCATATTTCTGGGCACACAGCTGTACATGCAGCGACGAAAAGGTAGGAATTACTGCATAAAATTGCTCTAATGTGTAAGAAAATCCACATCTTTCAGAGACAGTGCAGTTACGTGTACCAATTCTTATTGTTTTTTCAAGATGGGACTCAGAATATTCAGATTGGTCACTTAATGGTAAGCAATTTAATATTCCATGTACTTTTATACCATATGTTGCTTATGTTGCCCTAATAGGCAATATATCTGACTGAATGTATCATAATTGCTGTTTTAGGATGAAGACAGAGATGCTCTGAATTATGCTGCTTTGAGCTTTCAACAAAAGTCCAGCGTCCCTAGAAGACCCAGAGAAAAACATACAAGATAATTTAATATTTGCACATGAGAAATCTATACATTTTGGTAAAAAATAAATTCTCTGTTGTTTAAAAAAAAGAGTTCTTTAAGTGATAAAGATTACTGAAATGCTATTAGAGTACTACAGTAGTAAAAAAAAAACAGTTTTTATACTTTGAAATTTCACGTTTAAGTCAGTGTTTTACTTGCAGTTTCTAATTGATTATGAAATTTACTAGAAATTTCTGAAATAAAAATTGTTTCTGGACAAAAAAATAATAAAAAATAATTTCAAATAAACTGAACTGTAATTTTACGCGACTTTCATGGACCCCTTTTTGTTGGATTTCTGCTTCAACACAGCATATCAGTTTTAGATTTACTGATTTGTTGAAAATGTCTTCGGCTAAGAAGAGGTGGAGAAGTTGAAATCCCTGTCCGTGGTACTGAAATGTGACAATTGTGACGATTTTGGAATTATTTAATATGATTAGACTACAATGTACTACTACTACTAACACATGCTTATGATGTTTACTCATGACAACAACATTAATTAATAAGTCAATATATACTTCTCATGTGTCTAGAATGTAGCAAAAACAATATTTTCACAGGAACATTAAACAATGTTCCAGAAATATGTTTATTGACCTATAGGTTGATAACCTTGTGGTCAATGAATCAAAATCAAAACAGATAATCTATCAACTTTTTCGTTATGATTACAATATACAATGCACTAAGTGTAAATAGCGATAGATGATATTTACACTAAGTGAAAATAGCATATTTTCTTAGCGATAGATGCTATTTACTAAGAGCAAATAGCAATGGATTCTATTTACACTAATTGAAAATTTGCAATATTTTTAGTAACATGCTATTTACACTAAGTGCAGATGGTGATAGATTCTGTTTACACTATGTAAAAATAGCAGCTTATTCAGTATTTTCAGTATTTACTATTATTGCAATAATTGTAGTCTTTTGCAATCTTGTCTAACCCTACCACATGTTGGTGAGCGGAGTTAGTGTAAATAGCCTCTGCCAACAAGGCGTGCTATTTGCACTTAGTATAAATAGACACTGCGCAAATTTAAACACATAATCAATCATATCTGGGATAGCATTAGTCTGCATCATATTTTTAAATAGTTACAAAAAGTGATGCTGCCCAATATTATTGATAAATGGCTCACAAGACCCCTCTAGTGGAAACATGTGGCAAATATCAAAAGATTATGAAAATATGAGGCTGTGAGGCCTGTACTACAATAAAATTAAGGTATTTGAAAATTCCACATTCATGCTAAAATGTTAAATCCCAATGTTAAAATTCTAACTTCATGCTAAAATTCTATGCTTACTGTCAGGTTTCAATATACATTATAGTAAAATGGAAAATAACTTGGTGTCCTGTTAAAAGCATGCATTGTAACTTGCAAGCCCAGCTGAGCACATAAAGTTTTTGTAGTGTTAAAATAAACTTACTATGATGTTTTTTTTTTTTTTTTTGTCCCCCAGCAGTAATCATCAAAAGGTAATTTAACATTTGAGAAACGTGCATGTGTGGTTTTTGATTCAGAGAGGTGTGAAACACATCAGTGGGTCAGTCTTGTGGTTGGAAAATGTTCAAACCACACTGCACAATCATGCAAACGTACATGTACAGAAGCATGCACAAAAACATCTGAGCCCACAAACTAAACATCTCAATGTAGTGGGTTATTAATAGGCAAATTCTTGCATGTAAAATAGTTACAGTGTGATTTGGGGAATTCTTCAAAATCTTTTATATTAATCTAAATTACTTGAATAAAATAGTACATATCTATTTATTTATCTATATAGTAATTTTCAATTGCAAATTTTAGAATGCTTCAGAATTTCAAAGTATTCAGTGCTGACAGTTATGTCTAAAGTTAAATGTTTCTCCACTGATGTTCACCACAGCAGTTCTCATTCTGTACTGAGCAGCTTCTTCCTGTCAGTCACTCTACAGGAAATGATGTATGCTGTCTTAAGTCATCTTACTGGTGCTCTAGTTGGTGTCATATATTTTTAAATGGGCATATGCTGACTTCGTGGAGGAGTCTGTGCATTGTGGTATTAATGGCTTAAAGCCCATTGTATTCCACTGCTTAACTAGGGTTGTTTGGGCCCCAGTTCAGAAAACACTTGATGGGGCTTCCACCACAACCACCTGCAGCTTAAACAGAGGATGTGTACTATTCACAATGTATTTTATGCTTATTGTCTCAACCAAGTTTGTGGTCTCAAGGCACAGACAAACTATAAAATGTATATGTGTCTCCTTAGATCAAAGTTCCCCTAAAGAATTATACAACATTAACCCAGTTATATCTTCATTTTTAAAAGCAAGCACAACCCATATTTCATTCAGAAATCTGAAATGTAGTATGATATATTGTTTGAAATTAGAAATGTTTGTATTTTTCCCTTTCATATTCAGAGTAAGGTGTTAGAATTAATGTATTTTAATGTAATTTATGCATGCTAACACCACAGCTGTCAAGCACTAAATATACTGTATATATATATATAAAAACATACCATTAAATAGTCCATAAGCGTAAGGCTCTGTGTAAGTTTTACACAGCCATGACATAGCATTGTGTGAGTCCAAATTTAATTGATTAGTGACAGAAAATTTGTTCACATTTTTGTTCACATTCTGTGTTCAGAAGGTGGATGTCACAAACTACTGTGTGGAAGCGAGGAGCATGAAGACGAAGGAGATTTCGTTTAATACATTTTAATATTCCAGACAGTGGATAACACAGGCAGGAGACACACGTAGCACATAACATTGAGACAATACCGGACAAAGGAATCACAAGACACGAAGATTTAAGAAAAGAAGATTTATTGAGGTTGATTATCTCTGTTTCTACATGACACAACAATGCACAACAAAAAAATTACAAACAAACAAATCAACCAGTCAGTCTTGTGGGCTCATGATGTTATTGCATAGCTAATATACTGTATTTTAACAATGAAGTTGTCTATGTTCTGTGTTTGCTTCTCTGACTTGTATGACGTGTCTTGTGGATTTCCATGGTCACATTTATGCCATTATTTTGCCCTTTAGTCAGTCACATACAGTATGACTCTTTTCTTTATTAATTTTACATGTACAGTGGAAGAATAACTGTGGAAATCAACATCAAGCTCTATCTGTTGATGTTGATCGTGTGATTTTTAAATAAATAAAAAATATGAAATACTAGTGCGTCTAATTTGTCTTAACAGGGGTCAGATGCCAGAACATCAAGACAGCAAAGAAATATCATGTATATATGTATCACAATATAACTGTGCTATTTTGTAATACATTAAACATGTAATTCTAAGGATTATATATTAATCCATGTTGGAAACTGACCCAAACAAACAAGAACTCCCTCTAGTGGAGTTAGAAAAACACTAACCAGAGGCCTGGAATGTATTTTGTCTGAATTTTCAAACAGTTTACTTTGTTATTATTTCAAGACATAATTGTGAATTGCTTAGAGTCTGGAACAAAATCTGTTATTGGTAAATATCCTCAGACTTGTTCTTTTGTTTTGAAAGTTATACTCTTTAGTGCTTTCTTCTAATGTTAACATGGGTTAAATCACTACTCCCCTGTCTTCTCTTGAATAAATCTGAAATTGAATAAATAATTAAACAAGTATGAGTAAAAGTAAAGGTGCTGACATGTTAAGTAAGACATTTAATGGATACATATTTTTGTTTGTAGGATTATATATTTTACCTCATCATTTTGTCATAAGTTTTTATTATTATTATTATTATTATTATTATATTTTATTTAAGTAATTTTTTTTTTTTTTTTTTTTTTTTTTTGCAGCCGAGCTGCAAGCATTAAAATATTATTTTTCTCTGCCAGAGGAAAGCAATGTTCAGTGGTTGGCCATTTGAAAGTTGTTTCTGTGGTTTCGATTCAAAGTGTGGTGCAAAAAAAAAAAAACAAGAAAGAAGAAAACAGACAAAGGCCAGTCTTGTGGGTAGGAAATGGCTTTAGCCGTGTTGCTATTGAAATATGCAAAGACCTTCATACATCAGAATACTGACCAGTGGGATGTGTTTGTGAATTTAAAACACCTCACCTGTGTGTGTGTGTGCGTGTGTGAGAGAGAGAGAGAGAGAGAGAGAGAGAGAGATGATTGATTGAATGCTAGAATTCATAGAATTGATTTGTTCTATTTTATTTAATTATATATACATGCATTTATTTATTTATTAAAATACATATATGTTCTAGATTCAATGTAAACACTATGCTTTGGCAATAAATTGTAACAATGGTCATGCCAATTTCTTTCTATCAAAATTATGCTTGCGCTGAAACGTTGTGTCTGCCTGTGTTTTCTGCATGAATATGAATATAAAAAGATTTTATTAGGTCGTGTCGTATGGCAGTGTAAAATTATTGATTATGTCTCTGTCCTTGGTGCTTAATTAACAAATCTGTGGCCCATAAACTTCTGACTTTAATGACCTTAAGGCCTAAAGAAAATCACAAAGCACTGGTTCTCATGGTTAATTCATTAATGTATGAAATGTATGAGGACAAAAGACATATTTTTAAATTAATAAAAATGTATAATGTCCACTGCTACACCCACTAAAATGATATGCAATATCAGGCCAATATTTTAAGGGGGGGGGGGGGTATAATGCTATTGCATGCATGTTGAGTTATTTACACTGTTAAAGAATTGGATTATCATGTTAAAAATGGCCAAAGTTTTGTTGGCAATCAGCGCTCAAGTGCTCTCACTCTTTAGCTCCGCCCACAGTGCCCACAGTAAATTATGTTAAAACATGTATAAATGACTCATTCTTGACAAAAGGCAAAAGAGCTGTGTGTGTGCGCACATTTAAATAATGTCGGGCTGTAAACGGGTTCGGGCTTTTGGCTCGGGCCCTGTCGGGCCTAACTTTAAAGGCCCGATTACAGCTCTAGACTGCATATGTATGTACAGATGTCAAAATTTATGTAAACCTTTAGTTTTAATATAGGCAGTTTGTCAGATGTCAGCTAATAGTACATAACCCTTTTTTTTTTGGTAATGAAAGAATAGCTGGGTCTTACCATGTTGTGGTTTTGATGCAGCAAGAGGTGTGAAAACAGAAACAAGTCTCAGTGTAAACTATTTAGTGACATACTCACTAACACTCAAATCTGACCCACCTGCCAACTTTATAATGCAACTAATTTTATAATGCTAAAAATAGCATTTTTGATATTCAGTTACAATGTAACTTTGGTCTGTGATTTTCAGTAAATCTGCTTTAAAACAATACAGACGTATCAGGAAAAAGTGCTTAACTTGTAAATACAAATAGCAAAACAAATAACTGTTAATATTCTAATCATAATTTTCTTTTTTTCCACATTTATATTACATTTAGATGTTGACTTCTTAAAGAAACAAAAGTGCAACATTGCAAACTTCATGACATGAGCTGATTGGCTGCTATCACACAAGTGGTTTCAGCTCAATGCAAACCCAAGTGACCAATCAGCTCTTAAAGGACTGAATAAATAAGACAGAAGTGCATATGCTTCTCATTTGTCTGAAGCCGAGATTGAAGGAGACATGGTATGGACAGTTTAATGATCTACCTCTATTAGTTGGTGTGAAAAGTTTTTTTTTTTTTTTTTTGGTGGCGTGGGTGGTGGGGGGCTGATTCATGTTTTTATTATATATATATATATATATATATATATATATATATATATATATATATATATATATTTATTTATTTTTTTCAGGGGAATTTTGGAAGACCGCTGATGATCATAAGATTTTGTTTTGTTTTGTTCTCCTCAACAACAGGTAAATGTACTTTTTTATACTTCTATACTTTACAACAATCTATCACTACATAACACTAAAGGACCTTGCATACTAAGTCTGAAATTTTCATATGCGTTTTTTAGTTTTTTTCGTATTCGTCATCCTTTCCTATCAAAATGCTTGTTACGGATGCGAAAACGCAGAAAATCGAACCTGATACGAATTTTTTTTATGAAGGATGAAAGTTTCGGAGGCAGTGTGTAAACGTGATTGACACAACGTGAGGTTGTATTTATTTTTTAACGTGCAAAAAAAATCAGACAAAAATTTCAGACCTTTATGTACCTTTTTAATTTTGCAGTCTGCTCCTCTGATGTGGATGTTGTTCAGGAGGATCGTGTAAAAATAGTTCGAGCTGGAGAGGATGTGAACCTCACTTGCACAATTTCAAATGTTCTGCAAACAACAAAAGCATGGTTTAAACAGACAGCTGATGGAAAATCTTTACAAATTGTATCTTTATATTTAAATCAACAACCCAGTTGGAATGAGGACTTTGAGAAAACAAATCGTTTTAATGTTATTAAAGGAGACGATCATTTAAATCTGACCATTTTAAAGATAAAGCCTTCAGACTCAGCAATGTATTTCTGTGTAGTCTCGTCATATTACATCATTGGAATGGGTGCAGGAACCAGATTACTTGTCAGAGGTAAGTTTTCCTGTTTATTATTGTAGATTTGTTTGGTTTGTGGTGTCTGATTTTTTGTCCTTACTATTTCTGTCTCTCTTATGTCCCTTTTAAAGATGCAGCCATAGGTAGAAACACAACTCTTCAGCAGTCTTTGATAGACACGCTTCATCCAGGGGATTCTGTGAGTTTGCAGTGCAGCATCTTCACTGAGAGGTGTTCAGGAGAACACAGTGTCTACTGGTTCAGACAAAGCTCAGGAGAATCTCAAGGAGTGCTTTACACCAAAGGAGAGAGAAATGGTCAGTGTGAGAACAGCACAGAGTCTCAAACACAGAGCTGTGTCTACAATCTCTTCAAGAGCAACGTCAGTCACTCTGATGCTGGGATTTATTACTGTGCTGTGGCCGCATGTGGAGAGATACTGTTTGGAAAAGGAGCTGAACTCAATTTTAGAGGTATGTTTTTGGATAAATATTTGATGTTTTCACTCAGGAGAAACATTTTGTTCAAATATCAGCGGAAATAATAACATTGAACTGATTTACTATTAGCTCTCTGAACTATGTCTTGAATTTTTGGTAATTTCAGAGAGTGTCGAAGTGAATCCAGCGCTGCTTGTTCTTGGAGTTTTAAACGTCATATTTTTGACTTTAGCTGTGTTTCTGGCCATAAAACTATGTCAGGATCCAAATAAAAGTAAGGTTTAATTTTGGCACACATACTGTATACTAATAATATATTTATATATAAAAATGCAATAACTGACACTACAAAGATATTATATTTGATTGCTTTTTAATTATCTTTTTTTATTCATCCACAATCAACAAATCTCTAGAGTGTCAAGTAAGTGCTTACATTTATGTTTGTGATTTCAAAAGGTTCAAATCATATACTGTAATTACGGTCAGTCTTAAGTGCAAATGATGTGCAGTCTTCTTAAGACTCAACTTTACATTTTATGTGACATTTTATTCTCTGATTTTTGTTTATTTTTCCTCGTTATTGTAGAGTGAAGACATTCTGAGTTTTGCAGCAAAAGGTTATCACATGGCAAATGAACCCAAAGTAAAGATTACTGAAGAGGATTCTCTTGTGGCATACAGCATGTACGAAAAAAAACAGCCTATAATCGCTAAAGATCATTAGAAACATCAGTTTTCAGTTCAAGCCTAAATGCTGCATAAGTTTATGGGGTAAAACATGCTTACATTTTCAGTACTGCTTTGTAACAATGTACAATATACATGCCAGATTTGCAGTCTTTTTAATGCAATATGTAATTTCATTTTTAACATGTTATTTAAGTTTCACATATAGTTGGCTGCATGTACATATGGCCATCTATACAGAACAGAAATCCAACCACAGATGTTTGCTCTGTTTAGTTACATTACAGTATATTGGGTTTTTGACACTTGATTGTATCTAAAATCTGATGATTTGTCTCAAAGTACATGAAACAAATTCCTTTTCATATGCTCAGTAGAAATGCAAGACATGATGTGTAATCTACAAAGTAATTTTGCATAAATGCTGTTATATGTAAAATGATGCATGATCTGTTATGTCTACAGTACATACATGTTTTTAATCTTCCGCCCAAAAATGTAGCAATACAATATATGAGTGGCTTTACATTTCTGTAAATAACAAGACATGAAGTCTGCATTATACATTATTGTTTCTGTATCTTTTATTCATTGCTGCATATCTTTTTTTTGTTTTGGTGTCAGACAATTTAACATCCAAACAGACTTTTCATTTATCAAATATGCAATTTCACTCAGAATATTTCCGGTAACACATTTTAAAAAAATAAAAATAAAATAAAACATATACCAACAGTACTTCTGAAGTGGTCTTACTGATTGCATAACACATTTGATACATTTTCTTGATTTTATGCTAATGAACTTGCATAATTTTCTTTAAACCCAGTCCAAGGTTATTTTTTTCCAATCATTACAACAAACGTTAGCAAACAAATCCAATTTACTCACCAAATTATCACGACTTCACTGTGCATAATATTGGTCATATGTGAAAACTCAGAGCTAACAAATAATCAGGACACTGGAGAAAACAAGAATTTACTTTTACCTTATTCCTGAGTTTTTCACCCTGTGGATGGAATATGACTGCACTGCAGCCTCTATGACAAACGTTTCTCCAAGAAATAGGAGAGGCCTGCAGAGATATTGAAGCACATGAATGGATGGTAACGTTAGGCCTATCGATTTGAAATACACGCACTTTCTTTTACTGTGAAACTCTCATGGTCAGGAAAGCCACCTGCTGGCTTAACAGGAACATATTTCCTTATTCTCATTTATTTATGTGTATTTACTTTCTCATTTACTGATTGTCAGTGTAAACAAACAACGCTGAAAATGTCATCCAATCACAATATATTCTTTGACGTTTTCACTCCGCGCATTATCATTGCGGCCTCTCGTTTCAGATTGACAGATTCATCAGCCAATCAAATCGCTCGAATTGAACCTGGTGGGTGTAGTTTATTATTGCGTAACTCATTACGCAAATGTATGTACCAAACAGCGCCAGACGTGTTCTGCATGAATTTATTATAAACCCATTTTCACTTCATATAATCATTGGCAAGTGTGTATGTGTATTTGTGGGTTTTCTGATTTCTTACTGATTGCTTACAGTGGATTCATATAAGTTTAAACGAAGCATTCAGTGTTATGTCATGTTTTTGTTGGGAACTTTAAAGTTAAATAAAATTCCACTGCATATAAGTTGGCTGTGACGTAAGACGCACTATCGTATGTGTGTTCAGGATGTTATGTTTACTGTCAAATGCTGTTTTCATGGCATGAATCGCAGCACAGACTCATAATGCAAATGCGAAATGCAATTGAATAAATGGTGAAAGAAGATTCTGTCTGGATGATTCTGGGATCTTGGCTCTAACTAAGAGGTGTTTTATACACGTTGTCTTTTGTCTCTTCATTCATTCATTCATTTAAATTTATGCATTTATTTATGTATGTATGTATTTGTTTGTTTGCATTGGGCAAAAGTATTGCCCAATATTAGATATTTATTAGTTTCTGTCTATTTTAAGATTTAAATTACTTTTGTCATCATGTAGCACTGTAGTTAAAGTACAACAACCATTCAATATTACTATGAAATGTGCAATAAACTGTTTTAGACCATAAACACAAACTATTTTGTGCAAAGTATAATGTTTTAGGAAGGAATATTTATTCATCTTTCATATTTTCTTTGAATAAACTTTTTGTTGTTGGTGGTAATTTTACTTTGTTTTTCCATAGTAGCACAGATTTATAACATCAGGCATTTATTGATTATAGGTTATTACATGAAAATACAGTGGCATGCGAAAGTTTGGGAACCCCTAGAATCTGTGAAAATGTGAATAATTTTAACAAAATAAGAGAGATCATACAAAATGCATGTTATTTTTTTATTTAGTACTGTCCTGAGTAAGATATTTTACATAAAATATGTTTACATATAGCCACAAGACAAAAAAATAGCTGAAATTATTCAAATAACCCCCTTCAAAAGTTTGGGAACCCTTGGTTCTTAATACTGTGTGAGGTTACCTGGATGATCCACGACTGTTCTTTTGTTTTGTGTTGGTTGTTCATGAGTCCCTTGTTTGTTCTGAACAGTTGAACTGAGCACTGTTCTTCAGACAAATCCTCCACGTTCTGTAGATTCTGCAGTTTTCCAGCATTTTTGCATATTTGAACCCTTTCCAGCAGTGACTGTATGATTTTGAGATCCATCTTTTCACACTGAGGACAATTGATGGACTCAAACACAACTATTAAAAAAGGTTCAAACATTCACTGATGCTCCAGAAGGAAACACGATGCATTAAGAGCTGGCTGTTGAAAACTTTTGAACAGGATGAAGATTTCCAACTTTTTTCTTTTGTTGAAATATATATTTTTTTCCATTTATTACTGCCCTTCGGAAGCAACAGAAGATACTTGCATGTTTCCCGGAAGACAAATTAAGTACAATTTACCTTGATCTTCAAATTCAAAAAGTGTTCTCCCTTCCGGCTCTTAATGCATCGTGTGTTCTTCTGGAGCATCAGTGAATGTTTGAACCTTTTTTAATAGTTGTGTTTGAGTCCATCAATTGTCCTCAGTGTGAAAAGATGGATCTCAAAATCATACAGTCACTGCTGGAAATGGTTCATATATGCAAAAGATGCTGGAAAACTGCAGAATCTACAGAACGTGGAGGATTTGTCTGAAGAACAGTGCTCAGTTTAACTGTTCAGAACAAACAAGGGACTCATGAACAACCAACACAAAACAAAAGAACAGTCGTGGATCATCCAGGTAACCTCACACAGTATTAAGAATCAAGGGTTCCCAAACTTTTGAAGGAGGTTATTTGAATAATTTCAGCTATTTTTTGTCTTGTGGACTATATGTAAACCTATTTTATGTAAAATGTCTTACTCAGGACAGTACTAAATTAAAAATAACATGCATTTTTTTATGATCTCTCTTATTTTGTTAAAACTATTCACATTTTCACAGATTCTGCAAGGGGTTCCCAAACATTTGCATGCCACTGTATGTAAGCTATAAGCATTTTAGCCACAATGCATCACTAATGTTTGTGTCTGCCTTTGTGTTCGAAAACAAATGGATCATAAAAACAGGTAAGTAATGTTAAAAATTTGAACATTTGTTGGAAATGGATAAAATACACATTTCTTGGCCTACACTATGAAGTTATCTATCTAGTTGAGAGGTTGCAAAAAATCCATTATGCACCATTCTAACATTAACTAATGTGAACTGTAAGATTTTTGCGGTATGACATTATTAATTAAGTTTGCAGACATTTCCTTACCCTAAATCACAATACAATGTAATGCTTCATACAGGTAAAACATCTTTGAAAAATCTATGCAAAAATTCCTTCATATTAACACAGTACATTGGGCTCTATTTTTATATTCAGCTGAGACAAGAACTTAGATCCCTGAAGCATCAATTCAAGTTGGCCAAGGAAGAGAAAACTGTTCTGTCAGACCTAACAGATATCACACAGAGGAGGCGGATCACACTTAGGCTGGCTGAGGGGCATTGAAGGGAGGGCAAGCACTTTGCAGCGCTTTCATTTCCAAAACCTTTAATTACACTAAGAGACTACTAGGACTGAAGCGAAGTGGCCACCTTACTTGCTCCGTAGAGGAGGTTAATCACCTCAATCTCAATTTCAGTGACACCAGAGAGCAAGTGAGGCACTGGTGGCACCTCCAGACCCGGGGACCCAGTGTAACATTTCTGAGCCCACCCTGAAGGAATTCAAAGAAGTAGTCAGAGCTGCAAAAGAGCAAGATCTGCCCTTGGCCCCAGCAGGGTATGTATACTAGCAGTTCCCAAGGCTCGTAGCACGACTCTAGAAAAACTTGAAGGTGATCTGGTGAAGATGAGAGGTGGCTGCTCAGTGGAGGCATGCAGAGGGTGTGTGGATATCAAAAGAAGAGGATTAAAATAATATTGAACAGTTTCATATCATCTTGCTACTCTGGCCCAACATCTAACTGAGTTCCTCTTGAAGATTGGATATATAAACACCTCAGTACAGAAGGGAGGAATCCCAGAAGAGACTGGATACCTGGAGCACACAGGAGTAGTAACACAGCTGATCCAGGAAGCAAGGGAAAACAAAGAAGACCTTGCAGCACTCTGGCTGGACCTAACAAATACCTATGGCTCCATTGTATGATGTACCAATGACAACAGTGGAAGCTCTAGAAAAAGCCATCAGTCAGTTTCTCCGGAGGTGGTCCCTAAGCATTGCTCTGAATGGACATTCCACTAAGCTGCAGCTTCCCATCAGCCATGAGTTCAAAGTCACTCAAGCCAGTGAAGTTACACTCTAAAAAAAATGCTGGGTTAAAAACAACCCAACTTGGGTTATTTGGCAACCCAGCGCTGGGTAAATATTGGACAGGACAAATTCTGGGTTATTTTGACCCAGCTGGTTGGGTTAAATGTTTTTACCCAACATGCTGGGTTGTTTTATTTAAGTCATCTATTGTTTATTGTATAAATTAGTATATTGCTTGCTTAAAATGGACTGGAAATAATAATAAAAAAAATAAAAAAAATGAATTACTAGAGGCAATACCAATAATCAAAAGATGAACATTTATTATTAAGCAAGAACACATGGAAAAAATACATGACAAATTAAATTTATTTGGGTGAATCCAGCATAGTTTACAATATTACATACATTTAAACTCGTTTAACAAGCATTTTGAGACATGAAAATGTAACATTTAAAAGTAGCATTTTAATTTAAGTGTATTCAACCGTTCTCTGTAATTGCTTTTCACCGAAATAGTGCTAATTCTCATGCCGGTGTGTCGCCGAAATCTGAGCCGGTGAAGGGCTACTGTACGCCGGGGAGCTGTGAACTTCAGAGCACGGCCTCGCGCTTCACTCGTAGCTGAAAGATGCCGTGACTGAATCCAAAACCTGCCCATAAACAAACAGTACTGAGATTAGAGAACAGATTTTAACATCAAATTAAATCACACTCAGTATTATGTAACGAAACTCCTCTGACATTAAAGTTGAAACTGCAGGAATCCTGGTAAAGACCAGAAGGAAGTGGCAGGCCTAGGAAGCTGTCAACAGAGCGGAGGCACAGTTGGGGCACAGAATCTTGGTGGGCACTGTGGTGGTTGGGTGGGCAGAAATGGGCAGTCTTCCCAAACCACACTATGATAAAACCTATGGAAAAGAGAAGCATCAACTGGTTCAGGATGAGATACGCGAAATAGTGGAGGAAGAACAATGCAGTAAGACAGTCGTCATGTGCAAACAAAGAGCTCTGGAGAGCCAAACTGTTATGCATTAAGTTTCTCATTCATTCAATTTATGACGATCTCTCCAGTCTGGCCAATTTGCATAGCTGGGGAGTGGCATACACACCTGCATGTCAACTGTGCAGAGGGGGAACCTTGAAGCATATCCTCAGTTGCTGTTCAAAGGCATTGGGGGAAGGGAGATATTGCTGGCGCCATGATCAAGTTCATGATCAAGTCTTTGGGGGACACCATCAGCAATCCAAGAGTTCAAGAAGCAGCATGCCCCCCAAAATACATCTCCTTTATCAGAGCTGGGAATAAAGCACACCATCGGTCTAGCTCTGTGGGAGGGCTTTTAGCCACTGCACGGGACTGGCAACTCCAGGTTGACCTAGGAAGGCAGCTCAAGTTTGAACAAACATTGCAAACACACTACTTCACCCAGATATGGTGTTAACATCAGAGGCGACTGTCCCCCCCCAGGAAGAAAGAATTGAGGAAGCCAATGAGCGTAAGAAGGCTAAATATGGAGATCTCATCACAGAGTGCTAGAGCAATGGATGGAGAGCCTGCTGTGAGCCAGACGAAGTTAGGTGCTGGTTCAGTGGCGTGCACAGGCCTCCAGAGCGGCAGGGGCGAAATGGCGTTACGAGGGCACAATCTCGGCTAGGGGTATCACGATTCACAATTTTATCACATTTCTTTGTCATGTTGGTTTTTCTATTTTGCAAGCTGTTTGAGCATTACAGCCAAACTAATGTCCCTATTATAAAGACAAAGCCTTTCAAGATAACAAAATATAAAGTATGGCAGATATTTAGGCCAAAGTGGGTGAAGATAAAAATCTTTGTCATTATTTTATCTTTGTTATTAAAAAATGAGAACAAAGATACACATTACAAATACACATAATATGCAAATAAAATAAACAGTGTTTTATTTTCAGGTAGGCTACAATAGGTGTATTTAGCAGGAGCTTTTAAGAAACTGAATGAACAAATATAAAAATAAAACACTATATACAGTAGATTGATTCCTATTAAAGGAACTGTATTAAAGTTTTTCAGTCAAGAGTAATGAGTGATTTTTCTCTTTGTGTTTGGTGTTTTATTAACATTAAAGGAATAATTCACCCATGAATTAAAATAGGCTAGTGTTTTATTTTTATACCTTCATTTTACTCACTCAAAAGTTGTTTTAAACCTGAGTTTCCTTCTTCTGCTAAACATAAACACTATTTTGAAGAAGGTGGAACACCAAACAGTTGCAGGTCCACAGTGACTTCCATAGTATTTTCTTCCCCCTACTGTCAAAGTCAATGTGGACCAGCAACTGTTTGGTTACCCACATTCTTCAAAATATCTTCTTACAGATGTGAATGTATGTGACGCTGTACAGTATATTGATACGGCGGCACCAGAACTGCAGCTGATAGAATGTGCGCTGTAGCACAATACTACGATATTTCTTCAAAAGCAGATCGTGGAGACATTTTTATCAGGGCCGCTGCTGGCCAAATGGGTGCCCCAAGCAGGATTTTATTGTTGTGCCCCCCTCCCTCAAATATTATGGAAGTTTAAAAAACCACCTACCATAGGGGTCAAAATAGAATAAATAAATTGTAATTAAATTGTATTATTTACAAATTACAACTGTAGCTCTAGACAGTTACCTATGGCAGTAATACAGTTGTCTGATTGATGTTATGGTCTCAAGCATTGGTTAATTTTTGGTTAATTTTTGTAAGGGTTGTGATGTCCTCATGTTTTTTTTTTTGAAGAAATTGTCATCTATAGCAAAAAAGTGGCCAAAAGATATTTGAATGAAATGTTTGGTCAATAGCCTATTAAACAAGGATATGATCGTCCTGTAAGTGTAACAGCAGCAATTACCAGGACTTTGGCTCCTTTTACAGGCATTTATAACATGTAATGTTGAAAAAAACAATAGACACATCACAAAATTTGTAATGGTTTTACTGGTTATAATGGGACTTGTATTGGTTTTACTGGAAACTGTAATGGACCCTGTGGGTCTCTACTGGTAATTGGTCACCTTCTATTGGTGGCTTGTTAAAACCAATAAATCCTAATGGAATATGCCCCAAAACACACGACAGAAAACTATTTTTTTAATGGTGTTAATGGTTAAAAGTTGATGGTTTGTAATGGCATTTGTGATTTATTTGTGATTAATTTGTGATGGTGTTAGAATTTTCTGTGATCTATTGTTTTTTTCAGCAGAGTTGCCTCATTATTTTTATATAATGCGTTTTAAGTCATTTTAAATGGCTGTTGTTGGCTAGGTCTGTTTTTATAACCACACACAAAAAAATATATATATATATTATCTTAATACTTCTTTGATTATGAATGTAGCCTACCTGAAAGTGACATGCAGGCTTCGTTTTCATCTTGTTTTTTTCTTTTCTCGGCTCCGGACTGCTGATGTCTTTTCACGGGCATAGTTGTCCATCAATTATGATCATCTGCATTCAGCCGCAGACATGAGGCGCGAGCGGTCGCGGGCGTGGATGCGGGAATGGTGCGTCACTTTTTTTTTTTTTTTAGCAACTGGGATGGTGCCCCCCGGGAGTTGCTGCCCTCAGCAAACTGCATAATCTGCATATAGGCAGGGGCGCAGATGGCACTGGGGACGGGGGGGACATGACCCCCCCAGATTCATAGTGACCCGATCCGTCGAGTAGCCCCAGAGTGCACCCTGGACGATGGGGCGGGGCGACACATTTGGGCGGGGCGACACGTGTCGCTCCGCCCACCCCGAATTCTATTGGTTTATAACACGGCAAATCCTATTGGTGTAGACCCAAGCATGCCTTTGTGTACGATTTTGTAATTGATTTGGCCATATTACAGAAATATTATGTGCTAACTCTAGAATCATAGGCCTATCTTAATTATTATCTGTTTAGTAACCATGGTAATTTTAGTCAGATGAAGTGATCGTTTACAAATAAACTCTTGATGACTTCACCTCCGGGTTCTTCAGGCTGAATAGCGCTTCATTCATATTTCCTTGAGGATCGGCAGGCCGCGGATCAGCACTAAATTGGGATTTTATACGCAAATTATGATCATTTAGATGCATTTTAGAGATGGACAAACAAACATAAGCGGCTGATTTTACGTTTTAAAGCACGAGCGTTTTTGTTGTTGTTTAAAGAGATGTTACGTTGCTCAATGCGTCACAAACTTGTATAAAATGTTTTCATGGCAAGCAGTGTTTCCTTGTTTATATCTTAATAAAATATTTGAGCCTATATTGATTCTCTTACAATTTTAAAGGTTCCTATAGTAAATGAGTGCCCATGACATCAGATATTAAAAATCCAATTTCTGTATCCACATCCTCATTATGTGCGTGTTCTAATCTGTGTACGAGATGAAGATTCAGTTATTAACACTCGATCATTGTAGCCATATAGACCTGCATAACTATTGAATATTAAATCACTCAGAGCTGTAAATCTGTGGAATAGGTACATGAGCACTTTTAATGAGTAAAAGAGCCCTTCTCTGTGATTAATATTTTATTTATTTATTAAAGACTATAACAACTAGGCCTACTAAAAATCTAAAATCAATATAGTACAGTGATTCCTGGTTCTTTTTAAAGGACTGAGCCACAAAACCAGTAATTGAATTTGTGCATAGTCTATATAGCCTATAAAAGTATAAATAAAAATGTTGCAGAGAAAATTAACATTTATTGCTTAAATACGAACTAAAGCACATTAATAATAATATTTGCTGTAGGTCAGATTTAATAACAGCTGTTTTAGTAAACAAAAAACATTTAAAATAGGACTATATGCAAAAAAATAATAATAATAAAAAAAAATGTTTCAGCAAGGTTTTTATTCCCATTCTCCACACATAAAACCACAGTTCATGCTGATGGACTATTTGCTATTATTGTCTTATTTGTCACCGCAGTTGTTCTTGAAAATAAAACCATTTGCGATTTTGTCCTGTTTTACTGAACTACAGTGAATTATCATCGTCCATTTTTGCTTATCCACCGATCAATATGGCTACATATAAATATACATTATACAAAACAGCTAAATCTCAAACAGTGGATCATTTTAATCAACATCGCCCAGCTAAAACTGCTCAATGTTTAAGTATATCTGCTTCTGTGAAAAGTGCAATAATATCTGACTTCATTTAACCTGTTGAGGACCACTATTTATGTTCATCACACAGAAACATAATTAATATTTCTCATAGGTGAGGCTATTTATAGCATAGATAGGACTATATCATGGCCACGAATTAAGAATTAAGAATTCGTGAGCCGCTCATATTACACAGCTCTGTTCTGCCCGAAGTACTCGGAGATGCGCCACCAAGCGTTTGATAGGAACTTAATCTAACTAATTCGTCATAAGTTTTTTAAAAAAAACACATTTGCTAATTGATTCTAACTAAAATCGTTGTTGTTAGCACTTAATATTTCTGTAGTACAGCCAAACAGCGTAGATCATTCATAAAAACGTATATAAATGAATGCTCATGCGCAAACGTCTACACCAATAAGCTCTGCTGTATTATAAACCAATGAAATTGGGGGTGGGCGGAGCGATACGTGTCGCCCCGCCCCATCGTCCAGGGTGCACTCTGGAGTACTTGGATCCGTCCCCCTCACTGTCTCTACGAAAGGCGACATCGGTAAACAGAGGATCAATCAGGGTTTCCTCTAGTTGCGGCCCGGACCGCCGCTCCTTTAAACGTGCACGAAGCGATTTTTGAAAAACGCTTTTGAGGCAGTGCCTGACCGAGTCCCAAAACACACGTGCAGCCAACCAGCAGTAAGGGGGCGTGTCTTGTACTGATAGACAGAAAAGACCGCTCAATTTGAGTGTACATGACGGATATTAGCAGATCGACTACAGATAGAGAGAAATGGCAGATAAAAAAAAGAGGAAAATATCAAAGAAACAAAACATTAAAAATAAGGGTTATGATCAGGCAAGAGGTAGGACCCGTGTAAATATTGGAGCAGCTTTCCAGCGGTGGAGAGAAATTTAAGGAGCGGGAAGGGCTCGAATCGGACGCCGAGGTTGTGTTGTTTCTTTTTGACAGGTGAGTAACGTTGATTTTGCTTTGTTTCACACAACTTATCCTTGTTGGCTTTTGCTTGAATATGCTTGTGTCTTCTTCACTTGTTTCCGCGATCGTCGTTGCCATGGTTGTGTACGTACATGTGGGGCGGAGGTATCAAAATAGGGGCGAGGTCTTTTTCTCCAGTCTTCAGTGTCACATGATCCCTCATTCTAATATGCTGATTTATAATCAATGTTGGAAAACGTTGTGCTGCTTCATATTTTTTGGGATGTGTGATATTTTTTTCTGTATTCTTTGATATATAAAAAGTTAAAAATAACTGTTTATTCAAAATATAGATTATGTGTCACAATACACACTAGGCTACTATTCAAAGATTTCGGGTCAGTAATTTTTTTCTTTGCTTTTTTTAAAGAAAATAATACTTTTATTCAGCAAGGATGTGTTAAATGGATAAAAAGTGATAGTAAAGACTTATATTGTTAGAAAAGATTTATATTTTAAATAAATGCTCTTTTGAACTTTTTATTAAATCAAAGAAAACAGTATCAACGGTTCCAAAAAAATATGAAGTAGCACAACAGTTTCAACACTGATAATAAATCAGCATATTAGAATGATTTCTGAAGGATCATGTGACACTGAAGACTGGAGAAATGATGCTGAAAATTCAGCTTTGATCGCAGAAATAAATTATGTTTTAAACTATATTAAAATAGGAAACCAGTATTAGAAATTGCAATAATGTTTCACAATATTACTGATTTTTTTTCTGTATTTTTGATCAAATAAATACATCCTTGTTGAGCATAAGATGGCTCCGTTAAAAACAAGGTCAATTATTTATTAGGTTTATAATATAGGCCTAACATAATAATATAATATCAAAACAAACTGAAGCATTTAAACATATAGGATAGAATAGAATAGAAGACAAACTGAAGTATTAAAACTCAGATCTGTAAGTTAAATATAAAAAAGTGAATTCTTCTATATCTAAACATTCACAGTTCGCACAATACACCTGCGTGTGACTGTAAATGTACCGTTCTGTGTCCATCATCCGCTATTTCCAGCACTTAATCAAGCCACTCTTCTTTAATACATGATGACGTTTTATTTCACATGCAGAGGTGGACAGTAGTGAAGTATTTTTACTTTACTCAAGTAAATTTAAAAAGTATCTGTAGTTTATCAGAGGGTTTTTCTTTGGAAAACTTTACTTCACTTCATTCCAAAGCATAATGTCATACTTTTTACTGCACTACATTTCATAAAATAATGTTGTTGTTTTTTTACCTTTAATACTTAAGAACATTAAAAATGTAGTACTTTCTTGTACTCAAGTAAATCTTTGAATTATTTTTACTTGAGTAAAAGAAAGTAATAGATTTCTAATGTAATTAAGTATTAAATGATATTTAATATGAAACATAGTGCAGTAAAAAGTAGGCTACAATATTATGCTTTGGAATGTTGTGAAGTAAAGTTTTCTAAAGAAAAACACTATAAACACTATAAATTTCATTTAAAGTACTGACACTTGATAAAGTACTTTTACAGCAAAGTGAAAATACTTCACTACTGTCCGCCTCTGTTCACGTGTCATTGCGTTTGCATTGGCTTTCGATTTGAGCTATTTTGTCCGCAACCATTAAAAGATTTGGTTTCTACAACGACTCATCTTTCTATGAAACCTGTAAACCGCATTCACCGGTTATAACTCTATAGCGATATCAACTCTATAGCGGTTTACCCGAGCATTGCAGTTCATTCGCTTTTACTAGAATTTAATCAAATGGATTTCCCAACTAATTTTTGCGTGTGTGCCGCACATTATTTCCTCTGCGCGGCCGCAGAGGGAACATTGCTCCTGACCCTGGGGTCCTATGAGGAGCTGGTAGCTGCCTCAATTGTGTCTGTAGCAGTAACCATAGTGATCGTATACTATCATCTCTGACAGAGCTGGTGATTTTTCTGGACTGAAAAAATTGGACTGCTGCTTCGTCCCCCCCAGTTAAAAAATCCTATCTGCGCCCCTGCATATAGGGACCATATAGGGACCGCAAGGGCACTTTAGCGTTGGACCTCAAAGGGTCAGGGGCTCGAGCCCCCCATTGAGGAAATTATTAAACTGAAAATATATATTTTTTTAAGAAAGCTACCTATTTATTTTAAGATAATTAGCTCAGCTCTGCAGTTTTATTTTGGCGGTGATTGTTAGTTCCCAGCATGCTTTGCATGGCTGGATATGGAGAGTAAATATTGCAATTAAGTGCTACCTGATGTGCTATTGAGTAAAGGGAAACATGTATTAATGTTTAATGTGCAGTTATGTTTGACATTTGAAAGAGTTTCTGTTATGTTGAAATTGCTGTCATTATTATTGTGCAGAAGAGTGGAGCTTCTGGTTATGGATAACTTTACTATGAGGCATGATGCTTTGTTCAATGAGGAGTAGCTTTGCATTAGTTTGCTAGTGCAGAAAAGTTTTATTCCTACTTTGGTTGTCTGGCTGTATACAGTCTAATAATTGTACAAAATAGCTCAAAGCCAAATTCAAACAGGCCTTACTCAAAATCACAAACTTTTGAGAATCAACTTAAAATAAATGAGCACATTTCACTAATAATATTAAATTCATTGTGTAAATAATTTAAGAGATTTTACATGATTTATTCAGGTAGATTCCATTAAAAACATCAAGCCTTAAATACTACTCAAAAAATAAAAAGATAAAATAAAAAGATGTGTAATATTGTTACCATGTTTTTATTTATTTATTTATTTTAAGTAGATAGCTCATACCATTTTTTTCAGTGTATTACTAAACTCAGGATCTTTCATATGGGGGCCCTTTAAGGGTTTATTTTCTGGTTACATGCTTTGGAACATCTTATTTCCTGCTTTTTTCCTCTGTCAAACCACATAATGTATAGCAATGAAACAACATATTAACCAGATAGTTTTGAGAGAAGACAGCTTTTGTTAACTATAAACTTGTAACTAAACAGTATGTTTTATAATGTGTCTTATAAAAGAGATGTTTTTGGAGCAATGGAAAATGGTTGGGTTAGATTTTTTTTCTAGCCATTTTGATGTGGCGAGGGGTGTGAAAGCATAAAAGTTAAGGTGAAAGTGCATATGTGCATCAGTTGTCTGGAGCAGATGCTGATGGACACATGGTAAGGCCACAGTCTATAGTCTAATCTATAATCTACCATTATTTTTAGCATGTGTTAATGGATTTATAGTGTACTCATCGTTCACTTTTACAGGGGAGTTTAAAGTACAAGGATTGTTTTGGAAGACGACTGATGATGAGATACTACTTAATTGTTTTGCTCTCCTCAACAATAGGTAAATGTACCTAAATTTATTTTTAAATATTAAACAACTTGTTTATTTACAACTTATTTAACACTGCATAACACTTTCAACTCAAAATTTACCTGTTGTGTGCTTCATTTTGCAGTCTGCTCCTCTGATGTGGATGTTGTTCAGGAGGATCATGTAAAAATAGTTTGAGCTGGAGAGGATGTGAACCTCACTTGCACATTTTCAAATGTTCTGCAAACAACAAAAGCATGGTTTAAACAGACAGCTGATGGAAAATCTTTACAAATTGTATCTTTATATTTAAATCAACAACCCAGTTGGAATGAGGACTTTGAGAAAACAAATCGTTTTAATGTTATTAAAGGAGACGATCATTTAAATCTGACCATTTTAAAGATAAAGTCTTCAGACTCAGCAATGTATTTCTGTGTAGTCTCGTCATATTACATCATTGGAATGGGTGCAGGAACCAGATTACTTGTCAGAGGTAAGTTTTCCTGTTTATTATTGTAGATTTGTTTGGTTTGTGGTGTCTGATGTTTTGTCCTTACTATTTCTGTCTCTCTTATGTCCCTTTTCAAGATGCAGCCATAGGTAGAAACACAACTCTTCAGCAGTCTTTGATAGACACGCTTCATCCAGGGGATTCTGTGAGTTTGCAGTGCAGCATCTTCACTGAGAGGTGTTCAGGAGAACACAGTGTCTACTGGTTCAGACAAAGCTCAGGAGAATCTCAAGGAGTGCTTTACACCAAAGGAGAGAGAAATGGTCAGTGTGAGAACAGCACAGAGTCTCAAACACAGAGCTGTGTCTACAATCTCTTCAAGAGCAACGTCAGTCTCTCTGATGCTGGGATTTACTACTGTGCTGTGGCCGCATGTGGAGAGATACTGTTTGGAAAAGGAGCTGAACTAAATTTTAGAGGTAAGATGAAGGTTAAATAAAATACCTGTTTTAAAATACTGAAATGTTTGGTTTGATCTTCCCTCTCTAGAAGAGCATTTGATTCATGTACTGCGGTACACGATGCCGAATGTATCTAATAAATCATTTTTCTTCTTTTTTTTTTTTTACTTTGTTTAAGAGAGCGGTTATGTGAATCCAACTCTTATTGCTCTTGGAATTTTAAACATATTTTTTTTGGCCCTTGTTGTTTTTCTGGGAATAAAACTATGCATGGGTCAGAATAAAGGTAAAACTTTCTGAACTTATCTTTTTTAACTTTTTTAATTCATTTATTATAGTAATTTAAGATAACACATGACTGCCGTTTATAAAGACAAGACTGTTTCTTGATTTCCTAAAGCACCCAAACCTCCGGAGAGTCTAGTAAGTATTTATTCTATTTAATATTCTTTATTTAATATTCTTTATTAAAAATTCTTTATTTTTATTTATCTTTATTTGTATCAATTTAATGTTAGATGTTATTTTATTTTATTTTTATTCTTTTAAATATTACAGTAAGTATAAAAGATAAAAAAACTTTATTACTTTTGGTGTATTTTATGCCATATCACATGTTCTTTTCCTCTCATAATTGGAGTTTCTTTTCTCTCTTAATATTAGAATGAAGACACTCTGAATTATGCAGCCATTAGTTTTGGTCAGAAACCTCTGAACACTAGAAGAGCCAAAGCAAAGACCAGTCAGGACCAGTCTCTGTACGCACAGGTCAGATCACACCAGTGACATTCAGAGCGTTAGAGGAATATTTGACTTCTACACTGTAGAAATGTTTCCATCATTGTCTCATAAAAACATATTTGGTTGCATACGTTTAACTTGTCAAAATAATTTCTGTCAATTCTACTTATCTTCAAAGTATAGCCAAGGATTTTTAGTGTAATGAATTATCACTGCTGACACACATTTGATTTTCATTTGAATTTGGCAGCAATTACAAATATACTGGGCAACAATTTTCTAAAAGACACTTGTAATGTATTATAGTTGAATCTATAATGCCTATAAGGATCATATCCAGGGTTTTCCCTAAGAGTTAAAATAGAGTGTTTTGTTACCTCAGATAACAGTATCTAACAATGTCATTAAAATATGGATTGCAAGACACAGGTGGTCATTTTAAATGTCTTTAAATGTTACCGTGCTATTTAGACTTTGTACTGTATATTGTTAGATGTATGAATTTGTTAGGCATAGTAAAGTTTGTTAGATTGTGTTATTTTCTGGGCAACTTTGAAAAATTATGTTATGGTATGTTCCGTAACATGTTCAATAACATAACTTTGTGTATGTTTGTTTCATTTACAGCTTCTAAATGAATAAATGCATATGAGCATATCATGTGCATTTATTCATGTGTTCATTTGTAAGTATTCATGTGCATTGTCCTATAGTGGTGTTTGCATTTCATAGGAACACTGGTGATTGAGAGAAACTGATGGTGGAAATTGCATTGTTTTTTATACCTTTCATTCAAATGATAGGTTCCTGGTGCTGCTGTAAAGTATAGTTCCTTGGCAAAGTATTTGTGCACATTTTGTCTTTACTGCAAGAATTATTCAAACATTAACTTGCTGAATGCTGAATTCAACCCATGGTCTCTACTGCCACCTAGTGATAAGAGAATATTGGTATCCTGCTCCTGCTTTTGAATTTATTTACTGTTCCGCTACACAGTTTTTTGCTCAATAAAGCTGTTCCATTGCAAAAAAAAAAAAAAAAAAAACTGATTTCTGGACAATGGCAATCATTGGAAAATCCAAGCCAATTAGATGCTTATTTAAACAAATATTTATGATGGTATTGTCTCTACTTTTTTATGTGTTTTTGTAGTTTTATGTTGCTATTCCAGTGTCAGAAAAAAATCTAACTAAATCTGATTCCTAAGAAAGAGTAACTAAGAGTAACTTAGTAAGTCATTTCCATGTTCTAAAACAAAAACAGATTTCCACAGTGTTTATCACTCATTATAGATGCATTATCAGAGGAACCCCATTCGTTGTCACATCCTCTGCTTATACATTGTTTGTGCTAGGGCCTGTGGTTTGTGCTAAAACTGACCTTAAAAATGAATGAATGAATGAATAAGAAAGATATTCTGGGCTACGCAAAGTGCAAACTAACTAATTCAAATTAGCATTTGAATATGCTCCAAGTTTTCTTTTTTGGGCGAACTTTTCTTTTAAAAAAGAAAATGTGTCAAAATGTGAAATGTAACAAATATATAATGTCTCTGTCCATGGTGCTGAAAAAATGTTTATTACAAGGTGTGTTGCAACAGAACACCTTCACCTGCCTTTGATCAGATAAATAAATGTTGTCCTGATTTGTAAATGATCACAAGTCTTTTTTCTTTGTTTTATAATAATAATATACAATAGCATTTTTGAAATTGTTGCACTACACTGTAGGCCTTTTATTTAATGCCACCAGTCTAAAACATGAGGTCAAACATCACTTGAATTGCAGTTTAGTTAGTCACTATCACACTTTAATCATAAGTGGCTAAATGGAAAGTTTCAACCGCAGAGCTGCGAGCACTGATCTCATTCTTTCCATTCTCGATCTCACAGTGTTTTTTGTTTTTTTTAGTTTGGTGACCTGGGCTCATAGTCCAAAACCACAGGTGTATAAAGTGTCATGCCGCTGCGTCTACCAACATCAGACAACAGAGAAAAAAAGTTTCTTATTACACTCCAACAATTTTCATTGTCATTTTATCATCATTTTATATTGATAATAATTATGCACGCACCTAATGATTTTCATATTAATTTAGTAGTTACTGGAATTTTGTACATTTTTCACAATTTAAAATGTGGATTAAAATAAAAAGATTATTAAACATTAAAAAAATTAAATAAATAGTGACCAATTAAAGTACCCAAGATATACACTTTCCCTTATTCATATATACATTAACATAAAATATTGATATTTTTGTAAAACATACAGTTTTCAACTTCAATATTAAAATGAGTTCTGTTAAATTAATTCATAAATAGTCATTTTTATATTTTTCATAAAAGCAGGTGCAATTGTACTTTTTTGTGTTTTGTGACAAAAACATTGTTATATGGTTTATATGTAATGAAGTCATACTTTATATCTCAGTATTGTGAATGTAAACAACAGACACACACCTGAAATAAACAACATCTTGTATTTCTGCTCAGGTATCACACTTAAGCATAATATACCAATTACAGACTGAAGCTAATGACCAAAGTCTAAAAATTTAATTGAACCCTTTTAATTTTCTACACACTGTGAGACTATAAAAGAATCAATCATAATCATTAGTGATGTGTAGATTTGCATATAACAGTTATTGCTAACATAGTGATAAATAATAAAATGAAACAACTATTGCTAATCTAAAAACTGAACTAAAGCTCAGTAAGTGTGTGTTGGTCTGCTGAAATTCACCTCACTGGGGCTTGTTCTGCACTGAACTGCTACTACTTCTACTTTCACAAGATTCATCAGCGTAAGGAGTCTGCCATTAAGCTTCTACATTTGGATTTAATGTGATATAAAAATACACTGAATAGCAATTAACTAGTTTATTTATTTATTTACTTACAAGTAAATTATATTATTTGGGCTTTTTTGGACTGATTTAAGTAGATAATAAATAATGTACAACCATTTTAGTAATGGCATTTTGATGTATTTAATGGCATTTTTCTCTTTGCAAAAAAAAAGAGAATTCAAGATCTATAAGAAGTGGGTTTTTTAGCATTTTTAAATATTTTATAACATTGCAATATAATTTATTTTAGACAACCCTCTGTTTCTATACAGTGCATATTATAGTCTACTTTAATACAGTTTGGCGCGTGTACAGTGTAAAAGCCACACCCCCTTCAAATAAATAAAGCTGAATTTGATTCTTCTCATTTGAGTCGATTTGTCTGGAACGTAAGCATGAATTTGTCTGCAACATCCTCTGATGCTTTTTTTAATAGGTAAATATACTTTTATGATGTTTGCTATATAGAATTTGGGACAATGAAACAGAATGACCATGTTTGCAATGATTGTAACGTTCATATAGTTCCTTCACAGTTTTAATGGGACAGTTCATCCATTGTCCTTTTGAGTTCCACAGAAGATATTAAATATATAGTGAAATATGTCATAGAAATTACTTTATTTTTAGTTATTTCAGACATGCAATGCAAATGCAAAATGCAGCTTCCATTTGAATTTGAATCAATGCCTTTTTTTTTTACTCTTTTGTTATGACATTATTTATTACTTTCAGGTGTCATCTTTGTAAAACAAGCATCTTTAACTTTTGTGGAAACAGTGAAGAGTGGAACTACTGTCTCTCTTCTGTGTTCAAACATGCTAAAAGAGCCCAGTTATATAGCCTGGTTCAAGCACACAAACGATTCTCTGCCACTTTGCATTGCCACACAATATGTGGGTGAAAATCCAGTGGACTCCATATATTTGAATGGCTTTAAGAAGAATCATGCAGAGATGTCAGTGAACAAAACATTTTCTTCCCTGAAGATTGTAAATGTGGACGTCTCCGACACTGGAATATTTTACTGTGGAAGTTTTTTGACAAACCACATGATGTTTCACAACAAAACACAGTTAGTGGTGGTGGTAAATGGTAATATTTATGTTTTCATTTGATCTATTTAGATAATTTATTTATTTCAGCATTATTTTTATTTAGTATTATTGCTATTCACTTACTACTAATTATTTTGTATTCTTTTTTTTTATTTTTTTAATCTTCATAGAGACAAGTCAGTCCAAATGGGATACAACAAATGTGGATTGTGGTATGTGCCATGCATTTTAAACTAAATTCATCCCTTCTTAGTTAGTGGTGGTAAATGGTAATAGTTCAATCTTCACTCAGTCAGTATCTTTTATTAATTCCAACATTTTTCATATTCAGCGTTCATTGTATTTTTTATTTCTAGCTAACAATGATCTTGTTCTCTTTGTTTTTTTCCCCTTCTCTCTTTTTTTGAATGGTTTTAACAGGGGTGACTGAGGAAGCTTTGAGATTCTGTCATATCTATTATACACTGACACTGATTCTGGGTGGCTTTGTTTTGCTTCCCACTGTATTTGTGATTGTAGTCTCAATCAGACTGAGGGAAAGAAACAAGCAAAAGGGCATGTTAACAACTTTAAATAAGCACTTAAATACACAATAAACCTTTAACCATTAGATCTAAACAAAACAAACTGTGCTCTGGGATGCTAATTATTGATTGATTTTCTTGTTTTTCTTAGATGCCCAGTCTCAGGGTCACAATGAAGAGACATCCCGTCACTTTCAAAAGGTATTTAGAAAAAGAAGGTTAATAATTAAAAAATGTGTGTGTGTGTGTGTGTGTGTGTGTGTGTGCGCGCGCGCATTTCTGTGACAAATGAGGACATAGAGTTGTATAATGACATGGATATGACATAGGTATTACAAGGAGAAGGTGACTTATGAGGACATTGCTCCATGTCCCCATTTTTCAAAATGCTTATTCAAGAGTTCACACTTACATATAATCAAACTGAGTGAAGGTTAAGCGTATTTGGCGTGCTGTCCAGGGAGAGGGCTCCGAGCTCGGCAAGACTCCCGAGCCCGGGGCTCTCCCCCTGTCCGGGGAGAGGGGTCCGAGCTCGGTGCTCGGCCCGGCCTCAAAGTGCTCCCCCCCAGTGCTTCTCCCCGTGCGGGGGTAGAACGGGCTAAAGGTGTGGAGTCGGGGTGGTGGAGGGATGCTGAAAGTTGAGATAATGAAGGTAGGACATATTTGGTTATTTATAGGAGATTGCTCGTGCGCTTTTTGGATAAATGGTGTAATCACTAATGATTAGCAGGCCGTGTTAATTATCTGTGCGTGCTCCTCCCGAAATTTGTTTATAAAACATCACTAAATCATACAGAGTGAGTTTTTTTTTTTTTGAGAAAGTAGAAATGCACAGTTTCCTGTAAGGGGTAGGTTTAGGTGTAGGGTTGGTGTAGGGCAATAGCACATACAGTTTGTACAGTATAAAAACCATTACACCTATGGGATGTCCCCACTTTTCACAAAAACAAACTTGTGTGTGTGTGTGTGTGTATATATATATATATACATATATATATATATATTTCCTTCCAGGATCAAGATCCAGACATGCACTGGAAATTGTACAGGAGAGCAGTAAGAAGTATGAGTGATGTGGAGACACATATTGTTTATGCTGCCATAAGATGATCTACAGATTATTTCCAGATTATTTTTGTGGCACACTAAAGACTGGTTAATGAATGATGAATGATGCAATACTGTGTGCAAATATTTAATCAATCAATCAATCAATCAATCAATCAATTTGAACCTTGTCACCAAACACAAGTGGAACTCTGTTTGTGTGTTATGTTAATGTTCTTAGTGGTGAGTTAAGGTGTGTTGTGCTAAAATAATACATTTTCATACATTTTTAATGCATATTAATCCATTTTATTTTGAATTTCTGTTTTTTAAAAATATTGTTACTGCTTCTAAGGGTAAAATACTGCATATTGTGTATTTGTTTTTCATCGATAGCTAACTGTCATCGTCCCACCTGTGGGACGCTTGGCGCTTTTCGTTGTCTTTTTTCCCTATCAAATATTTTAGTAATCATCAAATATATCATTTGAAAGCTTAAAACCTCAAAATTCATCCTGTGTGGAAACCATTTTGAAATCGGATATTGCGTTACCATGGAAATGGTACTTTAAAATCTTTTGGCGGTCTCCTCCCCCTTAGTGAGCGGTGTCAAGTGTTATATTACACAATGCATTACGGTCTTTTAGAATCAAAACGTTTTATAATCTTGACAAAATTCATATCGCCGGAGAGGTCTGACTCTCAGGATTCCATATTTGGTGGTCTCTTTGTGATCAGAGTAATATCGACAGAGAAATTTAGAAATTTGTTGCAGAAAAATGCATAAAAACAATTAAATGGAGTTTGAATGGCCCCCGGTGTCTGTTTGAAGTATGACGCCCTAAATAAAACCTCAATTTTTTTCATATCAACTTCAAATTTGGAACGTAACTTATTTAGACATAAGGCTTTAATTTTATATCAATTTTAGAGTAAAACCTGTTATGTAAAATATTTATTTTATATAAAATATAAAACAATTAGTACTGTGTATTTTCTTTACAGTAAATTTAAACTTCTATAACTTTTTGTTACTTTCATATTTTAAAATAATTCCACTTCTACAGTAATCTGCTGATTGTCTTCTTAAAAAAGAGACCAAACTTATATCTGTATTCCAAAGCATTCATGAAGTTTAAGAGTTTAAGTTTGGATAGTGCACTCTCACATATATGTTCAAAAATGGGGGGTGACAGTTAAGGGGTTAAAGTATTTTGTAAATGTTAACTAGTTTTCATTTTAATGGCTGCAATGCACTACAAAAAAAAAAAAAAAAACGTTTTAACAGAGGGAACATAACAGTGAAAGAGTTATAATATCCAAATTAACCTGCTTTGAAACAGTCCACAATAAGCAGGGTAAAATGATTATTGGTGAGGGTATCAGATTTGGGTATAAAAGGAGCATCTCAGTCTTTGCAAGCAAAGCTGAATCATGGCTCATCACTTTGTGCCATATTTCATGAGAGAAGTATCAAACAAATCAAAAATCACATTTCACAATGCAAAATTGCAAAGAATGTTGGTTTTTCACTTTTTCACAATTACCATACATAATATAGTGAAAAGATTCAGGGACTTCAGAGAAATCTCAGTCTGTGTAGGATATAGAAGGAAACCTCAGCTGAATGTGCAGGACCTTTGAGCCCTCAGATGGTATTGCATAAGAAACCGTCATGCTGCGGTGTTAAATATAGCCACACAGGCTCAGGAGTACTTAGGAAAACCTTGTCTTGTAAAAGTCTTGTATCAAGTGAGATTGGACAAAGAATTTGCTTGCAAAACTATAACAATTAGTATCCTCAATTACCAAACAATTAAACATTTTAATTAAAAGGAAAGTTGATGTGACACAATGTTAAACATGCCTCTATCACAACTTTTTTGGAGTGTGCTGTAGCCATCAAAATCAAAATTTGTTTATATTTACAAAATAAAATTAAGTTGGCCAGTGAAAACAATGTAAAAAAAAAATTAAAATATTTTCTTACTTTAGTCGATTAAATAAAGGTTAAAGAGAATGAACAAATCACATACTCTTGATTTTATGGCATTTCACAATATGTCCCAACTTTTCTGGTATAGGGGTTGTGTATCTGGTTGAGGGAATTTACTCACACATCCAATTGTTTATGATATCATGTTTGACTACACACTGCAAGACATACAATGTTTGTTTGCATTAAAGGGGTCATGACATGACAAATTGAATGTGCCTTGATCTTTTGGCATATAAGATGCCTTTGCACCATTAAAACAAGTTTCATAGCTTAAGACTTCCTCCTCATTATAAACAAAGCATTTATTTAATCAAGCTCCAAATATGACTCTTTGGATCTGAGAGTGCATGATGACATCACGGGGAACAAACATTTGCATAAACACTGCCTCCAGAGCAAGACATCGACGAATAGTCATCTAGTCATCTTCTCACCATAGGCCCCGCCCACTTGCATCCAGTGGCTTAATTGTTGACACTTAATTACATTTTGTATTGTAAACAAGGCCAGTCAATTTTTTTTTTATCTTTTTTTTTTAATCGAATGACAGCATTAGATTTGTACATGATCAATTTCCCTTTCAAGCAGATGCAGCAGGAGTTGCATGGCTATAAAATGGTTGCAGAGGGTTGTTACTAAAATTACTCTAGTCCAGTAGGTGGCGGCAATGCACCTTTAAGTTGATTTAAGAGCTGGTTTGAAGAAGAAGAAGAAGAAAAAGAAGAAGACTGCAGCTTTTGCACATGAAGGGACCTCACAAAACTGATTTCGGACAGACTTCAGAGGCAGCGTAACAGTTTGATAATCTACAGCAAAATATAGAGAGCTTGGTGATAACTAAGCAAATATTTAATCACTGCAATAGTAAATTCTCGCTAGAAATTACATCAAAAGTGGAAAATGTACGGTGGCCGAGAGAGCTCAACGCGCTGCAACTTCAGAAAACACATGCAAACAGAAAAAGCACCAGCAAATCAAGAAAACATCTTCATCAGTTTGACAGCAGGTGCTGCAAATGCTCACAACACAACCAAATAAATAATTTAATTTGCAGCATGTTTCTTTGTTTGTTTATGTTCTGAGTGCAGTGCGTTTCTTTATTTGGTTGTGTTGTGAGCATTTGCAGCGCGTGTGTTGTCAAATTGACGAAGTTGTTTTCTTAATTTGCAGGTGTTTTCTATTTTTCTGTTTGCAGTGCGTTTCTTTATTTGGTTGTGTTGTGAGCATTTGCAGCGCGCGTGTTGTCAAATTGATGAAGTTGTTTTCTTAATTTGCTGGTGCTTTTTCTATTTTTTTTTTAGCTCTCTCGGCTGCCGAAAAAATGTTTATCAGAAATATTCCTTCACACACAAGCTGACCACCAACCGCAACTCTCAGACACCAGCTTTATTTTTGATCTTAACTGTTACAGAATTGAACGTGTGCCATGATGCCTTCCTACTTTGGAATGTGTCATCTGTATTTTTCAGTTTTCGGATGCAGCCGAAGAAGATGAAGTAAACGAAGAAGAAGAGGAAGAGGACTAAATCAACATGTTTTTTCAAGTGAACTAGCCGTTGCCATCAGTATGAGAACTGTTTTAGACACCTGAAGTCTGACGTATCAAAAACACCTTTTTATTACGCACAACCTCATTTGCATATTATTTACTTATGCATATTTCCATCCAGCCACATGATACTAGAGCCTATTAACAGTGTGGTTCACATAAGACAATATCACTTATTATTACATCTGTGCCATTAAGTGAGAAGAATTTTTAAAAGCTTCAATGCAATGATATCTTCATAATGTTGGCAAGGCCAAGGTTGGGATCAGTACTTTTTGGGTTCAACCTTTGTGCAGTGAGATCTATGATCCTAGCATCATGATGTTACATTAAATTTCAGCAAATGAGACTCCAGAGAAGCACAGTGAGAAATATGGTAAGAACTTGAAATGGATGGTGGAGAAATTGTGAAGAGATAATGTAGTGAAAGTAATTACAGTTTGTACCTTTCAGGCAACATGTCTTCAAAGATTCAGAACATTGTTTTTACTCTAGAGAAAATGAGTTTTAATTGAAAGCCATGAAATTTGAGCTTAGGAGCATATAAATGAGTGAATTTGTGTGGGACTGATAGATGGGTGTTGGTCCCAGCAAGAGTAATGAAAGTGATTTGCCATTGATTTGATAAGGAAATCTTGATAAGGAGTGTCAGCTCCTGTCAGCTTTTGAATTATAATTTTTTTTTATGAAAAATTAGCCCAAATTGGCCCACAATTTGTATTTCTGCAGTATTCTACTGAAATTAACGGGATTTAATCAAATTCATGCAAATCAGCTCACTTGTGTCCATGATCCGATTTTGTTAAGTAAATATTGCACATCTCTTACACAATCACTTTAATGTCAAATCAACTGTATCCAGGTCAAAATAGATTGCTGATAGTAATTTATTATACACATCAATTACCCTGAAAAGGCTGTTTTATTCTATATAAGCGCAGTCCAGTTACAGTGACTGCCACGTGGAGACCACATGACCAAATACAATTTTTTTTCTTGAATTTTCACTTTTTCCTGAGCTGATTTATGGCTATATTTATTTGATAACTCAAAATGCAGTGTACAATTACTGTATTTATTTATTTATATACTGTGTGTGTGTGTGTGTGTGTGTGTGTGTGTGTGTGTGTGTGTGTGCGTGTGCGCGCAAACAAACCTAAAGAAAAAAATTAGAAGGGGAGGATCTTTAAGGCAGAGTAAAGGACTGTGGTTGGTTCTAGGGGGGGGGGGGGGGGGGGGATAAAAAGAAACATTTGCAAGTCTATCAATGTGGATTTTAAAGCATCACACTAGCAGAAGCAACAACATACACTATATTGCCAAAAGTATTGGGTCGCCCCCTTCTAATGAACAGGTTTGACTACTTTAGTAATTTATATGAGTACAAATCTTAATGTTAAAGCATATAATGATATTCTAGGAAATTGTGTGCTTCTAATATTATAGCAACAGTTTGGACAGGACCCTTTTCTATTCTAACATGACAATGCCTCTGTGTATAAGACAAGGTTCAAAAAGAAAATGATTGACTCATGTCAGTGTGGAAGAACTTGACTGGTCTGCATAAAACCAAGTCCTAATCCCAGTCTAACACCTCTGGTGTGACTGTAAATGCAGACCTTGAGTCAAAAACTCATCACCAAACACCAATGACTTGTACACACACTATATAGACAAAAGTATTGGGACACCCCCTTCTTTAGAACAGAAAAATGCACTTCCAAATCTGTGGCAACAACAATGGGAACATAATTCATGTATTTATTTATTTTATTTCCATCTCTGTTGCAACAGTTTTGGAAGTGTCTAAAATGACTGAACCCATATGTACAAGTCATTGGTGTTTGGTGATGAGTTTTTGGCTCAAGGTCTGCATTAACAGTCACACCAAAGGTGTTTAAAATATATAAAATATTTAATATTTAAAATGTCATAAATACTTTTTTTCTCACTTCTGCTGACTGTCATACGTGCAAGCCGTGCCGGCAGATGATGGAGGACATACGCATCAACAGTAATGTCAAAGGGTGAGGGGTTGATATCAAGGGTTTATATGTACTGATTTGACAATAAATTACATTTTTAAACTCATTTTTAAACTCTTATTTTTTAAACAAATAAGATTTTGATTATTTGTAAAGTTTTATTGAGAAGATTTTTATAGAATGATTTCAGCAAAATGGCGCCAATTTTATTGTTGCAATAGTTCACTAATTATTACAGAATATATACTGTACAGGGGCGGACTGGGACAAAATTTCAGGCCGGGAAATCTCACTCTCATCCAGGCCATCCCATACACCCACAACAAATTTTGAAACCGGACAACAATATGTTTTTGTATGGCCATCATCATCATTGCATAAAAAAGTTTCAATTCCTAGGCTGGGGCCATGCAAAATAATTAAAGGTTATCTTTTGAACTTCCATTTTCCTTTTTAGTCTCTTCATATTCCCTGACATCTCTCTCTCTCTCATGTGTATGTTTACTTTTTTCACTTATTTTCTTGCACCTGTCACTCTTCCAGCACCTTGTTGCAAAACAGCCACTTCATTGTAATTTGTTTGCACATAGTATACATTTATTTTAGAAAAAAATAAGTATTACATTATTGTTTTATCTTGTCAAAATTAGCACAATAATAGCACAATAATTCATCTTGAATATATCTTTATAGAACAATCTTAAAATCGAATATGTTTTTGCATTATCATGGGTCATGTTTTGTCCTAAGGAAAATTAACCATGGTATAATTAGGCCTATGGTAAAAGTAACCATGTTTTTGGTGGATTGATTACTATTTGTATAACCAGAGTTTTATTACAAATACCATGGTGAAACTATATCGTTTGCAACCGCGGAAAAAGTATTAATTTGTGGTTACCATGGTTTAATATAGTAATCATGTTTTTTGGTTTTATTTTTAGTAAAACCACGGTTAATTTTCCTAAGGGTTGTGTTGTTGTCTGCCATAACTCCTCCTAAACCCATTATAAAACTGTGAATATTTGTCTGCTAAATTTCTTCTATTTACAATAGTAATTATGTCCTTTTGTTAAGTTTGCAGTAATTGACTGCTGTACTACTAACATTTGCTAGCAGTTTAATGTTTAACTAAGTAATCAAAGATAAAACTACAATAGTCTATTTACAGATGTAACTGACCTGCACTTGAAGCCCTGAACAGGACAGTTTTGCCTCTCTACTCCACCTGGGCACTTCCACTCCATTCTAGAGTCTCGCGTCCTTTTGGCGGACGCGCGGATACGCAGAGCGCGCGCGAGGTGAATCGCATTACCAGTCAAGACATGATTTTTATTCGAGTTTTATTATTGAATTGCGAATTCGTAAATAATCACTTTAGTACATTCGGTAGGCAACAAAAACAACAATATAAAAAAATAATAATAAATTATAAAAAAAAATAAAAAATGCAGGGCAGCGGGCCAAATTGGCTGCCAGGCCACCGGGAATTCTCCCGGTTCTCCCGATGGCCAGTCCGCCCCTTATACTGTATATATATATATATATATACACATATATACATACAGTATCTCACAGAAGTGAGTACACCACTCACATTTTTGTAAATATTTTATTATATCTTTTCATGTGACAACACTGAAGAAATGACACTTTGCTACAATGTAAAGTAGTGAGTGTACAGCTTGTATAACAGTGTAAATTTGCTGTTCCCTCAAAATAACTCAACACACAGCCATTAATGTCTAAACCGCCGGCCACAAAAGTGAGTACACCCCTAAGTGAAAATGTCCAAATTGGGCCCAATTAGCCATTTTCTCTCCCCGGTGTCATGTGACTCGTTAGTGTTACAAGGTCTCATGTGTGAATGGGGAGCAGGTGTGTTAAATTTGGCGTTATCGCTCTCACTCTCTCATACTGGTCACTGGAAGTTCAACATGGCACCTCATGGCAAAGAACTCTCCGAGGATCTGAAAAAAAGAATTGTTGGTCTACATAAAGATGGCGTAGGCTATAAGAAGATTGCCAAGACCCTGAAACTGAGCTGCAGCACGGTGGCCAAGACCATACAGTGGTTTAACAGGTTCCACTCAGAACAGGCCTCGCCATGGTCGACCAAAGAAGTTGAGTGCATGTGCCCAGTGTCATATCCAGAGGTTGTGTTTGGGAAATAGACGTATGAGTGCTGCCAGCATTGCTGCAGAGGTTGAAGGGGTGGGGGGTGGGGTGGGGGGGGGTCAGCCTGTCAGTGGTTCAGATGGTGTCAAGCATGTGTGGCTGCAACCAGGTGAGGAGTACTAAGACAAGTGTGTCTTGCCTACAGTCAAGCAAGCTGCCGGCACTGGGGAGCTACAGTTCATTAAGGGAACCATGAATGCCAACATGTACTGTAACATACTGAAGCAGAGACTGGGCCGCAGGGCAGTATTCCAACATGATAACGACCCCAAACACGCCTCCAAGACGACCACTGCCTTGCTAAAGAAGCTGAGGGTAAAGGTGATGGACTGGCCAAGCATGTCTCCAGACCTAAACCCTATTGAGCATCTGTGGGGCATCCTCAAACGGAAGGTGGAGGAGCGCAAGGTCTTTAACATCCACCAGCTCCATGATGTCGTCATGGAGGAGTGGAAGAGGACTCCAGTGGCAACCTGTGAAGCTCTGGTGAACTCCATGCCCAAGAGGATTAAGGCAGTGCTGGAAAATAATGGTGGCCACACAAAATATTGACACTTTGGGCCCAATTTGGACATTTTCACTTCGGGGTGTACTCTCTTTTGTGGCCAGCGGTTTAGACATTAATGGCTGTGTGTTGAGTTATTTTGAGGGAACAGCAAATTTACACTGTTATACAAGCTGTACACTCACTACTTTACATTGTAGCAAAGTGTCATTTCTTCAGTGTTGTCACATGAAAAGATATAATAAAATATTTACAAAAATGTGAGGGGTGTACTCACTTCTGTGAGATACTGTATATATATGATACAGTATATATAGTTTCACACATCACTTGTTGTGACTTATTAAATAGATTTTGCTGCCTGCACCGCTGGACATAAAACTATGGTTTAGACTGGTTCAGACCTATGACAAAAATGTACACATGGAAGGGTTATTTTTTGACTCCCATAATGGAGGATTGTTTTTTTTCTGACAATGGTGCATATGTGGTTTTGATTAAAAGAAAGGTGTGAAAACACACCAGGGGGTCAGTCCTGTGGTTGGAAAATGATCAAACCACGATGTGTGCAAATCACGCTTGCAAAAGTAGGTGCAAACAAACACTCTTATTTACTTATTATTTATTGTTACTTATTTATAGCTTGTACATATTGTACGTTAAATATAAACTCACACTTTCTACATGTGGATTGGGTAAATATGTACTGTACATGAATTTTGGAAAATAATTTTTTATTTAGGTAAAATGTCTTATATTGGTCCAGATTAATATTTCTAGTATTTCTAATATTTCATTATAATATAATATTATATAATAATTGTATTGTGTTTAAGTCAGTGCAGAAGTTAAATGTTTCTCCGCTGATGTTCACCACAGCAGTTCTCAGGCTGTACTGAGCAGCTTCTTCCTGTAAGCCACTCTACAGGAAATGATGTCGTACCCTGTGGCCTCTGACTGGAACTGTTTAGCAAAACATCTTCTCCTTATATGGACAAATGATTCAGTTTAAGTATGAGTCTGTGTCATAGCCCACAGTCCTTATCAGTCAAGGCAAGCACTTTTGCACTTTATTATCATTATTTTTTTATGAATGAATGCATGAGGCATTTACAGTATATAGTGCTTTATTGTGTATTGCTGTACACCCAAAGTGCTTTACAATCATGATGGGGTCTCTCCTCAACCACCACCAGTGTGCAGCATCCACTTGGATGATGTGACGGCAGCCACAGTACATCGGTGCCAGTGCGCTCAGCACATACCAGCTACAGGTGGAGAGGAGAGAGAGTGATGGAGCCAATTCAATTAATTATTCACTTTAATGTTGTGATGTTGCAAATGGTTGTGGACGTTTGTGGTGAACATGCGGCTCAAACGGCCTATAGCTTTCGGACTGAAGGTTCAATCAGTTAGCAGAGACCTCTGATGTGATACAATGGCTCTATCTTTGAAATCTTATGTTTTGTACATTTGTTGTTTCTGGGGTTCCTGTGCAGACCTTTATGTGTCCTATATTTAAAACCCATTTTGCAGATACTATTTAACCTGTCTGTTGTATCACACAGTCTGACTATTGTTCAATATAGTAACATTCCCACAAAACACAAAACACAGTACATGTAGGTCAGACATGTTTTGAAAACAACATTCATTATGGCTGAGCATCAGTGATCAAACTAAGCATGCTCACCAGCTTGCCATTGGTAACCTTTTTACTTGTTGAGGTGAGTTTCCCAGAACAACAGTGTGTATTTAAAAATAGTTTGCCTCAATAAGCAATCTTTCCAACCACAACACTGACCTCCCTTTTCGACTCTTTGATCATACCCTACCTTTTCAGCCAAGACCCATTTTCAAGAGACCATATTCACAGCTCTTTCCATGACATAGGTGTTATTTCTTTTCTTTTCCATCTGCTAGCGTTGCTACACAGATGGTTGCTATTCAAAGTGACCTCTAGGCTCTCTAACAAGGTTTATTTAGTATTAATTTATTTTCTTTCTTTTTTTTACTTAGGGAAGGCACCATGTGATCCACATAGAAGAAACGACAAATGTAAAACAGAGCTGTCAGTCAATTTATCATATATCAGTATTTACCAGAGAAATCTCCCAAAAGAAGGTAATTCAAGACATTAATGTGGAAGATGATTAAAACATTTAATAGACATTAAAAGTGGCATTAAATATCTAGCAATAGATGTTCAGCTGATATATGTTTTTCATTTCATTATTTATTTAGCATTACCATTAGAGAAAAATGTCTTCAGTGTGTAGGCACGCTTAGATTGAGGGCAAAACACTTAATTTCATTGCAAAGTGTTCTATTTAGTATGAGTGCTTTGTGAATTCAGTGTAAAAAATTCTACAAATAGGGCAGTTAGCTCTACCATTTATATACATACATACATACTTAGAATAATGTAAAGTTTTTCTTTAGCATAGGGAAGTATATAAAGGCAAACCTCTTTGTGTTTCTCTCTTTTAGCCTCACTATCAAGGAGGGACCTGTCTGATTATTTATATGGCACAACCCCATGATCTTCAATGATGCCTGTAAGTATACAGTTTTAAAACAGAGATTTGTTTGTTTAAGAGAGTAGTAGTCTACTTAAATAACCTTTTAGTATGTCAAGCTTATTAACTAATGGACCACAGTAATTGATGTTTTGAAGTTTACTAACAGTGTCCTATAAGGTACTCTCTTGGGTTGTTTGGTCAAATTAATTCTTAATTATATTATAGAAAACAAATATTATTATTATCATTATTATTATACATTTGGGTATATGTTTTCTTCCCCCTCTCTTTCATGCTAGAGATTTCCGTTTGGACTTGTTTGTAGCCACTACTTTAAAATGCTTTTCATCTTAATTCTTAACGTTTCAAAGTGTAAGTATTTTGTGACTAAATTCATACTTATTTTTACTTTGCTAAATGGTAGTTCTGAAAAGAAAGCAAGACTAAGTATCCTCTCACCGATTTCTATTCATACTGATTTCATTCAGGCAGCTCAGATAATGCAGACGTTGTGGCTCAGAATCATCTGAAGATTGTTCAAGCTGGAGACAGTGTTCATTTCACCTGTGTTTTTCAAAGAGATACAAGACCCAGCATGGTTTGGGTTCAACAAAAAGTTGGAGAGAACCCCCTTCCAATTGTAAAATCATATCAGGGTTTACCTGGCACATTTGAGAATGACTTTGACAAACATAACCGCTTTTTTGCAGCAAAAGATGATAGCAGTTTTAATCTGAGCATCACAAACACAGAAGAATCAGACACTGCAACATACTATTGTGTTAAATATTCATATGATTTCAAATTTGATGAAGTCACGTATCTCATTGTTAAAGGTATGATTAACAGTCACAGAATTTGTTACATGTTGTATATTTATGCTAAATGAATAACTGGAATTTGTTTTTTATTATTATTTATTTTCTTTTTAGGCAGAGAAGTGAACATGCAGTCTGACCGTGAGAGAGCTGTGATAGATCCAGTGCATCCAGAAGACTCTGCAGTGGCGCTGCAGTGCACTGTCCTCACTCAGAGCTGTGCAGGAGAACACAACGTCTACTGGTTCAGACGTGAATATGAAGAATCTCCTCCAGGAATTATATTCACTCAGGAGCGCAGGAACGCTCAATGTGAGAGGAGCTCTGATGTGAACTCGACTGCACACAAATGTATCTACAACCTGCCCAAGAGGAACCTCAGTCTCTCTGATGCTGGGATTTACTACTGCGCTGTGGCCGCATGTGGAGAGATACTGTTTGGGGATGCAAGAAAAGTTGACTTACCAGGTGCCCAATTAAGTTTCAATGAAAATAATTTCCTGAGACAGCTGTGATATATTTTGAAAAATATGTTTTATTTATTTGCATTACTACAGACTAATGCTTTCAGATGTATTGGATTACAGCTGCATTGATTATAGCGACTTTATCTGTGATCGTGATTATCATTATGGGTGCACATTTGTACAAGTACCAGCAAAAAGGTATGCATTATTTCATGTTGACATACCAATTTTAATTTGGTGTTCAATGTCAGTGCATCTGTAATATGTGCAAATACCCATTGTTTCTTCAAGATGGGATGCACAACACTCAATCGATGGTAAGCTAAATACCTTATTCTGAATCCAATTCAATACGAATATCTTGTCAATGAATTTTATCACTTCTATCAATCTAAAGATTCTGCTAAATTGTATGTTTTTAAGCAATATATGAGATTGAATGTCTCATAATTACCGTTCTACCACAGGCTAATGACGCAGATGCTTTGAATTATGCAGCTTTGAGCCTTCAACAAAAGCCCTCCACCTCTAGAAGACCCAGAGAAAGAAAATCGCAAGACAATTCAATATATGCACGTTAGATATCAATAAAATTTACTTAAGTTGAAAAGTTTGTATTCAGGTTTCTGTTTAGAAGCCATAAAATTTAGAAGATAAAATTGTGTTCTAAAGACCACCAGATTTTACAAGCTGTGAACTTACAATGATGAATATTTTATTAATTGAACTAAACCTTAAAAATGTATATAATTTGATCATAAATGTGTGCATTAAATAATGTTTGGTAGTTCTTGTTGCATTACTGAATGCAATGTTTGGTTTTCCTTAGTATGCCACTCAGAGGTGAACTATTATGACACAAATCCAGTTACTCTGTAGAACTGAACTTTTAGCCTACGCAGTACCTGTGATAATTTTTTCTAAACCTCACGTTTTAAGAGTATCAGTGATTGCTTTTACTGAATGTTTGACCATTACCTTAATTGCTGTATACGTATACATAAATATACATATGTATACACACGTGGTATATATTGTTACATTCATTTCTGTTATATTGAAAAGGTCTAAAGTTTAAGTGAAAATTTAATTGACAATTTATAGTAACAAAATGTGCTGAAATTGGGTTAAATCACTGTCCGTGGTACTGAAATAACATTCTTGAGTCATACTGCTTTTGTAATATAGCAGCATGACTTCATTAAATACTGAATCTATCCAGAAATTGATGACAAGCTTGTTAACAGATATGACCCCATAGACTGTTCATGTACATTGTATTTAGACTGTGACAAGCATGTACATTTCCCATGTGCAATATAATTATTAATTCAGTAACTGACTGTATTAATAGCTCATCTTGACATTTGACCCATGTCCATTTTTTTATTTTTTTGGACACACCATAGATAACTTAGGAAAATATACAGTTAGGTCCTTGTTTATTTGGACACAGGCACAATTTTTGTTATTTTAGCTGCTGACCAAAACATATTCAAGTTACAGTTATATAATTCATATGAGATTTAAAGTGCACACTCTGAGCTTTAAGTTGAGGGTGTACTCATCAAAATTGGAGGAAAGGTTAAGGAATTACAGCCCTTTAATAGTTCATCCAAAAATGAAAATTCTGTCATTAATTACTCACCCCACGTCGTTCCAAACCTGTAAACCTGTCGTTCATCTTCTGAACACAAATTAAGATATTTTTTATGCATTCCGAGAGCTCTCTGACTCTCCTATAGACAGCAAGCATCCTTACACGATCAAAGCTCAGAAATGTAGCAAGGAGTTTGTTAAATTAATCCATGTGACATCAGTGGTTCAACTGTAACGTTACAAGGCTTATGATCCAAAGCATACAACATCATCTGTGAAACATGGTGGAGCAGTGTGATGGCATGAGCATGCATGGCTTCCAGTGGCACTGGGTCACTGGTGTTTAGTGATGACGTGTATCTACAGAAGCAGCCGGATGAATTCTGAAGTGTACAGGGATATACTCTCTGCCCAGATTCAGCCAAATACAGCAAAGTTGATTGGACTGCAATTCATAGTACAAATGGACAATGACCCAAATCATACAGCAAAAACAATCCAGGAGTTTTTGAAGGTAAAAAAGTGTAATATTCTGCAATGGCCAAGTCAATCTCCTGATCTCAACCCGACTGAGCATGAATTCCACTTTTTAAAGAAAAAACTAAAGGCAAAAAGACCCACAAACAAACAATAGCTGAAGTCAGCAGCAGCAAAGGCCTGGCAAGGCATCACAGAGGAGGAAACCCAGTCTTTGGTGATGTCCATGAGTTCCAGACTTAAGGCAGTCATTGCCTGCAAAGGATTCTCAACAAAATATTAAAAATGGACATTTTATTTATGTTTATATTTATTTGTCCAATTAAATTTGAGCCCCTGAAAACAGGGGACTGTGTTTAAAAATGATTGTAATTCCTAAGCAGTTTATGTTTTGTTTTTGTTCAGCCCCTTCAATTAAAGCTGAAAGTCTGCACTTCAATTTCGTCTTGATTGTTTAATTTTAATTATATTCTGGTGGCATACACAGCCAAAATTATGAAAATTGTGTCAGTGTCCAAATATAAATGGACCTAACTGTATAATTGTCTTCTGCCATTTTAAAAACTATATTGTCAGTCTTTTTACCTAAAAAAAAAAAAAAAAAAAATATATATATATATATATATATATACAGTGTTGGGGAGTAACTAGTTACATGTAACGGAATTACATAATTTAATTACAAAATAAAAGTAATTGTAATCAGTTACAGTTACTGAGAAAAAAATTGTAATTAAATTACAGTTACTTATGAAAATGTTAAGGATTACAAAGGGGGTTACATCTGATTTTTTTCACACACACTCCCACATACATTTAATTGATTTCTTTCAAGAATTGCAGTGACTGCTCTAAAATATGAAACACCAATGTTTCAGAAGTTTATAACATGCTTATCCGATTACTCTTACATTTCCCATATGGGTTTTTGTATATGCTTTATTTTTTAAGATTAACTCTTTTTTTTCTAAGGCATTGTTAGATCCAGTGTTTCCTGTCATAGCTATGCAAAGATTTGATTTCAAAAACAGTATCATAGCTATTTTTTATTTCTTGTTTCTTATTATTTCTTGTTATGATTTTACAAGGTGGTATGATTCATAGGGTCTTCTTGAAATGGTCTCAGTGGTCGTGTAAAACAACACCCTTTTTACCTTGTCAAAAACAGCTCTGTTCACAGTGACTCGATTCGGTGCATTTCTCTTTACATGCTAATGAGCTCTGCTCACCCCGGCCCTCTCTTCTGTGGAAGTGATCCATCCTTGAGTTTTAACTTTTTAACAAAACCTGCCTTGAATTGTCCCTCATTCAGAAAATAGTCTGGAGTAAAATGATTTGCGCAGCCAGGCATAAACACATTTAGTGAAAGAGAAGTGAAGTGAGGCCAAGTATGGTGACCCATACTCAGAATTTGTGCTCTGCATTTAACCCATCCAAGTGCACACACACAGTAGTGAACACACACACACACACACCGTGAACACACACCCGAAGCAGTGGGCAGCCATATTGCTGCGGAGCCTGGGGAGCAGTTGGGGGTTTGGTGTCTTGCTCAAGGGTCTCACCTCAGTCATGGTATTGAAGGTGGAAGAGAGTGCTGGTTATTCACTCCAAAATCAAAATGGCTTGATAATTGAGACTGTTTAGGTTTTGGGGGGATTAAAAAAAGGAGTGAATTTCTATCATTGTAGGGTGGTTGTGTCTACAAACTGCTAAGACACATTTATATGCAAATAAATATATTTTTCATCCAATGTCTCCTTTAAAATTAAAATATTATAATCTTAATTCAAGTGATGAAAGATTTCGAAAGTCTGACAGTAATCAGTGTTGAGCACTACTGTAAGGCTAACCCTGTCTGGTTTACATGTTTGAAAATTATTAACAGTTGAAAACATTAGAAATTTAGAAAAGTAATCAAAAAGTAGTCAAATGTAATCAGTTACATTACTTTAATAAAGTAATTGAAAAGTTACACTACTTATTACATTTTAAGTAGGGTAACTTGTAATCTGTAACCTATTACATTTCCAAAGTAACCTTCCCAACACTGTATATAGTTTAGATTTAAGAATATGTACTTTCAAAAAATGGTCACAGATTAACTCCCTCTGGTGGAAAAATGGAGTAAAACTATCCTGTGGACATTAAAATAAGTCTGTTAGACCTGCTGTACAGTTGGCAAAAAAAAAAAAAAAAAAAAACATATTAATGTAATAAAAGGGTGAAGTTGTTCAATGTAACTAATTAAATATTATAAGTATTTTTCTCTAATAAATGGTTTAGGACAATATACAGTTATTCCACATGGTGTAAATTACTAACAATTTAATTTCTTACAACAGGCAGAGTAATTACTGAATTACACAAGCAAAGGTGTCTATAAATGAGTGCATAATTCAATATGATTTATTTACCTGGCAGCTCATGTGACCTATATATTTTAGTACTTTTAGCCACCGTGCTCTATTTTTACCTCCCACACTCATTCACAGCCCACAAACACCATTCTGAGCGGAAATAAATTTCAATGCTCTTTTCCATTACATGCATTGTTTTTTTTCTAACACTAATTAAACAGTGAGTTAAACAATTGCCACAAAAAAAAAAAAATTTAATAGCACATACATTTCACATGTAATTATATAGAAGATGCTTCAATACTAAACAGATAAACAGTGAGTCATAGTAACTACCTGACATAAATAACTAACAGGTTTTAGTAATTAATAATAATGAACTAAGAGGCAGAATAATAATGCCAAATAATAAATAAGATTTATTTGATTATTTTTGTCTATTTATATTATCATATTATTTGCTTCATAATTAAGTGACCTCATTGTCCAAATGCTTCATTTACTTTGATTAAATATAATTCTGTGCAACATATTATGATGCTAAACACAGAGAAGCACAGACAAACCACTTTTAGGTTTTCAAGGTCAAGGTTTAACACTGGTTAACCAGCCTCAGTTCTGGTCATGAATATCTGTTGTTGCATAACAGTAGTGCAGGATCCTCTAGCTGTGGTCAAAGTGTGACAGCAGGAAGGAAGAAAACATAACTTAAGTTGTGTTCACAGCCAAATGCTGTAAAAAAAAAAAGTTTCCACCTTTCAGAACTTGTCAATGCTACAGATACAGCCTTTTCTGATGATAAGCAACAAACAAACATCTGTTTCCAATATCATTGAAGTGATAATATGTGCCATGCACATGTTTAAATCAACATAACTACTTAGGAGTTTTATTAAATTCATTTGTGTCAATAAATATTTGTCCTAGTAGTAGATGTTTCATTTATATTGCATTCAGGTGCAAATGTGTCAGTCTACTAGAGAACTTTAGATTTGCTGTTGCTATGACCATGAACACAGCATTAAGATGAACATTATGGTGAATCAGCCAATAGAATCATGTAAAGGTGCTTTTCTTTCGTACGGGGAGGTACAGTATATAAAGGTGAGTCTCTGTGTGTCTTTCTCGTTCGGACTGTGTTGAGAAGGAAGATAAACCTGTCATAGACTTTACATGAAAACCAACCTTGATCATAAATGAAGTCTGTAAGTACAGATTTAAAACAGAGCCTGTTTTCTCTCTCTCTCTCTCTCTCTCTCTCTCTCTCTCTCTCTCTCTCTCTCTCTCTCTTTGAGTTATTTACTTATGGATATAAATATTTTCAGTTTTTTAACCAGCTTTCCGAAGCAAAAATTGTATCACATATCCATGAATGATATGTGGTCCTGCAATAAAATGTATGTTTTAAAAAAAAAAATCTAAACCACACAATGTGAAACTGTCATGTCAGGTAACCTAAAAAATTAATAACATCTAAAACATTTTTTTTTACAAGTATAAAGCTAGCTTGGGTATGAGCAATGACTAAAGTCCATTTCTTCTTTATTTTTATCATTTATTTTTACCATTGTTAATTTTCTAGATGATTCACTCGAGGTTCTGAATCAACCTGTTTAGAACTATCTCCTAAAAATGATCAATCATTTTTCCATCCTTTTGCTTTACCTTTCAAAATGTAAGTAATTATATATTTGTGCTGCACAATAAAGCAATTCTACAGCAAGCGATACTAACCATTTTCTCATCCATAACATTTCATTTTGAATTTTTCTAGGCAGCTCAGACAATACAGATGTCGTGGTTCAGAATCATCTGAAGATTGTTCAAGCTGGAGACAGTGTTAACTTCACCTGTATTTTGCAACGAGATATAAGAAACACTGTTGTTTGGGTCAAACAAAAAGCTGGAGAGAAACCCCTTCAAATCGCTTCAATATATCAAGCTTTAGATGTTGTGTTTGAAAATGGCTTTGACAAACATAATCGCTTTTTTGTAGCAAAAGACGATAGCAGTTTTAATCTGAGCATCACAAATGCAAAAGAATCAGACACTGCAACATACTATTGTGTTAAATTTATATATCAGTTCATATTTGAGGAAGCCACTGATCTCATTGTTAAAGGTAAGCAGAATGTTCATTTAAATATTACTGTGGCACATGTAGTACATTGTGTCTGGTCAAATTACCATCATGTCATTGTGGTTTATTTTCTTTTTAGTCAGAGAACTGAACATGCGGTCTGACCGTGAGAGAGCTGTAATAGATCCAGTGCATCCAGAAGACTCTGCAGAGGCGCTGCAGTGCACTGTCCTCACTCAGAGCTGTGCAGGAGAACACAACGTCTACTGGTTCAGACGTGAATCTGAAGAATCTCCTCCAGGAATTATATTTACTCAGGAGCGCAGGAACGCTCAATGTGAGAGGAGCTCTGATGTGAACTCGACTGCACACAAATGTATCTACAACCTGCCCAAGAGGAACCTCAGTCTCTCTGATGCTGGGATTTACTACTGCGCTGTGGCCGCATGTGGAGAGATACTGTTTGGAGATGCAACAAAACCTATCTTGCCAGGTGCCCTATTAAATTATATAGTTTTCTCTGTCTGTTCATAGATTTATTGCTAACTTTTTAAATTACCTTAATTTTGAATTAAGGTTTTCAGACACCTTGGAGTATAATTGCCCTGGTTTTGGGAACTTTAAACTGTTTATCAGCGATTGTGATCATATTTCTGTGCACGCAGTTGTACAAGCAGCGACGAAAAGGTAGGTAAAATTTCTTTAATATATTAGCAAATCAACATTCTTCAATGACAGTGCAGTTCCATTTCTTATTGTTTTTCAAGATGGGACTCAGAATATTCAGATTGGTCACTTAATGGTAAGCAGTTTAATATTTCATGTGCTTTAATACAATATGTTGCCTATGTAATTCAATATAAATGCCCAGAGTTAGGCAATATATTTGACTGAACATATAATTGACTGAAACATATTTGTTTTAGGATGAAGACAGAGATGCTTTGAATTATGCTGCTTTGAGCTTTCAGCAAAGGTCCTGCGCCCCTAGAAGACCCAGAGAAATACACGATAATTCAATATATGCACATGAGAAATTACGCAATAAATAAATAAATAATAAATTCTCTGTTGTTCACAAAAAAAGTGTTTTAATTGATAAAAACCAACAGTCATTTTAATCTCTTAATTACACTCAACTAAATGACCTGCATTGTAAAAACATGTTTTGCTTTATTTTTTTTATTATTTTTTTCAAAGTTGTAAATAAAACAAAGATTATTGGAGTACTATAGTAGTAAAATACTATTTCAGTTTTCTACTTCAACACATTTAATTTAATGCATTCACATTTACATTTACAGTTTCACATTTAATGCAGTGTGTTACTTGATGTTTCTTTGTAATTAATTGTGAAATTTACTAGCAATTTCATGAATTCAGTGAAAACTGTAGACAGATGTATTCTCTCAAATAAACTGAACTGATTGACATGTAATTTTAAGCGACCCTTATGGACCCTTGTTTGTTGGATTTCTACATCAACATGTTTTTCTAGATTTTTTTTTTTACTAATGGAGGAGTCTGATCAGCACATGCTAACATACAGCATATCAATTTTAGATTGACCGATTTGTTGAAAAGTCTGAAGTTGAGAAGCGGCAGATACCTGTCCGTGGTACTGAAATGTGACAATTGTGACCATTTTTGCATTATTTTCTAGTCATGCAGACTCCTGCTTTAATAAGGTAGTTAGACTACACTGTACTACAAACACATACTGATAACATTTAGTCATGACAACAACATGAATTAATAAGTCAATATATATACTTCTCATGTGTCTAGAATGTAGCATAGCAATATTTTCACAGGAACATTAAACAGAATGTTAAAGAAAAATGTTTATTGACCTATAGGGTGCTACATACCCTTGTGGTCCATTAATCAAAAACAAAATAGATAATTATCAACTTACATAAATAATTAGTTATATCTGGTATAGCTTTAGTCATGCATCATGTTTTTAAAGAGAGTTACAAAAAGTGATTCTGCCCAATATTATTGATAAATGGCTCACGAGGCCCCTCTAGTGGACACCTGTGGCTAAACTCATAAAACCAAAATATGAGGCTGTGAGGCCTGTACTACAACAAACTAAAGGTATTCGAAAATCTCACATTCATGCTAAAATGTTAAATCCTAATGTTAAAATTCCACATTCCACATTGTTTTTAAGGTATGTCTCTTATGGACTAGTGCCCTTTGACCACAACTAAAAACTAAAACATTTAAGGTTTCTGCTATTTCCATTTATTGTTTTATTTTAATGCTTGCATTTTCCTAAATAAAAATGCTTATATTTTATATTTATATTATATTTCAAGTTTATATTATTTTAATAAGGTTAATAAAGCACGTTCATTTAAATATACAGTATAGTAAAATGGAAAATAACTTGTGATTTGTGTCCTGTTAAATGCATGCATTGTAACTTGTAAGCCCAGCTGAGCACATAAGGTGTTTGTAGTGTTAAAATAAACTGTTACTATTTATACGATGTTTTTGTCACCCAGCAATAATTATCGATAGGTAATTTAATCCTTTACTAATGCAAGGTAAAGTAATTACTGTTTGAGAAAGATGCATGTGTGATTTTTGATTCAGAGAGAGGTGTGAAACACATCAGTGGGTCAATCTTGTGGTTGGAAAATGTTCAAACCATACTGTGCACGATCATGCACGCAAACTTACACATACAGAAGCGTGCAAAAAAACATCTGAGCCCACAAACTAAATTATTTAATAAATAGGCAAATTCTTGGAAGTAAAATAGTTACAGTGTGCCCTCTACATATACATATTTGGAGAATTCTTTGTCAGATCAAAATCTTTTATATTAATCTAACACTTGAAAAACAAATGGTACATGTATATTATATATACCCTATCTATATATATATTATATAAACTAATTTTCAATTTAGAATTTAGAATGCTTCAGAATTTCAAAGTATTAAATGCTGACAGTTATGTCTAAAGTTAAATGTTTCTCCGCTGATGTTCACCACAGCAGTTCTCATTCTGTACTGAGCAGCTTCTTCCTGTCAGTCACTCTACAGGAAATGATGAACTTTGTCTTTTCTCTTCTGACTGGTGCTCTTGTTGGTGTAACATGTTCTTACATGGGCATACACTGACTTTGTGGAGGAGTCTGTGCTTTGTGGTATTAATGGCTTAAAGCCCAGTGAACTGTATTCCAGTGCATAACAAGGGTTGTTTGGGCCCCAGTGCAAAAACACTTGATGGGGCCTCCACCACCTCCACCACCTGCAGCTTAAACTCAGGAAATGTGCATTTTTCACATTGTAAGTTTGTGCTTACTGTCTCAACCAAGTTGGTGGTCTCAAGGTATCTTTCACAAACTATGAAATGTTTCAAAAAAAAGTTTGAAAAAGTTCAAAGTGTCTCATTAGATCAAACTTCACCTATATCTTCAAAACAACCCCATTTTTGAAAGCGCAAGTACAACCTGCATTTCATTCAGAAATTTTAATTTTGTTTTGAAATATTGTTTGAAATTAGAAATATTTACATTTTTCTCTGTCATATTTATATGAAAGTGTTAGTCTTAATGTAGTAATGTATGCACGCTAATTGCTGTCAAGTGCCTATATATATATATATATATATATATATATATATATATATATATATATATATATATATACTGTATATATATATATAAACAACAACAACATTAAATAGTCCATAAGCTTTAGGCTCTTTACTGCAAGTCTTATAGCCATAATAGATCTTTATGTTAGAACAGGTCAAATTTTAATTGATTAGCAATTAAATTAATTGACACAGCAAATCTTCCCCTCTTGTTTACATTTCTGTGTTCAGAAGGTATTCAGAGTACTATTCAGAGTACACTTATACAGACACACATAAGAAGTCATAGCAAATATTATTTTGCATTTCTGTTTTTTTAGACAATATAATAAAAATCCAGTATTGAGTTTCCAAAATTGGAAAAATTATTTTTAAATGGATTTCTGCAGACAGAAAAGAGAAAGATGTACAGTAAGTTCTGTTAGAAACCCCACTGCAGCTTTGTTTACTACTGTTTTGTTTAAATGTCAGAGTAATATAAAACCATGTATACTAGTTTTTATAAAAAAAAAAAAAAAAAAGGAAAAAAAGCACAATAATTGTAAGTCATCAGTCTGTCAAAAGGAGTCAAACATATAAAGGCCATTAAAAGGTTTGTTTGTGTGCTTTTGATAAAAGGACTGCTTGTGTTACATGTGGTGTGTGGGTTTTTTTCTTCTATTTTCCACACTTCAGAGGCACTCGTAGTGGGGCGTCAATCTTTTGACTAGGTCAGTTTCATAATAAAGAGATCATGTAGTGCATGTCTTTCATGTAGATCATGCCGCAGATATACTGCAACTTTAGTTTAGTTGCATATTGAGCTGGTCCTTGTTTCTTTTCTTTTTTTACACCTGAATCCAATCTTTTCATTTACTGTAATCAAGTAAATCATGTTAATATATATAGAGGTGAAAGATAATTCATTAAGTCAACCAGTGCAAAGAAGAAGAAAAGACGATGTATTGAGGTAACCATCACTGTTTCTACATGACATAACAGTGTGATCTTTCATTAATAAAAAACTAAACTGGAACTAGAGGTTTAAAAAATAAATACATTTTGGATTATATTTGTTCTGAGGATGATCACATAAACACATATGCACGTAAGTCTTGCTTTATTTTACAAAATGCTGTAAAATAGTGTAAATAATAATTTGGTCATACATATTTTTTAAGTAATGTGAGACAAACTAGAATTGCATAATTTTCTAATAATGCATATAATATAATAATAATTTATTTTATTTTATTTCCCTCTAGATGATTTAACCTGTTTGGAGTTGGTGTGACAAAATGATTCAACATTTTTTTATACTACTGCTTTACCTTTTCAGGTGTAAGTTACTATTTTATATTCTGTTCATCTCAGACCTGCACTCAGACTAAATGAAAAAAAGCTACATCATACTTGTTTTCAATGTGTTTAAACAAACAAACAAAAAAATCTACTGTACAACAACAATACTAATTCCTTTCTTATTTCATTTCTAGGCAGAGCAGATAATTCAGACGTTGTGTCTCAGAATCATCTGAAGATTGTTCAAGCTGGAGACAGTGTTACCTTCACCTGTATTTGTCCAAAAGAGTCAAGAACCACTATTGTTTGGGTCAAACAAAAAGCTGGAGAGAAACCCTTTCAAATCGCTTCATCATATCAAGCTTTAGCTGTCGTGTTTGAAAATGGCTTTGACAAACATAATCGCTTTTTTGTAGCAAAAGACGATAGCAGTTTTAATCTGAGCATCACAAATGCAAAAGAATCGGACACTGCAACATACTATTGTGTTAAATTTATATATCAGTTCATATTTGAGGAAGCCACTGATCTCATTGTTAAAGGTAAGCAGAATGTTCACTTAAATATTACTGTGACACATGTAGTACATTGTGTCTGGTCAAATTACCATCATGTCATTGTGGTTTATTTTCTTTTTAGTCAGAGAACTGAACATGCAGTCTGACCGTGAGAGAGCTGTGATAGATCCAGTGCATCCAGAAGACTCTGCAGAGGCGCTGCAGTGCACTGTCCTCACTCAGAGCTGTGCAGGAGAACACAACGTCTACTGGTTCAGACGTGAATATGAAGAATCTCCTCCAGGAATTATATTTACTCAGGAGCGCAGGAACGCTCAATGTGAGAGGAGCTCTGATGTGAACTCGACTGCACACAAATGTATCTACAACCTGCCCAAGAGGAACCTCAGTCTCTCTGATGCTGGGATTTACTACTGCGCTGTGGCCGCATGTGGAGAGATACTGTTTGGAGATGCAAGAAAACCTGATTTGCCAAGGCTAGGTCTCCATTAAATTTGCTAACAAAAAAAACAAAAAGCAGTTGCATCACTAATATCTTTGAAATATGATGTTGTCTTTTTTCATATCTACAGAAACACAGAAACACAATTGGAGCACAATTGCTGTAGTTTTAGCATCTTCAAACTGTTTATCTGTGATTGTGATCATAATTCTGGGTGCTCAGTTGTACAAGCACCAGCAGAAAGGTAAGATTTACATGATTTATCACCCTCCAAGTCATATTAGTCACTTTAGTATCTATCCGTTTCAGCAAAGTTGTAACATATGCATTCGTATTGTTCATTTAAGACAGAATCCCCCTCATTGTGCTGGATAAATCAATGGTAAGCCCTCCTTTATCTTTTACTTTCAGACTCAGCTTAATGTTATGCCAATGTATATAAAACATGAGAATGCTTAATGACTGCATTAAATTTGAATTACTTGAATTTTTCCAATTTATATTCCAGTTAGTCAGTATGTCCATAATCAAAATATTCAAACAATGTAGCATTGTAACTGTGGTTCTGTTTCAGGCTGATGTCACCACTACTGTCAATTATACAATGTTTTACAAGCGTCTTTAACATTTAGAAGGATCTTGGAATAAAACTGGTATATGACAAGTGAGACAAGAAAAATTTGACTTTCACCTCAGCTGCATGGGGATTAAAATATGCTCTGTTAACTCCTATATTCTAAATGTCCATGGCGGTACTTACAGCCTTATTTTGCTTTTTAGACAGTTCATATATAACTCTTTTATTTCCTTAGCCATTAACTGTGAAAAAATCTTCCTAGGCAGTAGAGAGGTAAAAGAGAATAACTGAATCCAAAGTTTTTGTAACATGCCTTCAATTGGTCAGATTTTAAATGTCACAGATGTTTCTTTTGCTGCCTTTGATATCTCATAATCCAGCGCCTGGCATTTCTAACAACTGGAATGATTGAAATAATAAAATTTGTGAGTCCATTTCTTCCAAGGTATTTTGTTTGTTTATGTTTTTAATGCAAAAATAAATAAATGAATAAATAAAATAAATAATCCTAACAGATCCCTTAGTTTGTATAAAAAAAAATAAGACATGAATTTACAATAATACATGTACAATGGAAGCCTGACAGTGCAAATCAGCATCAAGTCAAATGTTGCTGAGAGAGCTTAAGTTGTGCTGTATAAAACTTAAAACATTTTTAATAATGTTTTCTAATACTGGAAGGTTTTGTTATTTTCCCATTTTATATTGATCATGATCATGATTATATGTAAGTTATAAATGTAAACAAAAAATGCTTTTATACTGAAATAATAATGTTTTGTGCTTAGAAATATAATTTGAATGCTTTTTGTCTCATGCTGAATATGTGATTTTTAAATAAAAATAATAAAAATGAAAACCTAGTGTATCTAATTTGTCTTAACAAAATCTCTTATGGATACATATCCTCAGAGTTATTTTGTTTTGAAAGTTATTATTTATATCCTGGGCTTTATTTTGTCTTCTATTCTAATGTTACCATGGGTTAAATCACTGTTCTCTCACACCTCTTTAACATCTTGACTGAATCTAAACTTCAATCCACAAAAAAAAACAAAAACAAATAATAATAATAATAATAAATATATAAATAAATAAAATAGCACTGTAATAAATAATCAAACCCACAATAACAGAGTAAAGGTGATGACATGTTAAGACATTTAATGGATCAATATTTTTGTTTGTAAGATTATATATTTTACCTCATACTTTTGTCATAACTAAACTATAGATTTTATTTTATTTTGTTTTATTTTATATTTTTTCTGTCAAAGGAAAGCAAAGTTTAGAGATTATCTGGTTAAAAGTTGTTTCTGTGGTTTCAATTCAATGTGTGGTGCAAAAAACAGAAGACAAAAAACAGACAGAGGCCAGTCTGGGTAGGAAATTGCTTCAGCCATGTTGTGTATGTGTCATTCATATATATATATATATACATTATATATATATATGTGTGTGTGTGTGTGTGTGTGTGTGTGTGTGTGTGTGCGGGTTTATGTGGTTTATGAGGACACAAATTTGTATAATGAGATGGGTATGACAGAGGTATTACAATTTGAAGGTGTTTTATGAGGACACTGCCTATGTCCCCGTAATTCAAAAGGCTTAAAAAATGGTGTTTTTTTGAAAATCTAAAAATGCACACAGTCTCCTGTGAGGGCTAAGTTTAGGTGTAGGGTAGGTGTAGGGCAATAGCACACACAGTTTGTACAGTATAAAAACCATTACGCCTATGGAGAGTCCCCATAAACCACAAAAACCAACATGTGTGTGTGTGTGTGTGTGTGTGTGTGTGTGTGTGTGCGGGTTTATGTGGTTTATGAGGACACAAATTTGTATAATGACATGGGTATGACAGAGGTATTACAATTTGAAGGTGTTTTATGAGGACACTGCCTATGTCCCCGTAATTCAAAAGGCTTAAAAAACATATTAAATGGTGTTTTTTTGAAAATCTAAAAATGCACACAGTCTCCTGTGAGGGCTAAGTTTAGGTGTAGGGTAGGTGTAGGGCAATAGCACACACAGTTTGTTCAGTATAAAAACCATTACGCCTATGGAGAGTCCCCATAAACCACAAAAACCAACATGTGTGTGTGTGTGTGTGTGTGTGTGTGTGTGTGCGCTTCAAAAACTGATAAGGTATCTGCTGATATTCACCTCGATACATTACACTCTACAATAAGCGTTCTCTCATTTAACAGGAAATGATGCAATTTCAGTAAACAGTCACATCCTCTCCTCATATGAACAGAGAGAGTCTGAGTCTGTGGTTTAAGGTTTAATAGTGGCATAAGCAAGGCCAAAAATCATCATCTGTTTTAGTGAGAGCTACTGTATACCACTAATCGAAACATTTACTTTGCAACTTGAATTCAAGCAATAACTGAAATATATTTTAGTCTCTTTAAATGAGCCAGTTGATTAATTGTAGATTGTAAATATCTATTCAAACGTGGCATATAAAATGTTTATGAAACATTGTATGTTTCATAGCTATCCCGATTCACTGCTTTGTGGAAGATTTGTCAAAAGATGTTTAGTTTGAATGTTTTTTTTATTATTATTATTATTAAAGTGCTGCACTTCTGAACGAATATTTATTTCTAAGCCATTTCTTACTATCAAAATTATGCTTGCACAGACATTTTGTGTTTGCCTGTGTTTTCTGAATAAATATGAATACAATTTTGTTATGTTGTATTGCAGTGTAAAATTACTCATTATGTCACTGTCCTTGGTGCTGAAATTACATATCTGTGCCCCATAAACTTCTGACTTTAATGATGTTAAGGCCTAAACAAAAGCACACAGCACTGGTTCTCATGGTTAATGAATCAATGTATGAAATGTATGAGGACAAGAGAGACATGTATTTTTAATAATAATTTAAAAACTAATAAAATGTATCTTGTGCACTTCTGCACCAAAGAAATGATCTGCTACATCAGGCCAATATTGTTGTACTTTTGTTGTTGTTATTATTACATAGAACAGAGAAGAGTTTTCATGATTCAAACCAATAGTACATTGACTATTGTCTATAGTACATAACACTTTTTTTTTTGGTAATGGATAGCTGGGTTTTAACATGTTGTGATTTAGATGCAGCAAGAGGTGTGAAAACAGAAAGTGAAAACTACACAGTGACATACTCACTAACACTCAGATCTCACCCAGCCGCCAACGTTAATATGTACAACATATTGTACAACAGCAATGTCATATTCCCTTAACTTCAAAAAGCAGAATTTTGTATATTTTTTTGTATACTTTCTCTTATATATATATATATATATATATATATATATATATATACATATATATATATATATATATATTCTTGATAGTCTTGCAGCCTTTGTTTGTGATTTTCAGTAAATCTGCTGATATTGACTTTTTAAACATTAACAAATATGTATCATTGCAAAATCCACCATGACATGAGCTGATTGGCTGCTGTCACAGATTTCAGCTCAGTGCAAACCCTTTCTCCAGTGACCAACTGTTCTAAGAGTTGCAATTTATTCAGTGCAACTCTTAGAGCACTGAATAAATAAGACAGAAGTGCATATGTGTCTCATTTGAAACTCATTGATTGTTATTGTGACGACATTCAGACCGTTCCAAGATGGCGGGCGCGTCGTCGTGTCTGGAGCGGTTGTATCAAAGCCACTAGAAGGCAAGCCTGCAACCATTAGCTGAAAAAGGAGGGGAGACAAAACTGATGCCAATGGAGGAGAGGCTTCACTATGCTGAATAAACAGCTTTTTAGAGGAAACGTACGGTGGCCAAGAGAGCTCAACTCCCTGCAAATAAAAAAAACACCTGCAAATTAAGAAAACAACTTCGTCAATTTTACAACACACGCTGTGCAAATGGTCACAACACAACCAAATAAAGAAACGCACTGCAAATAGAAAAAAATGCCTGCAAATTAAGAAAACAACTTCATCAATTTGACAACGCACGCGCTGCAAATACTCACAACACAACCAAACAAAGAAACACACTGCAAATAAAATTCTTCATTTGGTTGTGTTGTGAGCATTTGCAGTGCGTTTCTTCATTTGGTTGTGTTGTGAGCATTTGCAGTGCGTTTCTTCATTTGGTTGTGTTGTGAGCATTTGCAGTGCGTTTCTTCATTTGGTTGTGTTGTGAGCATTTGCAGTGCGTTTCTTCATTTGGTTGTGTTGTGAGCATTTGCAGTGTGTTTCTTCATTTGGTCTTCATTTGGTTGTGTTGTGAGCATTTGCAGCACCTGCTGTCAAACTGATGAAGATGTTTACCTGATTTGCTGGTGCTTTTTCTATTTGCATGTGTTTTCTGAAGTTGCAGCGCGTTGAGCTCTCTCGGCCACCATAGAAACGGCTTATCATTTAATGAATAAACAGCCTATCTGCTAATCTTCAACATGTTTTACACTAAACAATACTTTTGGATTGAACTATTTTTTGAGTTTACCATGAAAAAAATGTCATTATATAAGAGAAGTCACTGACTTTTTGTGACAGGTGGGTTTCAGCTTACGGCACTTCTCAGTCATTCCTATGGTATCCGTAAACGGCGAATGAGTGTCGCACAACTCTGACTGAAATTCAATGATGTCAAGGCTGTAATGTGATTGTTTATTAAGGCACATGTGATCCAAGTTAGCAGTTACGCTTTCTTCAGTAGTAAGTAATACAGACCCTCTCATCTCCCTATAGTAAAATAATCTCTGGGTCGTATGTGGCATCTACCATATCTATGGTCTACACTGGACACGACAACGCGACCATTGCAAATCATTTAAACTTTGTGTCAGTACATTTACATTTACGCATTTAGCAGACGCTTTTATCCAAAGCGACTTACATTGCATTCAAGTTACAGTTCTTTTACATTTGACCAGCATTTGCTTTCCCTGGGAATCGAACCCATGATCTTGGCGTTGCTAGTGCCATGCTCTACCATTTGAGCTACAGGAAAGCCGTCCAAATACGTCTCAAATAGAATGCAGCATCAATTTACTATTGGAGATTTGTCGTGTTGCGCTGCGCCGCATCCAGTGTAGACAGCATCACTGATTATAATGGATTCTATTGTATTTTGTTGCGCTGGTGTAGACACAATGTAACAGTGAGTAAAGCAACCTGCTGACTTTACTGGAGCCTAAAAAAATAAATAACTTTTTTTTTCTCACTCTCATTTATTTCTATTTATTTACTTATCTCTTGGTACTACAGTATGCAGTCAGTGCATAAACAAATAATGCTGAGAAGTTAATCAATCACAATTTATGCTTTGATGTAGGCTAAAGCATGAGTCTGAGCTCCACCCCTTAGAAACTTTAGGGCTCTCTTTTCAGACTGACAGATTCATCAACCAATCAAATTGTTCGATTTGCACATGGTGGTGGGTGTAGTTTTTCAGATATGTCAATATCAGTGCATCACTAATGTTTGTGTCTTTGTGTGTGTTTGATAATTAATTAAGTAATGTTAATACTTTGAACATTCCTTAAAAATGGACAAAATACACAATTCTTTCCCTACACCATGAACTTACATAGTTGAGAGGTAGCAAAAAATCTATTGTGCATCATTCTAACATTAACTATGAACTGCAACAAAACTTTTTTCTGCAAGGACATTATCAGTTAAGTTTGCGGACATTTCCTTTAACCCAATTCAATGTAATCCTTAAATAAAACAGGCCTACAGGTAAAACATCTGTGAAAATATCAATCTGGAAAAATTCCTTCATATTATCACCGTACATGGGCCCTATTTTACAGACTTTTCTTGGAGTGTGCAAATATGGAACATGCATGTATAGCCTACATGAATGAACCATGCATTCATCAATCCAGAATAGTTCAACTTGTTCATGCCCTTGCCATCTGCCAACTCTCTTGATTCAAACTATTTTAAAAAAAAATATTTAAAAATTTGGTAACACTTTATTTTAAGGTGTCCATAATACAGAGTAATTACCTAGTTAAGTAGTAGCTGTTGTACTTACATGAAATAAAATGTACTTACCATGTAACAGTTATGGAACAGCCTGTACTTACAGTCTGTAATTATGTAGATGTAATAGGCAGCTACTGTTACACATATGTAACAGACCGAGTCTGTTACACAGGTACTTATGTAACCAAAAGATTGTTACATATGTGTTGCAGACTTTATACAACATAATTATAAATGTAAGTACACAGACATAAGCTACTTAAAATAAAGTGTATCAAGATTGTACTTAAGTGTACTTCATGTGTATCTATACAGTACACCTTATCCAGCTGCACCTTAGTTTGATTTAACCCACCAGTGCACAGCTTAAATACATGTAATAATTACATTACAATTACATAATATTACACAAACATAAGCTACTTAAAATAAAGTGTATCAAGAGTGTACTTAAGTGTTCTTCATGTGTATCTATACTGTACACCTTATCCAGCTGCACCTTAGTAATACCTTTCTAATTACATTAAAATGACAGAATATTACACAGGCATAAGCTACTTAAAATAAAGTGTATCAAGAGTGTACTTAAGTGTACAAGTAGCTGTGTAACAGACTCGGCCTGTTACATATGTGTAACAGTAGCTGCCTATTACATCTACATATTACAAACTGTAATTACAGGCTGTTCCATAACTTAGTTACATGGTAAGTACATTTGTTTCATGTAAGTACAACGGCTACTACTAAGTACTTAATTAGGTAATTACTCTGTATTATGACACCTTAAAATAAAGTGTTACCAAAAATGTCATATCTTGGATGATCATGATCACTATTGCTAAACACAGGAAATTTTATATGGGGCCCTTTAAGGGTTTGTTTTTCTGGTCACATGCTTTGGAACATCTTATTTCCTGTTTTTTCTTCTGTCAAACCACATAATGTACTTTTAGTAGCAATAAAACAACATATTAACCAGATAGATTTGAGAGAAGCCAGCTTTAGTTAACTAAACAGTACTTTTTATAATATCTGTCTTAATAAATGAGAGATGTTTTGGAGCAATGGAAAAATCGTTGGGTTAAAAAAAGTTCTAGCCATTTTGATGTGGTAAGGGGTGTGAAAGCATAAACGTTAAGGTGAACGTGTATATGTGCATCAGTTGTCTGGAGCAGAGGCTGCTGGACACATGGTAAGGCCACAGTCTATAGTAGTGTTGTCAGAAGACCCGGTACTTCGGTACCAAGTCGGTACTAAAAAGAAGAAAACGTCACGGTACCAAGATTCATTAAGACCCGGTGGTACCGAGGACTCGGTCGACCCGGGTCTTGCTGCGTGATCTGAAAGCTGCAGATGCGCTCGCTTCATAACAGCACTGAGACGTGCGACATCCAAAGGAGGAAATGCATCAAACTAACAACACTTTAAAGACCGACACCCAGATCAAATGAAAGAGTTCAAGCAGGTACGTTTCTATTTAATATTTAATATTTAGATATTCTGTTATGAATATTATTGCATATTTGAATGTCGGATTAAAATAAACTGCCTTATAGCGGAGTTAATCCTCTGCATAAGCGCGGCTAACGCTAATATAATGAGCATTAGAATGAAGTTTCTTTATTAACTACTTAATGCGCCTATAACTTTTATTAGGGTAAAAACAACAGGAGGACATGATGGTATTTACTATTGTTACTCACCAGAGGCTTTTAAATGAATTGTGAATCTAAAATATGCGTGTTGGAGAATGTACAAACAGTTAATAGTTTTTGTCATATCAGTCCGTCAGAAAACAGTTCTGGTCTGTTTTTTTTTTTTGCTAGTTAGTTGCTAGTTGTTGTTATTCTTGGCTGGATAACTAGCAGTTTTAAAAGCCCTTTAAAATTAAATATGTACACAGTTTGTATTAAATGAAAGTACAGTCAAATGTTATCTCCTGTATAGACTTTACAATGACTTCATGTTATTATCTAACATCAACTTACAGTGAGTGAACAATATATTTTTACAACATTAATTAATGTTATTTAATACAAACACTTGATCATTCATGTTTGTTCATTGTGCATTAAACAATTTTAAAAGATTGAACTTCGATTGATTGATTTTATGTATTTGTAAATTTTGAAATTAACCCTAAAAAGAAGAATTGCAATATATATCTATTGTTTATTTGATAGGTCATGTAAAATGTTTTTAATACTACAGTTTCCTTCTATTTGATATACACTTGTCTTAAAATATATGTAATCATATCTAAATTTATTATAAAAGCTGAGGTTTGTTATTTACTGAAATGTTATATTTTAGCTGGAGTCAATGATCTAATGGTGTATTTGTTCAGACTCCGTCCACTGCTTTACTAATATTATATTTTCCTTTTCCAGCTGCAGGAAGATCATGAAGCTCCAGCAAACCCTAAAACAGACAGTTTACAGATGTTTTTCAGCAGAAGCAGAAATATGACAAACATTTGGGTGGAACTTGTTTACTTTTATTAATTGTGGAAAAATTTGAAATAATTTTAAATAAGCATAAAGAATGGCATTGGTTTTTGTGCAGTTTATTTTTGTTTAACTTTATTAATAAAAATGTTTTTTAATTAGCATATTTTTGCTTTGGTACCGAAATTGGTACCGAGAACCGTGGATTTTCACTGGTATTGGTACCGAATACTGAAATTTTGGTACCGTGACAACCCTATAGAGTCTATAGTCTAATCTATAATCTACCTTCAATCTTTTGCATGTGTTAATGGATTGATAGTGTGCTCCTCATTTGCTTTTTTTAATCAGAGGAATACAAAGCACAAGGATTATTTTGGAAGACAACTGATCATGAAATATTACTTAATTGTTTTGCTTGCCTCAACAATAGGTAAATATGCTATATGCTATGTCATTTTAAATATTTAACAACTATTTTTTTTTACAACCTATTTAATCCTATGTAAAACCTTCAACTCAAAATGTACCTGTTGTGTGCTTCATTTTGCAGTCTGCTCCTCTGATGTGGATGTTGTTCAGAAGGATAATGTAAAAATAGTTCGAGCTGGAGTGGATGTGAACCTCTCTTGCACATTTTCAAAGCTTTTGCAATCAACAACAGCATGGTTTAAACAGACGGCTGATGGAAAATCTTTACAAATTGTGTCTTCATATTTAAATCAACAAGATGGAATGAGGACTTTGAGATAAGTCGTTTTAATGTTATTAAAGGAGACGATCATTTTAATCTGACCATTTTAAAGATAAAGCCTTCAGACTCAGCAACGTATTTCTGTGTAGTCGCAGCACATTACATTATTGGAATGGGTGCAGGAACCAGATTACTTGTCAGAGGTAAGTTTTCGTGTTTGTTATAGTAGCTTTGTTTGGTTTGTGGTGTCTGATTTTTTGTCCTTACTATTTCTGTCTCTCTTATGTCCCTTTTAAAGATGCAGCAATAGATAGAAAAACAACTCTTCAGCAGTCTTTGATAGACACGCTTCATCCAGGGGATTCTGTGAGTTTGCAGTGCAGCATCTTCACTGAGAGTTGTTCAGGAGAACACAGTGTGTACTGGTTCAGACAAAGCTCAGGAGAATCTCATGGAGTGCTTTACACCAAAGGAGAGAGAAATGGTCAGTGTGAGAACAGCTCTGAGACTCAAACACAGAGCTGTGTCTACAATCTCTTCAAGAGCAACATCAGTCAATCTGATGCTGGGATTTATTACTGTGCTGTGGCCGCATGTGGAGAGATACTGTTTGGAAAAGGAACTGAACTCAATTTTAGAGGTAAAAATAGGTGAAAAATAATGGATTAAATTGGTTTGATCTTTCCTCTCTGGAAAAGCATTTCATTCAAATAGTGCAATACATGATGCCGAGCTGATATAATAAATGTAAAAAAAAAAACATTCTAAGAAATTAAAGTTCACTTTGTTTCAGAAAATGCTGACATGAACCCAACTCTTCTTGCTCTTGGATTTTCAAACATCATATTTTTGGCCATTGTTGTTTTTCTGGGAATAAAACTATACAGGGTTCAGACTAAATGTAAGTATTTTTGTATAAAATAACTTATAGTAATGCAAAAATTGACAGACTAAAAATAACACATGATGGACATTTATAATAACAAGAGTGTTTCTTAAATTTTCCAAAGTGCCTACATCTCAAGAGAGTCAAGTAAGTACATACTTTTCTTCTTAAATGTATTTTTAGATCTTAAATTTAGAACTATTGACTCCATTTACAGTAATCTGTTTTATCATTTAGTACTTTTTAAATAAAAAGTTTAAAATATAAAATCGTTAGGATTTTGGTGTATTTTATGCCATCTCACATTTTCCTCTCATAATTGGAGCTTCTTTTCTCTCTTAAAGAATGAAGACACGCTGAATTATGCAGCCATTGGATTTGGTCAGAAACCTCTGAAAACTAGAAGAGCCAAAGCAAAGATCAGTCAGGACCAGTCTCTGTATACACAGGTCAGATTGAGCCCGGTCTCATGAAAATGCGTATTCAGATCACACCAGTGACATTCAGAGCTTTAGAGAAACATCTTCTACAATGTAGAAACACTTCCATCATTATCTACAGTATATAGCAACATATTTAAATCATCCAATTAATTTGTCAGACACACATACAGTGCAATGAATTTATCACTGCTGAGTCTGACAACACTATGATTTTTGTTTGAATTTGGCAGCAATTACAAGTGTACTGGGCAAATATTTTCTAAAAAGACATTTGTATTAAAGTTGAATCTATAATGCTTACAAGGATCATGTCTAGGATTTTCCATGAAATAAGTGTTGAAGTAGCATGCATGTGTTGTTAGTTAAAATAACAGTAGTTAACAATGTCATCAAAATATGGATTGCAAGACGATCGCTATAGGTGACCATATTTAAATGTGTCTGTTTGTGTGCCCATGTTTTTGTGGATCCATGCATAGTATTAGACTGTGTGCTATTCTTTTTGGGCATCTTTGGAACTACATGTTATGGTATGTTCCATTTTAAACAACCTTATGAATCTCGCGTGTGTATGCTTTGCATATTCTAAATTATAATACATTTATTCACATGTTATGTGCATGGTTCATGTGTCAATGTTCTTGTGCATTGGCATATTGTAGGCTAGTGTTTGAAATTCACAAGAATTAACACTGAGAATTAAGACAAACTGATTGTGGTAATAGCATGGTTTGTTTGTTTACTTTTCTATTTACTTACTTACTCACATCAGGTTCCTGGCGTTGTAAAATATAGTTGTTCTTTTTTTACCCAAGCGGAAAGTCATATGTTGGTTGTTAAATATAGACCTGTAATATAGATGGTAAAATTGCTACATTTTCATTTCAGTCCGCGTTCATTTTGACCACGAACAATGTGCTATTTATTTAAGCGCATGCAGCACAGTAAAAATAGACTGTGAAAAAAATAGCATTGAATGCTCTGACCTTTTAACTTACGCACGGAAAAATACGCACTGCAAATGGAGTAAGTGTGAAACAGCGTTACTCACTATAAACATGTCTAATTGTGTAAGCACAACAGCCCATCCTGCTTCCGATGCAAACGGAGTATAGGCCTAAACTTGCTGTCCGAATGCGAATTAAACTCATGGTCTCTACTGCCACCTAGTGGTGTAAGAATATTGCTATCCTGCCGCCCCTGCTTTCGAACTCTTTTGCTGTTGTTTTTTTTGTTTGTTTTTGTTGTTGTTTTTAATTAATTAATTTTATTTATATATTTATTTAATCTGGTTACACCAAAACAGGAGTGAAGTCTTGTGGCCATAGTTTGAACCATCTGTAATCTGTAAGGCTCCTAACAACCAACTGCTCCCTTGTCTCCGCAGCAGAAATATAGCAGCCCACTGCTCCATGGAGTTGTTCACGGTGTGTGTGTGTGTGTGTGTGTGTGTGTGTGTGTGTGTGTGTGTGCGGGTTTATGTGGTTTATGAGGACACAAATTTGTATAATGACATGGGTATGACAGAGGTATTACAATTTGAAGGTGTTTTATGAGGACACTGCCTATGTCCCCGTAATTTTAAAAGGCTTAAAAAACATACTAAATGGTGTTTTTTTGAAAATCTAAAAATGCACACAGTCTCCTGTGAGGGCTAAGTTTAGGTGTAGGGTAGGTGTAGGGCAATAGCACACACAGTTTGTTCAGTATAAAAACCATTACGCCTATGGAGAGTCCCCATAAACCACAAAAACCAACATGAGTGTGTGTGTGTGTGTGTGTGTGTGTGTGTGTGCGTGCAATGGATGGGATATATAGGAATTATTTATTTCCAGATACAGGGAATTAGGTTACAACAGTCTAGAAAAAAAAATAAAAACATGAAGCTCTTGAAAGAGAGAAAAGACTTAATTTGCTTATCAAATTTCACTATCAAATAAGACTCCCAAGTTTTTCACACGTGATTTAACAAAAGGAGATATAACACCAGTTTAAGTGAGAAGTTTTAGGGGCTTCTGAATGCCAAACACAATGATCTCTCTCTTTTTTACTTTAATAATTAAGAAAATGTAGACATCCAGGCTTTAACATCAGAAAGGCATTCAACAAGAGAGTCAAGGAATGTCAAAAAAATGTGTCAATATAAATTGTAATAGCCACTATTGTTTATATGAACAAAGCAAATTAAAATGATTATACTGTACATCATGTAATTATTGCAATACAACACTGTGGAAGATATTTAGTGTGACTTGTTTTTCAGTCATTACAATATATATACAGTACAGTCCATTAATACCTACTTGTTTATTAAAAATAATTGGCAGAAATACTCAAAAATTATGTTTTTAATGATCAATATGAGCTAATATACAATGTTTTGCCATGGTCTTGATTTGTCAAACCCGAACAAACCCAAATATGTCCTTAATACTGGTATTTCTTTTCAGTCTTTGAGCATTTGACGATGGCAGGTGAAGACCAAAAGTTCACTTCCTCTTCCTTGTACTACAAGAAAAAGAGCGTTCCAGACAATATAGTTTCTATTTCCATATGATGATTATAGTGATAATCATAAATTGTTTTAAATCTGGAGAGTTTAATTTGGCAAACCTCAGTTATTGACACGTCATCATCAGTAGTCTGTATTTGCTTATATTTGCTTTCTGTTGCATTAATAGACTCTGTAATAAATGAGACAATGGTCAGTCTTCACCGGAGTTAAACAGCAATAGAAGCAAGAGATGATTTCAAACAAACACTTACCATTTCTCCTCATGCACCACAGAATAATATTGATGGTAATATTTGATGTCAGGAGCACCGTAAGGACAATTACAAAGAGTAAGTGTGTGTTCTGGATGTTGAAGTTGTCTAAATCTTGAGGAGCAATATTTGTTATAAATCAAGGAATGTATACACAAAGTATTCAGAATTAACAATTTGGGAAGTAATTGATAAGGATGCCTTCATATTAAAGATAAAAATGGAAGTGTTTTCATGCAAAGAAGTTCAGAATTTAGCACTGTACAACTGAAAAGTCCAGAGTAACAAACACAAAGAGTTGTCTTGGCTAACCAAAAGTGTCAGATATGTTGAAATGCTCACACTTACCAGGATTGTGTTTAGAAACTTTTCCAAATAAAGCCTCCCCACATGTGGCCAGTGCACAGTAAATTCCCGTTTGTGAGGAACTGAACTTTTTCTTTGGGAGGTTGTACTCACAGGTCTGTGAAAGACAGTCAGCTTCAGAGCTTCTCACACATCCATCACTCGTGTTTCCATGAACATAAATGAATCCTGGAGGAGATTCTCCTGATCCATGTTTGAACCAGTAGAGACGATGTTCACCTCCACCACTCACTAACTCATTTTGGATTGAACATTGTAGAGGCACATTTATCTCTGATTTAACAATTTCAGTCTTGGGCAACTTTAAACTCGTGGGTTTGCTGATTTCTGCTCCTAGAATGGATGTTGTTTTGAATAAATAACTTTTTTGGTTTGTTTTACTATTATTATAATGACCACTCAAAGGTTGTGAGCTCTTACTCACCTTTAATAACCAGATGAGTACCATTTCCAAATTTAATTATATTATAGAAAGAGAAAGCACAATAGTATGTGCCTGAATCTGATTGTAAGGCATTCACTATTGTCAGATTATAACTGTCAGTCCCTCTTACAGCATCAAAATGATTGCTGTTAAATTCATCATGAAATTGGCTTTTTGATGAACGGAGAAGTAAGGAAACAATGAGACGTGGTTCTTCTCCAGTGACTTGCTTGTACCAAGATGCCATACTTAATTGTTTTGTTTTAATAAAGCAGGACAAAACCACAGGATCTCCTTCATGAACTGATACAACTGGGTGCAGTTGTATAATGTCTCCATATAGTCCCACGACTGTAAAATAATTAACACATCAAACAACTAAAAATAAATGATCTGAAACAATATCAGAACATTTTTAAATGGAATTATTCAAATATACACTTACACAGTTGAGTTAAGAGTAACACCATCACACAAAGTTGTTTACCCATTTTCTTCTTCAGGCTGGGAGGAGAAGCTCAACGAAATGTAGGTAATGTTATGATATACCATACAGCTTGAAGTACGGCACTGTCACATGATTCTGTTCAGTTAGCGCTATCAGCCATTTCCTGGGCCTGACACAGTTCTACATACACCACACTTGAAACCACAGATTAGAATCATGCAGTATGCTAAAATATAAACAAAGATTTGATATGTATTATTTTCTGGATAAGGCATTCTTGTTTCAAGACCATTCAAATGAATATGTACAGAGTGGTTATGTGAGTATTTTACACTTACCATTGAATTCATTTCAATAAACAACCTTCACAGAGAGCTTTCTTAGCCTAGGCCTCATACAGGACTGTACCACCTGCGACAGCTGAGGAAATTCAGGGTCTCACCAACAATCCTGAAAACTTTCTATGCAGGGACCATAGAAAGTGTATTGACTCAGTGCATCTCAGTGTGGTATGGAAACAGCTCCAGCCAAGACTGCAAAGCTCTGCAGAGAGTTGTGCGCTTAGCTGAGCGTATCTCTGGGTCGGCTCTCCCCTCTCTGCAGGACATCTACCTCAAACGATGCAGAGGCAGAGCTGACAAAATCATCTGTAGGACCTGTGTGGAGGAAAGAACGCACACACACACACTAAGTGCAACCACAAAATTCCTCAGGCTTAAAGAAACTTTCATCTCTATCTGCAAAGTCATAAAATTGACAGAGGAAGAGCACCTCACCCAACTGGCTGGCCAATTTCCTGCCATGCCTTTGGGTTATCATCGTAAAGAAACCTCTCAAAATAGGAGAGCTTTGAGGTAAACATCTGGCAATGGACAAAACGACAAACTTTATGGACTCCCTGATCATGTAACGCCTAAATTTATGATTTAACCAACAAACAAGACAGATATATGTTAAGGCAGACGTTCAACAGACCTAAACAACATAATGCTCAGCACCTCTCATCTTCAGTCCCCCTCCGAAGGAATGCACTCTCTTTTGCCCTTCTTGGTCAAGGAACAGAACCTTCCAGCTTGTTTCTGTTTATTGACTTTGCTAAAAAGACTCAAAGACTTTTATAAAGTGTTCCAAAAGGACAATTGATAGTAGTCACTACTGCTATTCAAGCTATGTTATCAAAAGCAATATATACAATATATTTTACAAAATATATCAATGTGTATTTTATGTCATTTATAAGCTGACTGTGTCATTGTAATCAATGGTATGTTTTTATAATCTTTTGAGGTATAACTTTCTCCTGTAAAGTGAGGACTACACTTATAATATCGTATATGCAGGATGTGTTATTTCTAATCTTTAAATAGATCCCTTCTAAGTTAGTTTTAGCATGAAAGCTATTAATGTATGTCGAATACCTTATGTTTGGTTTCATATTAACGGTCAGGACAAATGCAAGAATTTGTCGTGCATGGGAAGTTAATATTGAGTATAATAATGTGTGATTAGAACATGTTAAAAGATATTTTCTTCATGTGACTAAATAACTAAGCAGACAAATTAGCTGCGTGGAAAATGAGCCGTGTAGGTGGAGCTCCATCCAGAGGGACAATCTGGTTGGTGGAAGCCTCTGGGGGTTGAACGGAAGGCCTCTGACGTCAGTCCCTTTTAAAAAGCGGATCCCCGCTCTCCAACGTGCTCTCGCTCTCTCTCTCTCGTTCTGCTCGGAAATCGCGCGCTTCTTTGAAACTCGGAGCCTTTAACACCTGGCCGAGTTTTGAAGACTAAACCAACACTTCGTCAAAACTCTGAAGAAACTCTTGAAAGTCTGAAGCTACGCGAAAGGAACTTCAACATCTACAGCCATAAGAAATCGAAACAGACTTCCTTGAAGCATTAAGCAACGCAGAGCAACCAAACCAGCAACAACAGAAGGGCATCCCCAAGAGTGACGTCACACAGCGGCACGCGGGGTTTCCCAACATCTGGGAAACGCGGGGTTTCCTCGATCAGTGACCATTTCAACTTAAAAGCAAGGTATCGAACAACCTTTATTCTGCTGAACTGGTCGTATCTATCTCTAAGGTAAAATTAAGATAGTTCTCCATTTGCTGATCGACACGGGTAAAATCGTGTGGAAATAGAACAGTGCTAGATTGTAATCATTCTCAATTAAATTCATCGCGTGTGTGTATGTATGTATGTATTTTGTTTTATGTTATTTAGCTTAGTTCATGTATTGTAGTAAGATAGCAAATAAACTCTTGTTTGATTTATAGAGAAGTGTTCTGTATTCTGTGTGTAATATTCAAATCAAATCCTGCTCAGATCAAGTTACCTATATGCTCATAACTGTCATACAGTTATTTAAATAATTCTGTATTATATTGTGGCCACAAAAATAAACAGAATTTATCAGATATACTGACAACTCGCTGGACGAGTGTTAAATAAGGACGTTTTGATTAATATCAATTGATCATATCAAATCGTAAGATCCCCTAAAGCTAAAATAAAGCTTAAACAAAAGAGCTAAATTAAACAACAATGTAAGTGATTAATTCGCTACATATATGGTGGAGGAAAAAAGCGAGCAAATATGATTTGAATATTCATAATCAGAAAAACATATTTTTGTATTTTGCCTATTTTTAACCGGAAGAAATAGTGTAGATAAAAAATAGACAGAGTTTGTTTGTGTTTGTGGTACTGTATGCATGACGATGCGTTTTGAATGAATTAAAGTGCAACTTTAATTGTTTGAGAAATTAACTGCAGTATATGAATTGTCTTGTAAGACAAAAAGTCGCTCTAGAAGCGCAAAAGAGACAAATGAGCGAATTTCCTCATTCCTCTCTTCCATAAGGCCTTAATAGCGTGATCCGTTTTGTGCGTGTTCCACTTCCGGATATGCTATTTAATCTCCCGGCGAGAATATCAGATTAGCTACCTGTGTTTTTCTCTGCCAATCTTTGAGTCACTAAAAAGAGTGAAATCGGACGCGGCGCTCAGGAAGAGTGGCCCAAACGCGTTCTGGGGAGAATAGTTATTGATCTTGATCAAGAATGAATTGTGTGATGAAAAATCCACTGTGTTTTGTCTGTGAAGTTAGACAGAATTAATGTACTAAGGCTCGCCGTGGCCAAAAAGGTGTTTATAATTAATCTATGGATTAATGTATATCTCTCTGAACGAGTTGAGATTGTTGAGATCTGTGCATCGGAAATGACAGGTTCCCTGACGTCACCATAGTGACGCGCAACTCAGGAAGTGCGCAGGCTCCGTTCCCACGCCATTTTGAGCTGTTGTAAACAACAGCCTAGCTTGGCTAACTGAAGCAATGAGTAGCTTGCAAAGCTAGTAGCATTGAAGGCTAGCATTTTGTAGCTGTGGGTTTGTTTGCAGTGTGTTTTTGAAGTGCTGATACGTTAACCCTTCACAGCCGAACTTTAACTCACACTAAAACTGTTGACATCAGTTCCTTCTCTCTTCTGAATTCACTCATTCCCTCTTATAACTTCTAAGGTGAAAGGACTTTAACAATACAAATTTAAATAAACCTTTAATGTGCAAGACAGCTGATTTCATAGGAAATGAGACCAGCGATGTCACAGATGGGTTTAACAAGTAGTTGTGTTTAGGTTGTTTTGTTTCGTTTCATATTTAGCAGATATTAGTTTCATAACTATTGGGGTTTATTATAAATTAATGATGGGTCTTAGCCTCATTGCTTTGATAGGAAGATAATTAATTTAATTATGATTGCGCTCTCATGATTTTAAGAATCTCATTGGATGAATTGCTATGAAATATTTGAAATTGATAATTTAATTCCATAATTAATCCCAGATGTGAAATTAAATTAATTTCATTAAAGTAATTTCAGTTTCTGATTCCACATAGACTGATTGAGATAATTATGTGTGCTCTGATAATTTAACAATAACATTAAGATCTTAATTATTCACTATCAAAGTGTTTGATCGTCTGGCCCGGGAATATTTTTAATTTTTCTTTATAATTGAGACCATACGGATTAATTTGTTCTAATGATTTGAATAACACAAGGAATTAGTAATTGGTCAGGCTTAGGGATACGAAATTAGGTATGTGGAATTTGTAATTTAATTTTTATAATCAATTACGAATTTGAAAATTCTGATTCAATTTAATAATTAATTACAGTTCCTGTTTCCCTATGTCAACACTATTGGCTGATCAATGAAATGTAATCGCCTGTAATGTTAATGAAAAATATCATTAAGGTTTTAATCCATGACTGCCAATAAGGCTCTGAAATTTTAATTTCATCTGCAACTCATTAGAGCTTGTATTACCCTGCTTCAATATTTAAGGATTATTATAATCACAGGTGTCTTCTAATATTAATGACAAACATCGTTAAATTAGAGTTTTAACTATAAATCATTGCTCTGAAATTTTAATTCCAGCATTGGCTAATAAGGATCCTACCTCAAGGATACCCTATTGATTAATTTAATCCTAATCAAGCCTATCAAATTTAAATGATAATAACATCATACAATTGGAATTAGGAACTACCATTTCTAATTTGAAATTCTAATTTCAGTTGCAATTGAGTTTTGGTTCCAACCTGTTTGGTCTCTCTCCGTCTGTTATTAAATTAACTTTTAAAAGTTTTCCCTTTTCTTAGGCCTGATAGGAGATAGGGCTCCCCCTAGTGCTTGGTTAGTGAAGTGAAATTGCCTCCAGTGTGAGTTACAGCAAGTGGAGTCACCCGTTCTGACTGTACTTGGTGCAGGCTGAAGGGAAACCTGAATATTTCCGTCCTAGTGTTGCAAAGTGACGGCCCGCAGCAGGCTAGCAATCGGGTATCGGAGGAGGAGTCAACGGCTGACTGGGCGAAGGTGCGGATATACCATTCCGGCCAATCTATTGACGAAGTACGCCGAACTTCGGGTTCGCACTGACGGATAGACACCGGGACTTAGCCCCGCCCCTCTTCAGGCCAGCAGTCGTTTGACATAACTCACCCGAGTCCCAGCCCGGTTGTGCCAAAAGCCACAGCTGTCTGAGAGGCTCACAGCAATACGGTGGGGGCGGAGTGTTCAGCAAAACCCTTACAGGAGCTCACCTGGTGCGCTCAGGCGGTGGGCCTTGCTGCTGAACACCACTGGAGCGATTTACATTCATCACAAAGCCTAGAGTATAATAACTTTCTAATTAGGAAAACCCTTCTAAGTAAGCAAACCTCCAAAAGAAAAAAAAAATTAAGGTTTCCTTAACACTTAGGCCAGTGTGTTTATCCTACTAAAATTAGCAAAGCAAAACCCCTAGGTGCATCAACTCAACAGCGCCTCAGCGCTGCCACCTTTGTTACTAATCCTAAATCCTACTCTCATCTTTCTCTCTCTTCTTCCTGCTGCTATCTTCTAATTTGACTACTGCTGCTGTTGCTGAGATTTTTGCCTGTGTGAAGATCACAAGTGGAGAACTTTAGCAATCAAAACAGGTATTTGTGGAACTTGAGAACATGTCAAAATTGTTTTCCATTTACCTTCCTCTTCTGTGAAATCCTCCCCGCCAGGTTAAAGCAGGTCCACAGAAGAAAGGCGCCGGAAAACTTCAAGCACGCGAACACTCTAATTAGCTTGTGGTGTCAATTTTGGCCATTAACGGGACCAGTGCTGTCATTGTTATTGTTTTCCTTCACACCGGAGAAAACCAATTGCAATCACAGACTTACAAAAAAATTGTCATTTACAAATCCTCTGATTAGAAGAAACCTTCTTCGTCTTCTTCTCTTTACCTGTTCTCTAGCTGTGCTACCTGTGTGTGTGTGTGCTCAATTTTCCCCCCACAGAGGCTGCAAATTAGAAGCACGCCCCCAGAGGAACACAGTCACAGAGAACCACACCCACCTGTTTTACACATTCAACACTAGTACACATTCTATATTGCACATCTACACCCCTTGTTTGTTGATTTGTTCTGTTTTGGTTTGTTTGTTTTGTTTTGTTTTTCTTTTCAAGGTCTGTGTCAGTCGTGGTTCGAGATCTCACCACGCCCAAACATGTCTCACACAACAGGACATGTCGGTCACTGGGAGGATTTGGAAACATGGCTAAGCATTGCAACAAACAGCCTCCTCCCTAAGGCTGCTGAAACACTAAAACATCAGACACAAGACCAGCTGGATGACAACATAACAAGCCTCATGACACAAGACCCAAGTCACAGCTACAATCACAAAGAATTAGCCAAGATCACCGGCTCCTTAAGCCACACACTCATCGCCACCCTCAAGTTGAGCGACAAGCACGCTGCACAACGCCAGCAGGAGCTGACACGCGCACAACGACGCATAGAGCAGCTGGAACTTGAAGCTCAGGAACGACAGGAAGGGTCGGATGAGGCGGAACAAGGCACTGAGGAGGAGATCAACCGGCTAAAAGAAACCCTAGCAGCTACTAGCCAAGAATTGGAACAGGTCAAGGCAGACTATGATGACCGGTCCAAAAAGCTACAGTATGCTGAACAGCTTCTGGAGAAAGCAAAGGCCGACTTCAGAGATAAAAACGGCAGAATCAAAGCCCTTGAAGCTCACCTGGATGAGTCACGAAACGAGGTTAGTCGTCTAACACGACAGCTTGACTACGTCAAAGAGGAATCTGACAGTCTCCAAGAGGAACTCAAGCATGCTTACGAACTGCGCCGTGAGCCATCAAGGACACGACGCGCATCGACCTCACCCCTGCCGAGCAGGACCGGTACACCTGTTCCTGGACTGACACGTGAGAAAAAGATGGAGGGGGTGGTGTTGAAACATTCACCAACTCACTCTGGAGAACATTACATCACGTTACCTCAGCCAAAAGAATCTGCTGCAGCCAGTCACAGATCATCGCACGGCTTGGACCTAAAAGACCTCGACAAGCTTGCCAGGAACATTGGCAAATTCACCCCAAGCGTGCCAAACAGCCCAAATGTCCAAGCGTATCTCCAAGATATCGATTTCCATCTGGAAATGCGACCTAACGTTACGGACAAAGATAGACTATATTTACTTCGAACAACATCCAGTTCTGAAGTTCGCAGCTTCCTGGACAGGCAGCCTGCTCACACAAAGAACGATTACCAACTGCTCCGAGAAGCCCTCATTAAAGAGTTCTCTGACCCTGAGTCCGAACAAGGCCTCGTGGCTGCCCTGGAGACGAGACAAGGACGTCACGAACCTCCTCAAGCCTACTACAGCCGACTCAGACGGGCATACTTTGGAACTCGCAACGAACCTGACATGGAAGATGAACTGAACTTTAAAATTCTCTTCCTACGAAACCTTCATCCTGGCGTAAGCCACCATCTTGGCGTTCTCGCATGTCCACGGACAATGAATACTCAGCAGTTGCGGGACTTGGCGCAGAAAGCCTGCGGCAAACAAAAGATGGCCTCAGAAAAGAATGCCAGAACCCCAACCGTTCTTGACTTTAACACTCAAAGTCAAGGGCTGGCGCTAGAGGGCGCTCAACGCCAAGACAATGCCAAGCCGCCACCCAGGGAGTGGAATGCACCCTCGTCCAACAAAGAACGAGACTCCCACGCTGGTACCCGATCTAAACCGTGGTACGAACGCTGGGATGGACCACGTGGACGTCAACGCTCACCTGGACGACACTGGGAAAAGACATGGGACCAATCAAGGCCACACGAAAGTCATTGGGAGAGATCGTGGAACCAGCCAAGCTCATTTGGAAACTCAAGAGGGAAAAACTCATGGGAATCCAATGGAAACTCCAAGGGAAGACGACAAACTCACCCTGGAGCAACCAGCCCAAGGAATCGACGAAAGAATTCGCAAAGATTCCAAGCTGACCGAGCTCAAACTGAACCCACACAGGAACAAGAGACACCACCGTGTTTCGACTCACAAGAACTGATGAAAATGATGATGAAAGAATTCTTCCAACGGAAGGAGGAAGATCGGAAATGGGAAAAGAAAGAGAAACCAGATTCAGCCTGACTAGCGGCCGGACGAGATGGCAGCGACCAGTTGACACAACCAGCCAAGGAGAACAGCACTCCTTCACCCCACTCTCAGAGAACCATAATCACACTAACTTCAGATGGACACGAAACCCCACCTGAAAACGCAGCAACAGAGTTAGACACTAACTCAACACCTAATGCTCAAAATTACAGCAGCGTCCAACAAACACCTGCTGACGAAACCCCTCAAGTTCCTGAAAGTGCTGTCTTGGTCATCTGCCACTCCTCCGAAGAACGCCCCATCAGCCCTGATATCCTAACTGTTTCCTCCCAAACTCCAGTCCCTCAACTCCTAGGCGATCTCATTGAGAAAGGTATAGCCAGAAAATTCTATCTCTCCATCATCATCGAACGACACATCAGAGTCGAAGCCCTCCTCGATACGGGAGCCGACATTACTCTAATGTCTACCGAACTCCTGGAGGAAATCCAAGAAAGATCAAAGAGGACTAACAGAACCCTCAAACTCCAAAAGTGTGAACTAAACCTTCAAGCATACTCCCACACGGGCCTACAACTAAAACATGTGGCCCCAATTCACCTAACGGTGGGATCGATGGACCTCGTCCATCCCGTATACGTTTCACCACTTAAAACGTATCCACTCCTCATTGGGAAAGATCTGCTTAATCGCTTCGAACCTCTAATAGACTTCAAGCACCTAAAGATGTGGACACAAGTCCGTGAACCTCTGCCTTGCCAGGCGTTAGACTCCAACGAGTCGCAGTGTCATGTCACCAACACCGTCCCTAAGTCACTGATCAATGATGCAGTAGCAAAGTCAGGATCTGGACCAAGCACAAACAGCAAGGACAAGGACCCTCTCCTCTGCTCACTGCAGGAGCCTGAATCAAACGCAGGCCCCCTTCGAATCATGACTGCAATAGATGTCCAAGGCACATCAGTGTCCGACACGGCACTAGCCCTGTGGGCAGAGAACTCAGCCATCAGCCTGAAGCTATTCAAAACATTGAAGCAAAGACATCAGTGTCTACCACATGTCGCTAAGCACAGCCGCTTCCCTCTCAGTCCCTGGTCGACAACCATGGCCACCTCCAAGATCATCTGCGCTCTGGACATACGATGGAACAACAGGCAGCTAACTCACTACTTCCTCGTTGTCTCAGACCTGCCGCATGACATCTACATTGGAGCGGATATCCTGGTCCGGCTCAATGCTTGCATTGATACCGTAAACGACATCATATGGGCTCCCCTGTCACACCAACTGACAACGTCAGTCAACCTCAAGAATCTCCAATCCGGTCAAACCATGCCAGACGCATGTGCTATGATCACGGAGCAAGAAGCCACAATACCTGCCTACAGCAAGAGCGTCAGCGTCCGCCTCAACATGCGACCTGGCCAAATGCTCAACAGTAAGCTAGGTTTCTTCCAACCTTCCAGGACCTGCCTAAAACTCGGACTGACTCTGGAAGCCACACCTCTCATTGAAGTGTCATCTCGTGCTGTGTATGTGTTGTTCAACAACTGTACGGCCCAAGACATCCACGTTCCCAAAGCCAATCACCTGGGATGGCTCATCAGCCAGGCGTTCCACGACTTTGAACTGATGGTACCTGTCATAGGCCCTATACCCACACAGCTAATGTCAGACGACTACGACGACACCGTAACGTTCACAAAACCCCATGAAGTCATTGCCATCACGTCCATTCTGCCGGTGTCCAGAGAAAGCGTCTGCCGGTCAGAACTAACAGATGACACTCATCTCGCTGTCTATGCTGTCTCAACACAGCCTGCGACAGAATCACCTACACAGGTGACCATCGGGGCCCAAAGCCCCTCAAATGACCTCACTGCGGAAGAACCCTACGCAGGGTTCAACGCACAAGTTCAACAGATCCTGAGTGAGGCAGATGCCCTCCACAATGAAGCGGATCGCCAAGGACTCAAAGAGGTTCTGCACAAATACAAGGACTCCTTCGCAAAGGATTCCCTGGATTGTGGACTGACAAACATCCACACTGTGCGCATCCCGACAAACCCAAATGCGCCACCCACATTTGTGCGACAGTACAAGATTCCAATAGCGTCATACGAGCCAGTGCAAGAGATCGTTGACTCCATGCTGAAGAAGGGGGTCATCCGGCCCTGTAACAGCACATACTCTGCCCCGATATGGCCAGTCCTAAAACCAAACGGCAAATGGCGGCCCACCATCGACTATCGCAAGTTGAATCAGCAAGTACCATTGTCACGATGGCCTATGACCCAGTTGGATCAAGAAATTCCAAAAATCAAAGGCTCGACGATCCTTTCCACACTGGACGTCGCCTCCGGGTTCTGGACAATCCCTGTCCATCCCGATGACCAACACAAGCTGGCATTCACCTTTGGCAATCGACAGTACACCTTCACACGGTGTCCCTTCGGCTATGCCAACTCACCAGCAGAATTCAACATCTTCCTGAACAAAGCATGCCCTGACGCCAGAGCCAGAGGCAACCTTGTCTATGTAGATGACGTTTTGATGAAAAGCTCAAGTGTGGAAGACCACCTCAAAGAGATCAATCACGTCCTAAACCAGCTGACAACGGCAGGAGCCAAGATCGCCCTTCACAAAGGACAGTGGTGCAAAACCAAGGTGAACTATGTCGGATTGCTTGTCGGAAGAAACGGCATCGAGCCACAGTCTAACCGCACCCAAGCAATCCAAAGCATAAAGACGCCGACTAACATCTCTGAGCTGCGAAGCTTTCTGGGAGTGTGCAATTATTCCCGTCAGTTCATCGAAAACTACGCTGACATCGCACGACCACTAACTTCCCTCCTGAAAAAGGATGAACCCTTCGTTTGGACGGAAACACAGGACACAGCAATGGGCCAGCTCAAACAGCGCCTGTGCTCTGCTCCGTGCCTTGCCTACCCAGACCCAGAAAAAGAATTCTATCTGGACGCTGGATTCTCCAATCAGTGCCTCAGCGCAGGCCTATACCAGCTCCATGACAAAGACAAACGAGTGGTCGCTTATGCCAGCAAAACGCTGCTTCCCCCAGAATGCAAGTACTCAAACTGCGAAAAGGCATTGCTTTGCACTGTGTGGGCTATACAGCGTTTCTCTAATTACATCGGTGCACAGAAAGTCATCATCGAGACTTGTCATCAGCCGGTCACCTTCCTAAACAGTCAGCGCATCAGAGATGGCGTGGTGACCAACGCACGCATAGCTACCTGGCTAATGACACTCCAAGGACGAGACGTCGAGGCAAGATATGCCCAAAACTACAAATCCTCACTTGGAAACGGGCTAGCGGCCTGTCAAAACTGTTCAACGGACACGCTGCATACTCCAGCGGAACCTAAAGAACCGCCACAACCTCAACTGACGAATCACAGGTACTTCGAGGAGAATGTATGTGAAGGAATGCCCACAGCATATGTCGACGGCTCCTCTTACAACCACAAGGGCAATTTACAAGCTGGAGCGGGAGTGGTCTGGCTCAACAACGACCCCTGCCCACCGCAGCAATTCAACTTAGGCCCTCGCTCAGCGCAATATGCTGAAATAGCAGCCATCCTCATCACACTTCAAATGGCAGCATCCCACAACATCAAAGAACTTCTCATCTGTACCGATTCGAACTACGCCCGTCTAAGCTTTACATGCCATTTAGCTGGATGGAAACAGAATGGATTCAAGACAGCTAACAACAAGCCTGTCAAACACCAGGAACTCTTCCAAGCAGGCGATGCCATTGTCACTGAACATGACATTATCGTTTATTGGAAAAAGGTTCGAGGTCATTCCCGTCAACCAGGACAAGACAAAGACTTCAATGACCAAACCGATGCCCTCGCCAAAGCAGGTGCATTACACGGAGAGTCCTGGACATTTCAAGCCCTCCCTCCCAACCCTTCAGTAGCGGCCATAACCCGCCGCCAACACGCCACTGGCGTACAAAACCCCACCTCCTCCCACATTGCCATTTCACCTCAGTTCGCTGCTAACGATCTCCTCACACTTCAAAATGCGGATCAAACACTGCGAACTATGGCAGCTCACATTTCCGACCCCTTAACTCATCCTATTTCCACCTCCGACCTAGCTGCTTCCTCCGAGCTCCGCACGCTCCACTCAATCAAGCACATGCTGCATCTAAGACACGGTGTGCTCGCGTATGTCCCTGAGCCCCTAACTACGCCAAAGCTCGTAGTCCCTCACGGCCAAAGGGGGATGATGCTGACACACGCCCACGATGCACCATGCGCAGGACACCACGGCGCCAAGGCCACCTATGAAACACTCAAACAAGTAGCATACTGGCCTGGCATGCAGCAAGACGTGGCGGAATACGTAAAAGGATGCCTGGTGTGTTGCCAGTTTCAACCGGCAAACCCAAACCACCGAGCCCCACTGCAAAGGAAAGGAGTGACTTTCCCCTGGTCGGACCTCCAAATAGACACCCCTGCCACGGTCAACGCGAGGTAACAAATACTTCCTCACCGTGGTCTGCGAATTCACGAAGTGGATAGAGTGCCTCCCAGCTCCCAATGATACAGCAGAAACAACAGCCTGCCTGTTAATGAACCACATCTTCTCAAGATTTGGACTGCCTTTAAGGGTCAACTCTGACCGCGGAACCCACTTCACCGCCGACATCATGCAGGAAGTGTGGAAACTCCTCGGTGTACAGGCCAAGCTCCATATAAGCCATCACCCAAGTTCCTCGGGTCAAGTTGAACGGGCCAATAAAACAGTGGTCAGCATGTTGAAGAAGTATGTGTCCGCCAATCAAAAGGATTGGGATATTAAACTTCCGCTGGTACTGATGGCTGCTCGAGCCACCCCTCACCAGTCTACCGGCGTACCCCCATTCACATTGATGACAGGGAGAAACATGACGCTACCGCTACACCTGCTGTACCAACCTGGTGACCTGAACCTCGTCACCGCCTATACCACTCACCAATACCTGGAAGAGTTGCATCAGCACCTGAGAACGACTTTCGCCTTCGCTCAACAGCAACTACAACGAAGCGCGGAAGGTCGTAAAGCCTACTATGACCAAAAGGCCTCTCATCATGAGTTCAATGTCGGAGACAAAGTGTGGTACTACAGCTTCGCCCGACCAAGGCAGAACGCTCCCCATCGCCTGTCAAAGAAGTTCCTACCTCACTGGACAGGACCCCACGCGATTGTAGACAAGCTCTCACCTGTCGCCTACCGAATCAAAATCGGACAAGGGCGCAGCGAGTCAGTCCTTCGATGGGTCCATCGAAACCAGATAAAGAGGCACCAGAGCTCCAGCCGACCGGAAAAGGGGGAAGATCAAACCCACTGACACAGACCGACAATCATATGCTCTACACCACACTAACATAATTTCTGTTGTTAGGAAAACATATAGCGACCTTGTTGAAACACAACACTTACACTCTCTCCTCAGCTGCACTGCTAGAGCCAGCCTCTAGTAGAGAGGAGATACTCCACACATGTGACACTCGTTTGCTGCCTAACCTCATTCGGTGTCCTTGTGCCGCCGTTTCTCGTTTTGTTGTTTCCTTTCACCTGTGTCTCCCTTTGTTTTTTGTTTTTTTGTTTTTGTTTTTGTTTTTTCTTCTTCCTCTTTCACTATAATTCCCTCTCCCCTCTAGTCCCCTCATCAGGGAACTTCCTTTACCAATTATTTAAATCCAGGTCCCAAAATTAAGATTGACTCCCTTCAATAAAGTCGTTGTAACTCGTTGTGAGAACCGTTATCAACCGATCGAGGCGACCCACCAAATCATGACCTACATGCTACGTGAAGTAAGTCCTCAATTGATAACTTAGCCATGGGTAGGATTGCACACTACTTGATACCTCTTGGACCTTGTCCAAAATATCCTAACTTCGGCCACCACGGGCCATGCTAGTCCCATCCAAACCCATCTCGCCTTTTCCCTGGGTATCGCTATTCCCTTGTACGTAGACCCGGAAGCAGGCGACTTGGCCTTTCTCCTCAGTTTGCCCATTATCGACTCAAATAACATTTACCGGCTCAAAGACGTTGTGAATGTGGGATTTTGGCAAGGGAACACCTATGTCAAAATCCACACTCCTGAAGTCGTTGCGTATCACGATAGCAACGAACAGTTGCACTTGGTCCCAAACCTGAGGATGTGTACGCGCACGAAGGACATTCACTTCCTTTGCCCGAGTAAACCTGTCGTACGCGATAATACTGAGGGCATCTGCGGCCTAGAATCCATTAGACCCGACACTAGCTGCCCCGCCGAAGCGACACCACGTTCTCAAGTCGAGGTAACGCAAGCCGAAATCATCGGAAACCGATGGCTGGTCAACACCCCAGCACAAACAGCTACCCTCACATACGATCAACACGACACAGCCACACGCATTACCTTGCCCAACCAAACTTTATGGATCACTGTCCCTAAGGGCTCGATCCTCCATATTGACGAGTTAGCATTGTATCACCTTACTGACGACGAGTATCAGGCTGAAATCGAAATCTCGCCCTTCTTCAAACGGCACTCCTTCGTCCTTGATCCAGAATTGGAAGAAAGGATCAAGGAGGAAGGAACGCAACTTATTGACTTGACTCCTGTTGATACAGCTTTAGAAGCTATCGCTCGCCTTCCGCCCGCTGGCGCGCCTATTATTCGGTCTTGGTCTGCCGCTGACACAGCGCTTTGCATCTCTACTATTGTAGGGTAAGTTGTGACATTGACACTGGCCTTCCTCCTACACAAGCGAGTGAACGCCGTTCAAGAGTCTTTTAACAAATGCACGTCAGGCGTCCCACGCATTTTCCGACGTGATAAAACCGACCAAGAACCCGAACCTGAGAACTCAACCAACCTGCTTGAGATCACGCCTATACCGCCTCGTCGAACCCCTGACAATTAAACCAATCGGAATGACTCAATTGCCGGTAATCCTAAAGAATGCACCCCTACATCTTCTCAAGTTCCTAACCTGTTCTTGCCCAAATTACCCTACACCAGGATTCAGTCAGTGATGGAGATGTTGTTTGTGTCTTGTGTGTGCCTGTTCTCCCTGCTTCTTGTTCCAGTGCCCGCCGACGTTCGCAATGGGAACCTCACCGAGCAAAAGGGGGATGTGTAGGACCTGTGTGGAGGAAAGAACGCACACACACACACTAAGTGCAACCACAAAATTCCTCAGGCTTAAAGAAACTTTCATCTCTATCTGCAAAGTCATAAAATTGACAGAGGAAGAGCACCTCACCCAACTGGCTGGCCAATTTCCTGCCATGCCTTTGGGTTATCATCGTAAAGAAACCTCTCAAAATAGGAGAGCTTTGAGGTAAACATCTGGCAATGGACAAAACGACAAACTTTATGGACTCCCTGATCATGTAACGCCTAAATTTATGATTTAACCAACAAACAAGACAGATATATGTTAAGGCAGACGTTCAACAGACCTAAACAACATAATGCTCAGCACCTCTCATCTTCAGTCCCCCTCCGAAGGAATGCACTCTCTTTTGCCCTTCTTGGTCAAGGAACAGAACCTTCCAGCTTGTTTCTGTTTATTGACTTTGCTAAAAAGACTCAAAGACTTTTATAAAGTGTTCCAAAAGGACAATTGATAGTAGTCACTACTGCTATTCAAGCTATGTTATCAAAAGCAATATATACAATATATTTTACAAAATATATCAATGTGTATTTTATGTCATTTATAAGCTGACTGTGTCATTGTAATCAATGGTATGTTTTTATAATCTTTTGAGGTATAACTTTCTCCTGTAAAGTGAGGACTACACTTATAATATCGTATATGCAGGATGTGTTATTTCTAATCTTTAAATAGATCCCTTCTAAGTTAGTTTTAGCATGAAAGCTATTAATGTATGTCGAATACCTTATGTTTGGTTTCATATTAACGGTCAGGACAAATGCAAGAAATTGTCGTGCATGGGAAGTTAATATTGAGTATAATAATGTGTGATTAGAACATGTTAAAAGATATTTTCTTCATGTGACTAAATAACTAAGCAGACAAATTAGCTGCGTGGAAAATGAGCCGTGTAGGTGGAGCTCCATCCAGAGGGACAATCTGGTTGGTGGAAGCCTCTGGGGGTTGAACGGAAGGCCTCTGACGTCAGTCCCTTTTAAAAAGCGGATCCCCGCTCTCCAACGTGCTCTCGCTCTCTCTCTCTCGTTCTGCTCGGAAATCGCGCGCTTCTTTGAAACTCGGAGCCTTTAACACCTGGCCGAGTTTTGAAGACTAAACCAACACTTCGTCAAAACTCTGAAGAAACTCTTGAAAGTCTGAAGCTACGCGAAAGGAACTTCAACATCTACAGCCATAAGAAATCGAAACAGACTTCCTTGAAGCATTAAGCAACGCAGAGCAACCAAACCAGCAACAACAGAAGGGCATCCCCAAGAGTGACGTCACACAGCGGCACGCGGGGTTTCCCAACATCTGGGAAACGCGGGGTTTCCTCGATCAGTGACCATTTCAACTTAAAAGCAAGGTATCGAACAACCTTTATTCTGCTGAACTGGTCGTATCTATCTCTAAGGTAAAATTAAGATAGTTCTCCATTTGCTGATCGACACGGGTAAAATCGTGTGGAAATAGAACAGTGCTAGATTGTAATCATTCTCAATTAAATTCATCGCGTGTGTGTATGTATGTATGTATTTTGTTTTATGTTATTTAGCTTAGTTCATGTATTGTAGTAAGATAGCAAATAAACTCTTGTTTGATTTATAGAGAAGTGTTCTGTATTCTGTGTGTAATATTCAAATCAAATCCTGCTCAGATCAAGTTACCTATATGCTCATAACTGTCATACAGTTATTTAAATAATTCTGTATTATATTGTGGCCACAAAAATAAACAGAATTTATCAGATATACTGACAACTCGCTGGACGAGTGTTAAATAAGGACGTTTTGATTAATATCAATTGATCATATCAAATCGTAAGATCCCCTAAAGCTAAAATAAAGCTTAAACAAAAGAGCTAAATTAAACAACAATGTAAGTGATTAATTCGCTACACATCAAAGACTCAAATCACCCTGGTAACTGTCTTTTCACTCTGCTGCCATCTGGTAAGCGCTTCCGCTGCCTGATGGCAAAAACAGAGAGACTCAGGAGGAGTTTCTTCCCCACGCCCATTAGGCTCCTGAACTCAAAGTCAGCCTCTTAACAACATCATCTGACTTACTTCAAATCACTAATCACACACTCATTACTCTCTACCTCATAACTGTCAGTGTCATTTGCTCATTTGCACACTTGCACACTTGCACACAACACGTTCTGTATCTTGTAAATCGTATCTTATTTTTATATTTATTTTATTTTTTGTGATTGGCTGCTTCATGTCAACCATGTATAACCTGTTGCACATTCCTCTCTGTACAGTCATGCTTATATTAATATTTAATTCTACAGCTTACTGTCATGCACATTCTTTTATATTTTATATTTTATTCTTTATATCTTATTTTTCATTCATCTTATCTTATGTTTACTTCCCTTGTGTTGTTTTTTCAATATTTGCACTGTCCATGGAGCGGACCCGACTCTCATTTCACTGCTGGTTATACAGTCTCTGTATAGTCGTGTATGTGACAAATAAAACTTGAAACTTGAAAACTTGAATACAGTGACTGGTTTATTTAATAGAAGAAATTAATGATTCAATGTCAAATAATTACTATGTACAATGTCATTATGATGCAGAGTCTATGTTATCTGTTAATATCAGCTCTGTTTTTCGAGAGTTTCTAGAAGTTGTCCATTAGCCTATCTTGTGTTAGATCGTATCTGTCATGATGGCCTCAATGTTTCACCATATAGCCACCGTATTCACCCAAATTTTTCTCAAATTTCCACCTTGGATTTGTGAAAAATACACTTCAAATTCTTACAATATACATGTTCCAAAATCAGAGAGTTATATACTATATTGATCTCTATCTAGATACTAGAAATCTGGCATTGATATAAACTAAATAGATACCTGCAATCCTAAGGAATGTAACTAAGGCCCCATGCCCTGAATATGTTGCCTCTGCTGCCACCTTGTGGTTTTTGGATGTTGGTTCATGATCAGTTAGTTTAGATCTGTTTAATTAGATTATTTACTTTTCTAATTTTGAAAGCTGATTAGGACGGTTTCTTCTTGTAAAATAAATTGATATTTACTAACACAGTCTTTTACTTACTGTTTTTTAATAGGTAAGGTTACTCAAGACTATAAATAGACACTTTAATCTGAACAAGCATGTGTGCACTGAGAAAGTAATGAGTGTTTTTTGCCTCAGTCAGTACAATGGGACTAAAGGTCATCCTAAAGGAGAATATTCCTTTTTTGTTTCTGAATATATATACGATCATCAAAAAATATATACATTTATTTGTATTAATTATTGATTGTGCAACAAAACATTTATTTATTTATTTGTGTGAGAAAAAATTCTGAAATGAAATTGTTTTCATTAAAAACCATATAAATATAATGGCAGTGAGGAAGGAGGGGGATTTTTGGTTTTTTAAATACTTGCTGCAATAGTAAAATACTGCACAAAATTAGCAAATTCTTGTACCATGACATCGTTATTTCAATGTATTTTTGGAAAACTGTGTTGAGGAAAGTGGCTTTATGGTGTTTGTTGCTACAGTAATTTGTGAGAAAGTTGTATTATATTTTTATTTTCCTGAGCAAGCATTTCTCTCTTTTTAACATATACGGCTTTACACACATATAACATATGTACAATATTAAATATGTACAAAAATACATGATTTCTGGACAATAGCGGGTCATTGGAAAGTCCGAGCAGATCATGGCATTTTTTAACAAATATTTATGATGAAATTGTCTGTACTTTGTATAGTGTGCTTTTGCAGTATTATGTCGCTACACTAATGCCAGAAAAATCTACATAAGTTAGATTTTCTTAAGTAAGAATACTTTGTTGTGAATAAAATGTAAGCAAACATGTGTTGACAGAGCAATAGAAATAAATTACTGCAAATATGGTAGTATAAAGTAGTTTTCAGGTTTGTTGTTGGCATGTTAAACCAGAATATAGTGTGTCCTCAGGATGGTTCTCCCTCTTCACTCTTGAGTGTTTGGTGGAGATTTGTACAGTAGCGTAAGTCATTTCCCTGTTCTAAAAGAAAAAATCAAACAAACAAAAAAAGATTTATTAAACTGTTTATCATATTACTCATTATGGATGCTTTATCAATGGCATTAATTCCGTCTCTTTTTTAATTACCTTATTTATTGACACATCATTATCATCCTCATCAGTAGTTTGTATCTGCTGAGATTTTCTCCCTGTTATAAATAGAGATGTAACAGTTTGAGAATTCCTCTTTAAATGAGAGGAATTGCTCATACATGCATGGCAAAAAAAGAAAATAATATTACAGTATATTTGATTAAGAAAAATAAAATTACATTCATATGAATGCTTACCACACTTCCTCAAACAACAAAGTAGAATATTGATGGTAAAACTTATTGCCAGTAGTGCTGCGAGCCCGATTAGAATGTAAAATAGTATATTCTGATTCTCAAAGTTGTCTAAAAAAAAAAAAAAAAAGATGAATAAATGACAGGTATTTTGGAAAATGATCAAATAAAACTAAATAAAATGTCATCTCCAAATATATATTTATATATGTATATATATATATATTTATATATATATATATATATATATATATATATATATATATATATATATATATAGGCCTATATATTATTTTTTTCCCCCATGATTAGTCACATTGTCAATATTGTATTAAAATTTTAATAGGTGACCTGAATTTGTATTACATTTGAATTTATATTCAGCATTGTAGAAGAATATACATTTAAAAGTGACCCGGATTTATAATATTTACTTATGTTTTTTAGTTATCAAATTTTTTTTAGCAAGAAAGTATTGTCTGCCGTACAACTCTACCAAAATGTATTTTGAAAAGCTCTTGCCAAATACAAGTACAAAGACATAATAAAATGCTCACACTTACCAGGATTGTGTTTAGAAACGTTTCCAAATAAAGCCTCCCCACATGTGGCCAGTGCACAGTAAATTCCTGTTTGTGAGGAACTGAACTTTTTCTTTGGGAGGTTGTACTCACAGGTCGGTGAAAGACAGTCAGCTTCAGAGCTTCTCACACATCCATCACTTGTGTTTCCATGAACATAAATTAATCCTGGAGGAGATTCTCCTGATCCATGTTTGAACCAGTAGAGACGATGTTCACCTCCACCACTCACTAACTCATTTTGGATTGAACATTGTAGAGGCACATTTACCCCTGGTTTAACTAATTCAGTCTTGGACAGTTGTAGACCAGTCGGTTTGCTGATTTCTGCTCCTAGAATGGATGATATTTTGCATAAATAACTGTTTTCCCCCCATCATTATTATAAACACTTTAACATTAAGGTGACAAGCACTGACTCACCTTTAATAACCAGATGAGTACCATTTCCAAATGTAATTATATTAGAGAAAGAGAAAGCACAATAGTATGTGCCTGAATCTGATTGTAAGGCATTCACTATTGTCAGATTATAACTGTCAGTCCCTCTTACAGCATCAAAATGATTGCTGTTAAATTCATCATGAAATTGGCTTTTTGATGAACGGAGAAGTGAGGAAACAATGAGACGTGGTTCTTCTCCGGTGACTTGCTTGTACCACGACACCATACTTTGTTGTTTTGTTTTAATAAAGCAGGACAAAACCACAGGATCTCCTTCATGAACTGATACAACTGGGTGCAGTTGTAGAATGTCTCCATATATTGCCTTTACTGCTAAAAGATTGCAAACAATGCTTAAATTCTGATGATCCTTACAAAACCATTACCATTATTTGTTAAATTTACGTCAATATTATTGAAATAACACTTACAGATTTCATACAAGAGGAAGATCATCACACAAACGTTTCTGTCCATTTTATCGTCATCCAGATCATTCTGTGCTCAGGCTAAAAAAAGTATCTCACACAGAGTTAACTGTTATATACACTTATACCTTAAGATCACATGGTTCTGTTAGTCAGCAAATCATCACCCATTTCCTGAACTTGACACAGTTTTATGTGCAGCGCTTCCAACCCACACAAATTATTTCTGTAGGCAAAAAAGATTGATCCATGTAGAATAGTCCTGGATGAAGTATTTACCTTTTTTTCCCCAAAAAGTGCATTTTATTTTTATTTTGTTTTCAGCCTAAAATGATTAAAAAGCATAAATTAAAATTATTTTTTTATTGTCATTTCATTGTCAAGTATCCACATTTGACTATTAAATATAGTTACAAGTACTATATGGACGAATTAAGTTAAATTGGGCAAGATTTAATTGTCATCCTCTAACAAATGTTTATTATTTTTTTAATATTAATAGTTTGATTCAGGCCATATGTAAATTAAAATGTACTGTAACCTTTGACACAGAAAATCCCTGTCCATGGTCCTGAACTTACACAAATCTTGGATGTTGTGCTGATTTGTAAGCACAAAAAGCAATATCGTATTTTGATGCACCACATTTCGTGTTCTAATTAATAAATGAAATGTGATATTATTATAATGCACATCACATTTCATATGATCATCTTTGATTAGCTTCCATGAATGGGCCAATGTTGATATTGCCTTCATCACCTTCTCTTCATTCTGCAGTTGTACGAATCACTAATCACTGTATTTTTAAATACAGTATATACATTTTTTCTGTTGTATTATATTTTTAAATATTTAATTAGTCTGTTTGAATCTATTTTATTATTTAACTTAGCTAATGATGAACCACAACTTAAAGGTTATGTATGTGATTTTTTCAATGTTAAAGTACTTTTTAAAATACTTGTAGCATAATAAATATGTTTAAATCTCTTATAACAGTTCATGTTGAGACAATGTTAAGCAGCTTTAACTTAAAGTAACATTAAGCTATTAGTAGGTTATTTTGAAACACTGGCTCTCTATGGTGCTATCAAAACTTTACTGTGTTTTGTGAGCATTACGATGTAGCTCGACACAGCAATGTTGACTTAACCGATGGTGTGAGTTTAAGGTGCGACTACCTGTTTGTCTGAACACGAAACCGCCTGAGAGTTATTTTTGCAATTTAGTGTGTATGAGCAAGATAAATTGTATTTTTGAAAACTGTAAAGCTTTGTTTTACTAGAGCAGTGTTCTATGAGTTGTTTAACTTGTTTTTTTAACTAGAGCAGTGTCCTATGAGAACAAATGTAACACTTTAAATCAAAGGTCTTTGTAGTTCAGCCTCAGGCGTGATGTACTAAGTCTAAGAAGCTGTAAATGCATGTGACTGCTTTTAACACCTTTTTTTTTTTAGCAACATCAGTCGCTGTGTGGAAACTTTTGACCACTAAGATCGAGATCTACTGAAGGCTGAAGCCTGCTTGATCTTTCCATTCTGTTTTCACTGTCATGCACTGACCACAAACACAACACTGAGACCGACAGTCTGCACTGTGACCTCATAAATGAGGTTGCTGATCTGTCTGCTCTGTTTTCCACTGTAACGCTAAATAACACATAATATTAATAATAATTAATGATAATAATAATAATAAAATGTAACATCCTTATGCATTTGTCAGATGTTATAAATGCATACATATATATTAACTATAATATATATTATATTTAATACACATAATACATATATTACCTCTTTGAAGATAGTTTAAAGAAACATACACCGATCAAAATATTATATTTAGAAATGTACATATATTTAATGAAGTAACTTCAGTGTCAATGGTGTGATAAAATATAAACTGTCTTGTCTTTTTTTTCCATTACTATATAGCAGAACCTGTTTCTATTGAAGCGGCAAAAAAATGGTAATAAAATATCAAGCCCTTACAATCAATTTTATATCTGTTGTGTAATATTCTAACTTGGGTGGTGTTAGTTTGCTCTTCTTGCTCAGTTCTTCCTGTTTTCAGCAGCAGGGGGAGCAGAATAAGTATTACATGTAATTGATGAACTATGATGAAATGTATGCACTGTACATATTTTATTATGTACTTATTTAACTCTTGTGCTGTGCAAAAATCCTTTACTTAAGTTGGTGTTCTGTTCACACAGTCCCGGCTTGTATGTCATTTGATCTTGGATTCAATCTTTTTGCCAGCTTCTTTTCTTTTAATTTCTTTTAATTAGCAATTGTATTTATTTTTGGCACTGATTGGTCATATAGGCTTCATTGATCTGATCTTATGCACATCAGTTTTTGAGTAAAAATAAGCATCATTTGTGAATAATTTTGGCAAAATTCACTTAAAAGTGAAGGTGTATAAGTGAAGGTGTATAAGCTCAGATCACTGAGGCCTACAACCAACTGTGCTAATTAAATTCTTTTTTTTTTTTTTTTTGCTAACTTGCTAACTGAAAGAAAACAAGCTTATAAAAAGATTGAGTTCAATATGAAATATTTACAAGCAATTTGTTGTAGGCCGGTATGTTTTACTGAGAACAATAACAAGCAAAGCCTTAGTCCAATGTTATAACTTTAACTAGTATTTTCAAGAAAAAGACAATCCTCTCTGGGTCAAAATGACCAGAACACAACATGAGGGGTAAACAACTCAAATACATAATTTGTGGTTTAACTTATATAAATGAAATATATGTACACACTGGGGGCACACATGACGGAATGTATTTAGTGATATGTAACAAGTAAAACTGTCTAGTAAGATCTCAGAGACTTCTTGTAATTCTTTTTTTTTTTTTTAAGCAGGGTGGGCTATTTGTGTTGTTGGTAATGGAAAGGGATGTGAAGACAAAGGTTGGCGTAAGTATTTTTGTGGTTTTGATGCAGCAAGTGTTGTGAAAGAAAAATAAATGGGTCTTGTGTTGTGGGTGGAAACTACTTAAACCATGATGCATGTTCATGTTCACACTGAGAGCAAAGGTGTTGATCCATTTTTACTTTGTTTTTTAGGTGTTTTATTTTTAGCATTTATGAATGTATGTATTTTTATTTTATTTTATTTGTAACACTATAATTGTATGTGTGTGTTTATTTCACAGGGACAATTCAAAATAACATTACTGCAGCAGTTGCTCTATATACTTCTAGTACAGAAATAAGAAACAACCAACAAACAATTTAAAATTCAACACACAGTAATACAATATATGTGACCCTGGACCACAAAACCAGTCTTAAATAGCATGGTTATGTTTGTAGCAATAGCCAAAAATATATTGTATGGATCAAAATGACCGAATTTTCTTTTATGCCAAAAATCATTATGATATTAAGTAAAGATCATGTTCCATGAAGATATTTAGTAAATTTCCTAAAGTAAATATATTAAAACTTAATTTTTGATTAATAATATGCATTGCTAAGAACTTCATTTGGACAACTTTAAAGACGATTTTCTCAGTATTTAGATTTTTTTGCACCCTCAGATTCCAGATTTTCAAATAGTTGTATCTCGGATATATAATCCTATCCTCACAATACCATACATCAATGGAAAGCTTATTTATTCAGTTTTCAGATGATGTTTAAATCTCAATTTCCAAAAATTGACCCCTATGACTGGTTTTGTGGTTCAGGGACGCATGTGTAAAAAATTACAAATAACCAATTATGTAAAATAATTGTACCCTAAATAAAATAATGATCAAAAGATTTATTCCGTTTAAGCCAAAATGATTCTGGATTAATCAAATGATGTATTTTGATCAAAGTTGTAAGCATACAGTACAAGATACAATGCTGATCCGCTGATGTTCACCTCAGCAGTTTCTACTCTACACTAAGCAGTTTCTTCCTGTCACTCACTCAACAGGATATGATGTCATTCACTTACTCAGCCCCTCTTTTAGTTTAACTCACGTGTTTAACCTGACCAGATTTCATTAGATTTCTCTTACTTTTCTTCTGGACTTTAATGAAATGAAGACATTTTCCTGGTGGGAGTCATGTTTTCTTCTGTCTCTGAGTTTAATCATGAGAAGAGCTTGAGAAGAGCTTGTCCAGAGTGAGGAGGGAGAGAGTGGGCTGAGTAGGTGTAAAATAGGCCAAAGTTACTGCAGACAGCCTTATGCAAGTTGAATGGGAGAAAACTATCTAAAGCTCTTTTGTGTAGTTTGAGCAATTGATTAAATCTTACCACAGAACAGGTGTGTAAACTGGGCTAACTTTCTGTGGCATGACATTGTGGTTTGTGGTGTTGATCATATCAAACGTTAATCTGATCCTGTTACCATTCACATTCAAAATAAATAAAATCTAGCAGAAATTTGTGTTTTTATCACCAATCATGTTGCAATGGTATCTGAAAATGAAATACACATAGCATGGGGGTCTGTTTCTTTTTTTAATAAGACAAAAATGGCATATTGCTCAAATGACACTTTATTCACATAACCTGCAGTACAACATCAACACTAAAGCACATTAAGCATGAGACAGATGTCTGCGGTTATTTACAGAATAAAGAGACTAATTGTAAACATTTAAGTTTCATATTTATTCAGAACATAATAACAATTATGATTTATCACATGGTTTTCAAAGTGGCTCTGGTTAGCAAACAATATTAGCAACTATGCATATACAGTATTACAATACAGAGTTTTTTAATTTCAGTCCAGAGTATTCTGTATGTCTTTGCCTCTCTTCTCGCTGCTGTCTTGTGCTTTGGTTTGTGAATTTTAAGGCAGAATAATTCAAATCAGAGGTCCCGTGGTACTAAAATAAAAAAAAATAAAAAAAATATATAAACATTTCCATTAAGGGATTCACATCATCTACTCCACCTTTGTCTAAATACTTGACTTTTAACATATCATTTTATCCATGTAATACAAACCTGTACACTTGACACTATATCATCTGTAGCATAAACTTGCTGAGATGTGCTGCCTGTTATAAGATAAAATATTAGATGATTTTTAGTACTTCAAAATGACATTAATAGTTTCCTGTGTAGGTTAAAAGGAATTGTGTTAATTTTATTCCATAAATATAACATGAATGATCTGAATAATACAAAATACTGCATATTTTTCATCTCAATGTATTTTATATGACGTATTATATACATAAATACATTAAAGTCAGCTGTTACCTTTCGTCTTTTTCATGCAAAGTAGAATATTACTGATGAAGCTAATGGTCAGCAGTGCTGCAAGGCCAAATAGAATGTAGATCTTCATGTGTTGGCCTTTATGTTCATCTGAAAAAGTAACAAATAATGCACCACATGCTGTGTCCCTGAACTACATGCAGCATGCAATTAAAGAAGCATGCGATTTTCATCAACAACGATACGTTTCATTTCAATAACGCTTTATGCACGCTACAGTATTCTGTTTTATATACAGTGTAACATGTCAAAAATAGACAGGTTTTGTCTTATCATTATAGCTCCCTAAAGTGACATGGAATTAAGTCATGCTGAGTCATTGCCCATAAAATGGCTGCTTAGGATGTACAGTATATAACTTATTATAAGTTGTTTTAACACACTTACCATCAGAAGCCAGATTAATTCCATGTCCAAATAAAATTTCCCGACATGTGACCACAGCACAGTAGTACGTCCCAGCATCAGAAGGCTTGATGTTTCCCATTGAGAGACTGTAGACACAGCTCTTGGTAGGAGAAACAGTCACTGAGCTGTTTTTACAGCTTTCTTGAGTGTAAATGATTCCTGAATGAGATTTTCCTGAACCATGTCTGAACCAGTAGACTTTCTGCTCACCTCCACAACTCTCTTGCTTGTTTTGGATTGTACATTGTAGAGTCACATTTCCATCTGATGATGTTACTCCAGGATGAGGCTGCTGCAGAATATTAATCTTGTTGGATTTAGAACCTGTTGAAGGAATGCAATGAATTTAAGACTGTAAAATTGTACTTATTTCAGAAAAGGTTAATCTAAATGTTTATCACTCACCTCGAAGCGCTAGATTAGTTCCTGCTCCGAAGTAGACAATGTTAGAAAAAGAAACAGCACAATAATATGTGGCTGAATCGGATTGTGCAGTTCTTTGAATAGTCAGATTAAAGCAGCCAATCCCTGCATCTACTTTAAAGCGTTTTGACTTTTTAAAATCATCATAAAGTACACTATCTTGAGTCCAATGATATGAAGAGGCTACAAGAACAGGTCTTTCTCCCAGAGTCTGTTTGAACCACATAACTCTATTCAGTTGGTCTTTTGGGTGAAAGCAGTGAAATGTCACATCATCACCCACTTGAACTGCTACATTTTCCATCTGCAGAATACTTCCAGAATATTGCATTGCTGTAAAATAATGTGCGACATAGTGAAAAGTAAAGAAAGCTCAATAAAACTTATGCAACCATTACTATTGTAGATTTGTACTTACATGGTTTATAAAAGAAAGCACATACAATGAAGAGAATGACATACATGTTCATATGACCTTCAGTGCACAACCTTAGATTCTGTGAAACCTTTCCTCTGCTCTGAGTGGAAGCACTAGCACATCATTGCATTGGCTCTCTGAGCTTACAAGTCATTGCCCATTTCCTTGTTCAACTTGTGCTTCTAACGGATGCGTTACATTTTCATATAATCTTTAATGTTTTGTAAAGTATTATATTTATATCCATTTATAGCCTCAAAGGATTTAACCTGAGTATAAATGAAGTTACACACATATAAAATAACTAGCATTGTTTATACTCAACACACTGATGAAGTTTCTACATCAGACAAAAGAAAATGTATCTTTATAGCACATGTCAGAGTAAGGTCAATAAGCTGACATGTGAACTCACAAAAAAAATGACATACACAAACACACAAACTCAGTTTAATCTTATATCGATTTGATGAAAATATTACACCTTTACAATATGTACAATCATATTTATACATATTGGTGGTGCAACAAACAGCAAAAAAGATCTACATGGAATTTCTTAGGGAGAACTGCTTAGCTTCTAGTTCAAGATTTAGACTATAAACCCACGATTTTAAGCCTTTGAAAGAAATTATATTATAAAATGATAATGAGTTATGAACCAACTACTGTGTTCAAATATTCAAATAAATGCAAATGACATATTGCTACTGGGAGACTATATGTACTGTAAAAAATTATATAACAGCATTTGCATGATTTTAGATGAAAGAATATTATGTAAGTGACTTTACAAGAGCATAATATGTTGGAAATCAAGATAGAAATATCTTTATTGTCTGTGTTTCTCTATTTGTGATCCCTCGCTGCCATCACCTGGTAGCTTATAATAGTATATGCTACATTGTTGTCACGTGACCTCATCATATTGCATGTTTCAGCAAATGGCGTCCAGTTGTCATCTTGGAAATTTAAAACAGCTCAGAATTTTGTTAAAACATCTAGTCAACATTAATCAAAACAGACCATTTTTAATGCAAGATTCATCAGTGCACATTATTTTGAAGAACAAAAATAAACCACTAGAAACAGAAGGTCAAATCGAGTGCATTGCGGGATTGTGAGATTGGAAGGGTGTAACTTCATGAATTTAGAGAGTGGGTTCAACAAATATTTTTTTCAAATTATGTTTAGTACCCACTATTTATCATTGTTCAAACAAATTCAGTTCATATACTACATAATTTATTGCATGCTAAATTAAAATGGAAATTATAAGCTTGCATGGATATGATTATGAAGAGCATGACATTAATGTAACTAAAAACCAACATTTTCTACCACTTTCCTACCACTTTTCACGATTTGTGAAATCAAGTCCCGCCCTGCTTTTTCCCCCAGATTGAATATCCTGTTTCACTCAAAACACGTTCTATTGAATTAAATTTTTGTCTGATCAAATAATGAGTAAAGAAGTATATGTTTAAATATTATATTTGATATTTTTTTCTACTGTATTCCTAACTCTAGAAATGGAAGGTCAAATAGAGTGCATTGCATTGTGGGATTCATTATTCAACACAGCATGCTCTGTCATAGACGAAGTAACTGTATTGTGTTGGAGATGAATGACCAAATTAGAAGGTTGACCTAAATCTAATTAGCCAAAGTCAAAAGGTTTATACAAGTGATGAACACAGTACTTTCACATCTAGATACACCCTTACAGGATGTGGTTATGCTTTTATATAATTTTGCACATCGTCTCCCAGAAGTGTTAATGTTAACACATTTAACACATTGCACAATAAGCACAGACATGCATACACTGTAAAAAAAAAAAAAAAAAAAAAGTTGGGCAAACTTAAAAGTTTAAGGCAACCAGCTTCAGCAGATTTCAGCAGAGAAATTTCCTAAAAAATAAGTTGAGAAAACTCAAAGATCTGCTGAAGCTGGTTGCCTTAAACTTTTAAGTTGGCTCAACGTTTTTTTTTTTTTTTTTTTTACAGTGTAGACAGATTTGATCTTAATCTTAATATGAAATATTATGGTATGTTTTGACAGTCAGCAGCAATACGTTTCAAATCTTGTCTCGCAACGTCGGCACAGAGTACGTTGTCTCCTCTAAGGTCCTTTTTCTCTGACCTCTTTTTGCGGAAAGGTGCAGGGAAGCATAGTTAATGTCATCAGTGTTGCGGTACTAGAAGAGAGAATTAAGACAATCTTAATTTTTTTGCACTCTATTAAGTTAGAAAAGTTAACTGTTATTTACACATCTGATTGTCCAAACCTGAACTCTTGTTGTATTGGCATTAGTAGTCTGGATTTGTTGAGCCATTCTATCTGTTAGAAGTCAAATAAAGCATTATGAGAAGGTCTGTGATAATGATGATAATAATAATAACATTAATAATAATAATAATAAAGCTTAAGCTAAAAGATCACAAAAAAATATGAAGAAACTGGGTCTTACCTTTTTTTCTCAATGGTATACAGAGTAAAATATTGACTGTAAAACTGACTGTACACAGCACTGCAAGGCCAATTAAAATAAAATACTGCATCCTCTCACTATTAAATTCATCTGAAACACAAGAAAAACGGTGCAACTTTATGCATTTAGAGAGTGGGTTCAACAAATATTTTGTCAAATTAAGTTTAGTTCCCACTATTTGTCATTGTTCAAACAAATACAATACTACACGTACTACATAACTTATCGCATGTTAAATTAAAATGGAAATTATAAGCCTGCATGGATATGATTATGAAGAGCATGACATTGATGTTAGTAATTTTTATACTGCTAAATATTTGATGTTTTGGCCAATTTAAAATGCAAATAGTTTCTCAAATTTAAGAGACTTTGTTTACTATATATAATAGCAGTAATAGTATTAGAAGTTCTTAAACCAGAAGTTTGTCACGCCTCTGAATACAGAAATAATAATAATAATTGTAACAACAACAACAACAATAATAATAATAATAAAGCATTTGGACTAATCTATCTTTTCTTTGAAACTTGGTATTATGTATATTTCTCATATAGTAAACTGCTTGCACTAGTTCTACTTCCTAAGTTGCTTTGGATAAAAATGTGTCTGCTAAAAAATTATATTTCTCAAACATAATGCACTTACCTTCAATGACTAATGTTGTGCCATTTCCAAATAAAACTTCATCACAAGCTACCACAGCACAGTAGTATAGTCCAGCATCAGAGAGACCAACATTCACCTTGGGGAGGTTGTACAGACAGCTCTGCGTATGAAAGGAGGCTACAGAGTTCTTTCCACACTCATTATTTATGTCTCCATGAGTATAAACCATTCCTGGATGGATTGCATCTGAACTGCGTCTGTACCAGTAAACTAGTTGTACTCCTTTCTCACACATCTTCGCCTCTACTGTGCACTGCAGTGTCACATTGCTTCCTGGCTTCATAACACCAAGCACAGGCTGTTGAAAAACCGCTGGTTTGATGTCTGAACCTATAAGGAAAAAAATAACTACAATAAAACTTGACAATAAAAGGAATCGTCCATCCTAAAAAAGTTTAAATCAATATCATAACCCTCACCTTTAACCAGCAAAACAATTCCAGTGCTGAAGGAAATAATATTAGCAAAGGCAGCGCCACAGAAATATGTGCCTGAATCAGATTTCAAGGTCCTTAGGATGGTTAGGTTAAAGCTTTTATCATCTTTATCATCTTTTCGCACTGCATGAAAACGATTTGCTTCAAAGTCAGGAGAAAATTCATTCGGTTGAGAGTGGTGATATGATGAGACTATTAAGACAGGTTTCTCTCCAAGAACTTCTTTATACCATAGTGCTCGGTGTAACTGATCATCTAAAATAAGACAAGGTAACAATACATTGCCTCCCTCTTTTACAGTTAAAACCCGATCCTCATGAGCAAAAGTGCAGTTATGTTCACCTGTTAGAAAAATGATTAACATAGTATTCAAAAATGATATGTAGATGATTAGGAAAAGAATGACTGAATGATGTAATATTTTGTACTTACAGACTTCATGAAGAAAAAGAAAGAGTATCATGTAGATGTTATTCATTTTATCTTCTTCCTGAGTCTTTTGCGCTTCTGGCTACACGAGGTTCTGGGTCTATGAATCAGTTTGCTCTCTGAGGTACAGTATATGACTTCATCATGTGACTGTATTGGTTCTCTGCATGCACAAATTACTGCCCGTTTCCTGAAGTAAGCTGCTAAGTATAGTATGTAAAGAGCTGCAACTAGTAAACATCTAATCTTGCCAGCAGGCCAGATGAATGAAATTTAGAGAGATGTGTAGGTTGACGCCATGCAAAAATCTCAATAAATATGTTACAATATTGTATGATATATGAACTATAATATAAAATGATTGTTACATTGTGGGACAAGTGCATGGTATGATGATACTAAAACATCAGAGTAGTCTATAAGAGGAAGAAGAAAGAAAACAAACATTTGAAGAAGAGTTGTATAAAGATAGGTTCACAAATAAAAGCTATTGTATGGTATTGCTAACACGTGTTTATAGTGGATAAAGAGTATATCTGCATACCTTTGTTTGTGTGCATTAGTGTTATCTGACTGCCATCACCTGGAGGTGACTAGTAGTACATTTCAGTGTATTTGCATAATGCTGCATACATACTACATCTACTATATATTTTTCCATGTTTGGGTCATTTTTGGGTTGTTTTTAATAACACAGTTATTAACAGTTATTAACACAGGGTTTTTTTCTTATTTTTGTCTATTGATGGCAAGCAGTTTGGACTGAAAGATTTTTTTCCTCATTTTCAAAATGTTGCCCCTCTCCATGGTGCTGAATTTAATGGTAAGTTATTGTAAACCCACAATTTGTATTTTCTTTTCATGTTTTAATATGCACAATTAAGACATAATAATGTACATTTAGACATTGAATTACATGATGACCACACACTCCCATTGCCCTTTAAGACAACAGCATAAAAAATCTACAAAAGACAGTAATAGACGTATTTGCTTAAACACTTTGTCAACTGTAAACAGATCAACTTTGTCTTGCAGCCCTACATGATGTGACATTCTTTAAAAAAAAATTACAGACAAAAAAAACCCACCTTTCTCTAAAGTCAATATTATGCAAAACCATTAGGAATGAGGAAATCCATGTTTTATGCTTCTTGTTTGACGGACAGATGCATAAATGACAGAGGTTGCCTCCTTGCGGCTCTTCATTTTTCGTGTAGGCTGGTTTTGAGAGAACTTCAGTGATGCATAATTTTCAGAGTCTATATCTGCAGTCTAATAGGAGAATGATTTCATTTTAACAATATTCAGTCCTGTTTATATATATACTGTATGTATGTATATGTATATATATATATTCTGGATTATTTATAAATATCTTAAATTATAAATGTGCATAATTTTATTTGTCAGGTGAAGTTTAAGCACTTTCCCCCCATTGCACATATAATGTAAAAGTGTAAAGCTTACCTGGGCTGTAGACTGTAAATGGTCAAAACCTTAAAAATGTATCATAAAAAGAAACAATAAAAGTCAATATACATTTAAATTCAATTTGGTAATAAATAATAAAATTAATTATGGCAATATTTATATTTTTGTTAAATGTGTTTAGACAATGTAATTTTGTGAGTTGAATAAAATGTCCCTACCTTTGTGTGTAGCTCTTCTCCATAACAGCACCATGATTATATTCACTGTCACTGATATCAATAATACAGCGGAGAGCAGTGTGATTATATAAGTCATTGTTTTCTGGGGAACAACTGGGGAAAAAGGCTTAATTTTATAATCTAAATATAAATAATACAAATGGAAATAATAAAATAACTTTTTTACTGTTTCTTAATATTTGAAGTCTCTGAAAACAAAGTACTGGGAAATCTATTGCCAGAATATGAAAAGGATTTTACGAATAATAAAGCTTGTTTTACCATCAGCCATCAGTTTAGTTCCATTTCCAACGATGAGCTTTCCACATGTGACCACACTGCAAAAGTAAATTTCATCACTGGAGAGGCTTTTGGGGACTTTATGCACACAGCTCTGTACAGATGATCCAGTCACAGAGATCTTCTCACACTGACCTTTTCTGTCTCCATCAGTGTAAATTAATCCTGAATGGGACTTTCTTGGTTTGTATCTAAGCCAGAAGACACTCTGCCCTCCTGAGCAACTCTCACCAAAGATTGAACAATGAAGAGTCACTGAGTCTCCCACATGATGTGAGTCCAAAACAGGATGCTGAATGACTTTAACCGGCTTTGCATCTATAATGAAAATAATATAATATTAGTGCTGGCAGCAATAACAATAAAAACAAAGTTTTAAATTAAAATGAAAAGTCACAGATCTCACATTCTAGGCTTCCCACTCACCGTTAACTGTCAGATAAGTTCCCCCTCCAAAGTACAGCTTCTCATACAGTAGCACACCACAATGGTAAAAGGCGGCATCTCTGGAGGAAATCTTGGTGAATATTAATGCAGATTTCTTGTCATCGACTTTGAATTGAAATCACGATTCATTTAGAAATTCTTCTTGAAGTTTTATCTCCTGGTAATATGTGGAAACTATAGGGTTTAACTTTTGCCCTGGGATTTGTTTCAGCCAAACCCAAGCCACAACTGGATCAGCAGTGGTGTGGCATTCCAGCATAACCGAACCACCCACTGATGCTGTGACTGAGACGTTTGGCTGAAAAACATTGGGGATCATAGATACACCTGAAATAAACAAAGAAAGTCCTGATGAGTCCTGGGAAGTCAATCATTTGGCATATTTTTTTTGTTTGTGTATATATTTGTTTGTATACATTCTCAAGAAAACATGATCATCTGTTCAAGTGCTGCTACCATTAACCCTTTAGCGCGTACGATCACACCGGTGTGATCAGTCTTGGCCGGTCCCTGAAGCGTACGATCACACCGGTGTGATTAGAACATTCAGTGCGTCACGTCATCAACTGCTGAATTCAAATCTGCTTTCGCGCGTTAACTGGCGCGGAGCCAGATCGCACGCGCTGAGCGCTTGTCATTATCACAAATATTCAGTGTTTTCAATCATATAATGCTTATTTTAGGTTTCAGACAGTTAAATACACATAAGTGCTAGCAAAACCATACATTTATAGTTTGTAAAATATGCACTGATATCTATGAAAGCACCAATAATGATCCTTACAAACATAATCTGTTGACATGTTTTATTGATATCATATACAGCTTGTGTAAATAACTTTAAAGTTTACTCTGCTCTTCTCCCAGTTTACCGGAGACTTACTTTAACGTGCTTCAGGAGGAGAGGATTAATTTACGTGTTGTTAATCCCCCGGCTCAGATTCAGCGCGAACAAACATGGCGGCGCCCATCACCGGGTATAGATCAACTAACATGGTCATTATAAAAGTGTTTAAACTACCAAATACATTTACTTGCACATATTTCAGAATCGGAATATCAGATATTTCATAATATAGTGAGTATGTTTGTGAATATTAATAATAAAAAAAGGAAAAACGAAATAAAAGCGATCCATGTGTCATACAGCGCTATTATGGCTGCTGTGTGTCACATGACAAGCATGACGCGTCGCCATGGAAACAATAATGCTAAACAATCTAAAATAACGGTCGCCTGAAAAAACTCACGCTGGGGGCTCAGATAGAATATTTTAAACTCACGTGTGAAAGGGTTAAAGCAAAAGAAAGACCAAATACTTAGAAATTCATGTATTTTTCAATTAAACTCAAATTTGTAAACTCAAAATGTTAAACTCAATTATTCTGGTAATTTAATATGTAATAAAATATTTTATTATACTAAATAAATAAATTCTAATATGTATATGTATGAATTACATACATGATATGCAAGACAAAAGAATATATGCACGCAGAGCAAAAGTCTTGAGAGCTGGGATCAGATAGGTCTCCATCCTGAGAACAAAATGAGAATATGGCATATAAAATGAAAAAAAACCTTCAGTATATCATGTATGCAAATTGTCCAAACTACGAAACAATTTCTCATTGGCCAAGTGAAGTTATAATCATATATACCTTCTCTGTCTTGCAGTTGACACCCCTTGTCCTCATTAACGTTTCCATGCGAATAAACAAGTCTTTGACCTAGTGGACTTCCTGCAGTCAACACAAAACAAATGCCAGGCCCCAAAAGACAGACAATCCTTATTAATCCACGTTAAGAAAATAAAAACTTCCTTTTCAGACAATTACAAAATGCAATTTGAATAATAAATATTTTATTTTTCCAATCTTCATTTGTATCATCACATCAGTGTATTTAATAGATCGATGAGGCCCTATGACACCACATTGTGTTCTATCAAGTTATTCGATACACAGTAGACACAGATCTATTGTTGAGTACTGTTAATGTTATGGAAAAGCAACAACATGTCACTTATTGTATAATATAACAATCAGATTATTTATCTAAAAGGTCAAAGGGTCAGCAAACAGTACTGTGTCTTTGTGTATTGCATATTAGCAGATGTGCCGTATAAAGAAAATGTACGTAATCATTTACAGTCATTTGTTCGTGTAGGTCAATTTACAAACAGGTAAGTTTTGGGGGTCTGTGGAGGCTTTGTGGTTGGTTGAGTGGGCCATAAGTGATTAACGGTTCAGAACCTCTGGTCTAGACAATTTTAACAAACATGTTTTGGAAAGGTAACATTCAGCACTCTGTAATGCATCTGTTCATAAAGTCTTATTTTTCATTTATTGTTACCTATGATAAATGAAGACCATGATGATAAATGCTCTGAGGATTTTACATAAAACACACATTTTTCCTTGTTACACATGACCATGTAAACCAACAGCAGATTTCAACAGAAATAGAAACTTAACAACTTTGTGAAAGTAGATTCAAGTTTTCATTTTAAAACAACCTATGAAACTTACTTAGTTGTGTGTCTAAACAAATAGTTAAAGGGATAGTCCACCCAAAAATCAATCATTTACTTGCGCTCACAAAAAACACATTATTTTCCACATACTGTACATTATTGTTTCTCCTCTATGCCCCGCCTTTCTGAAATGCCTCGATTTTTACAAAGCTCATCATTCTGAGAAGCGAGGCGTGCTCTGATTGGCCAGCTATCTGGTGTGTTGTGATTGGCCGAATACCTCAAGTGTGAGATGGAAATGTTACGCCCCTCACCGTATTGTGATGACGTGTCCCGGCGCGATGACACAAAAACAATAAAACCCATTATAAACGAGGCATTTGTTGCATCCTGTGGGGACATAATTACTGATTATAACGACTTATACTGTCTTTTTACGCATCACGTTGCATTGTGCCGCATTAACATTACCATGTCTGCATTTGTGATCAGAGAAACGACAAACAACAAAGCACTACTCTACACTGCTCAAAACTCGCATTTGAAGAGTCAGTAGCAGAAACGTACTTACAGGCTGTGAGAAGCGTCAGACTGTCCTTCCAAAGTTGGAATTGCCCCACTTTATAGAAACAGCCTTTGAGCAAGCCAGCATTGTAGGCTACTCTTCCAGGTTCAGGAAGTAGTCCTCCGTAAAATACGCTGCACACACTCTAATATTTGGGTTGAACTGTTCTGGAACAGTGTTGTAAATACAACTTAACCACTGATTTCTAGCTGTGTCCTCTTTTGGAAGCCCAAACACTTTCACAACGAAACACAGCGTCTCAGGACATGGCGCCAGCGACAGCAACAATTCTATAGCGAGAATAAAAATCACGCCCCCTTTCTCTGTGTAAACATTTGGGCGGTGTTTTGCAAATCTCCCCACAACGTGACGTAGACATGTGGGGCGTGTTTGAATGAGCCGTTTTAGGGGGGCGTGGACAAGTCTTAATTTTTATAAAGAATATCTCTTTGGGTTTGAGACTTTAGTCTTTGCAACTTCAGGGTAGGGCTGTACACTCGAGTCCGGACTCAAGATATTTTTCTATCGTCTCGGACTTGTCTCAGACTCGTTGGTGTTTGCACTCGGACTTGTCTCGGACTTGGTCATTGGACTCGCCAAATGTTCTCCTTGGTCTCGACCGAGTCCAGCATTATGATTTTTTTCCCCTTCAAAACAAAACCACATTCGCATGTTGCGCCTAAAAACGCGTGGAAAAAGCTAGGCGCGTCGCTTTCTCCTTCTTTCCAAAGCACTTTGTATATGCTTGCGCTCCCGTGGCATCTGCTGTTGCTAAGCAACCATGACCTGCGCTCTCCATGAAGACGGCGGTTTCAGCAAAGGATAAATGCATTTCCATCACTAAAAATCCCTCGCAGTAGCTCTGCAACTAAATTTATTTTAAAAATGGCTATCCTTGTACAGCTATGATCAGCTGTTTCTCCATCTTGGCTTAGCTTTCAATTTTATTACGGGAAAGGATGAAGCTGATTGGCTGGTTCTTGTCACGTGACCCACGGTGCACTTGCTGGTTCTGAAAAGTTTAGATGTTTCTAATTTAATTTTCTATCTGTTAGATTGTGTTTTATTAACGTCTACACCTACCCCAGCCCTAAACTTACTCTTTACAATAATGAAATAATAATTATTGTTGTACAGTGTGACAAAAATTACGCTGTATTTATGTGCGCATGCCCAGTAGTGCCAAACGTATCCTTTATAGCCTTAACAGCGCACAATCCGCGCATGCGTCATATCCCGAGCTGATCCCGGGCTTTGTGTGCGCGCGCTGTGCAAAGGCATCAATCATTTTAATTTTTGACCACAGACACGATGTCAGCAAACAGCAGCATTATACAGTATGGTTTTACAAACGACAGAGAATTCTTCGACGGGGCACGGAAGAATAAGAAACACAAGGCCAACTGCAAATTTTGCAACAAAACTATTGCAGAAACCTGTGGGACAACATCTAATTTCGTAAGGCACCTGCAAAGACACCACAAAGAGAGGTAAGAATTAGCCTTTGTATTTGACTCTTTGGTAACACTTTACAATAATGTTCATTAGTTAACTACATTAGTTAACATGAACTAATAATGAATATTCCTTCTACAGCATTTATTAATATTAGTTAACTTTAATTTTAGCATTCACTAATGCATTATTCAAATGACAAGTTGTGTTTGTTAACATTAATGCACTGTGAACTAACATGAACTAACAATGAATGAACAACTGTATTTTTATTAAATAATGTTAACATAGATAAATAAATAAATAAATAAATAAATAAATAAATAGTGTAATAAATGTATTGTTCATTGTTTGTTAATACATTAAACTAATATTAACAAATGACACCTTATTGTAAAGTGTTACCGACTTTTTTTATGAGGTTAGAAATAGGGGTGAAAGATGAATCGTATTTTCATTGTCATTGCAGTATGAACATGAGAGCCAGTTCAGGTCAGGGTCCTGCTATCCCATACTTGCATCCAATTCTGCACTAAAACTGTGTTGGTAATCCCCTGGGGGATTTTGATTTGACTGGTACTCCTGAATATGTTATATATTATATGGCCTAAGGCAAACAAATACACACACAGCTGAAGATGTTCATGTTTATTACTTAGTTTTTTGTTGTTGTTGAAAATGCTACTTTGGTTTATTACAAGTAATAAGTTCAAGAATGGGAACATGTTCATTGCAGTCATTTTGGAGTTAAAATGTTTTGCAAATTTAGTGACACCTGTGTTGCTTGTTATTTGTTACATTTTCCATTGGCAGCCCAGAATGTTATTGTTACACTACAATATTGTTATACACAATTGTTATTATTATAAAGCAGTATATTATGTATAATATTGTATAACAATACTGTTACACTATAATAAAAAGACTGAACATGTGAAGTTGCACTTCAGCTTGTGTGAAATTGCTATACCTAAAGTAAATAAAATGTAAATAAAGTAAATAAAAATAATTTGATCCTACAGCTCCAAACTCGGTCCTAGAGGGCTGGTGTCCTGCAGAGTTTAGCTCCAACCCTAATTAAACACACTTGAACCAGCTCTTCAAGCTCTTACTAGACACACTAGAAACTTCCAGATACGTGTGTTAAAGCCAGTTGGAGCTAAAGTCTGCAGGGCATTGGCCCTCCGGGATCTAGTTTGGAGACCCCTGTCCTACAGAGTTGTTACTTTGCACATGCTTTTTGATCTTTACAAATAATAATGCAAAATTATTTTCTTAGAATAGGATATATGCTGTCTCTCGCATCACATATCAATAATTAAGCATGTGGTCTTGAAGAGGATCCCTTTTTTCTCTCATTTGGACTCGGTCTTGACTTGGAATCGAAATTTTGGGACTTGGACTTGACTTGGACTCGAGCCTCTTTGGACTCGGTCTTGACTCGGTCTCGACTAGTCCTGGTCTTGGACTTGTCTTGGACTCGACAAAGCTGGACTTGACTCCAGCTCTACTTCAGGGATCTTATTTATGCATGAACAGCTTGTAACACTCCAAAGAGTAAGGAAAACTTGAAATCGCATCATATGACCCCTTTAAAAAAAATGAATGAATGAATGAATGTGTGTGTGTGCGTGCGTGCGTGCGTGCGTGTGTGTGTGTGTGTGTGAACTATACCTTTAAGCTCCTATAACTAATGTAACACAAATGAGAAAAGATAACTTCTGAGTGTGAGTTGCAAATCATTTGGATAATGAAATGAAAACATCATTCACTGTTTCTATGGCATTACAGAAACAAACAGAAAAAAAACATAATAAAAAAAAGAAAAGAAAAAAAAATCTGGTATGTACTGCGAGTTGTATACTTCTATTAATAGTGCAGCTTGTTTTGACCAATGTGCATGTCTCAGCAGTTTTCTCCTACACTAGTGTGGGTACATTTATTGTAAAAGGTCACTGGTGGCACAAGCACAAACACACATAACTGAAATCAGGTCAGCACAACAAACATCCTGAAACAGAAACAAGTGAGGATCTGCTATCGCTTTTGTGCAAAGACCACAACATTAGACCAATGCACATGATGAGACACATTTTGCAGTTGACCGCAAAGAGCATACTTTGACCATTCTAAACGGGAGGAAATAATGTGGGTTGGTTATCTCACGTCAAAACACTTAGATAAACAGCCTGTGTGTGTGTGTGTACTTTTATATTTTCATGAAAACATATAAAATATATGTACTACATATCATTTTTTATTATTATTTTTGAGAAAAAAATTAAACATGAATTTTACCTAGAACTCTGCTTTGAAATTTTTATAGAGTGTTAGAGTTGACTTTTATAGAGAAGATTTATCAAGTTTAAGGGGAAAGAAATCTTAGATTTACTACTTGCCCTTACTGTATAATTTCAATGCAATTTTTTTTGTAATATAACATATAATGTGATTGTTCATTTAGGATTCTGAAAATCAAATGAGGACACCAATCCCTCACAGGCCTAAGGTTTAAAACACAAGGTACACCACTAAAAGGAGCCAAACAACCATGAAGGAGACAGATCACTCAAAACTGCAACACTCAATATGGCTGCTAGGGGAAAGGAAGTCAATCAACCAAAAGAGTAAATTGGATCATCTGTTTGTTTTAGAAAGCACATGCACATTGTCATGCAAAGTTTCATTTAGTGTCGACATATGCTTTTGTACATTATCCATTTCCCATTCAAGTAAATGCAGCAGGAGCTACATGGCTATAAAATGTTTCCCCAGGGGTGTTACTAAAGTGACTCTAAACCAGTAGGTGGAGGCCAAGCACCTTTAAGCTGGTTTAAGAGCAGGTTTGAGAAAGAAAAAGAAAAAGAAGAAGAAGAGGAGGAGGAGGAGGAGGAGGAGGAAGACTTTGTTTTGATTAAAACTTAGTGCCCATCTTTGTTAATGTTAAAGCACACGCTGAAAAAAGAGCGTAGGGGTGTCCTGCCTCTTTATTTTGTGAATCTGTTTGTGCTTTGTTTTTTGTTTGGGAGTTAGGTAAGTCAGCTGTATTTTTTTTTAATAATTTGATTTGGTTATTTAATTTCTCTACTTTTTATTTTATAGACTAATGTTTGTTATTTTGGCCTGTGGCCAACCCAAAGACATGCTCTTATGTTTCACTTACAATCTTTAATAAATGTAACAGTTTAGCTTATGTAATCTGTGTGCTTGTTTGGTCCTCGACCGGAGCCATTTCTTTTCTTGTTTTTGGGAATCCACCACCACGACCTTATCTTTGTTATTCCCGTCTCGTATGCAACTATTCCACAGGGCGTGATAGTTAGGCATTGTTCCCTGCATAAGTAATGAAACTGATTTGCCATTGATTTGATAAGGAAATCTATGAATGTCTTATGCACGCGTCAGCTTTTGAATGAAATAAAATAATAAAATAAAATAAAAGATTTTAGATCATAAGCAAATGTATAGCTTTCCCATAGAGCTATTCGACTGAAGTCCCGCTCCCCAAACTCCTCCTCAGTTTTTTGTCTAATCAAATGTGTCCAGATCAAAATGGGTTGCTGATGGTAATTTGATATACAAATGAATTACCCTCAAAAGGCTGTTTTGTTCTATATAGGGAATAGTTACAGCGGCTGCCGTGTGGAGATCGCATGACCAAATGCTCACTTTTTTGGGAGGATCCTTGAGACAGAGTCAAGGACTGTGGTTGGTTCTAGGGGGGAAAAAATAGAAAAGACACATTTGCAAGTCTATCAATGTGGCTTTTAAAGCATCACACTGGCAAACAACGACACTTCAAGTAATATTGTTATTATTACTATTACTCTGCATGTGTTTTCATTATTGTCATTATTATATTTAATAAGACGATGTTTGTTGTTGTGTATTTTTTAATTTAAATATATTATTCGCAATCTATCATATTTGTCTAAAAACAAAAAAAAATGGATTTTGTACATAGGATGCTTCTCACAGCACTGTTATTAGGTAAGTATAAAAATATGTTTATGTTTTACATTTAAGTTTAAAAAGAATACATTCCTTACATTGACTTGAACAGCACAGAAGTTTCACTGAATCTTTTTCAAGGATCTGTACTTTTTCCATGGTGCTCTTCTCATTTTTACATCATCAATGAGTTCAAGAACTGGAATGAGGCTCAAGATTACTGCAGAAAATACTACTATGATTTAGCAACATTTGACAACAAGGAGGAATACAACCAAGTCGTTCAAACTCTGGTGAGCAGAGGTTACACTGACGATGTTTGGATAGGAATGTATGATGATCGCTACAGCTGGAGATGGACCAATGGTGAAAAAAAATTGACATACATCAACTGGGCAGTAAACGAACCAGACAGCTATCAATCAAATGAGGCTTGTACTATGTTCTTTAATACAGGATTTTGGTATGATCAGCAATGTGGAGTGCCCCATTCTGTCTTGTGCTATAATGGTAATTGAATATGCTTTTCTAACTTGACTAACATAACTAAACAAAGAGAATATCTAAATGAACTATATGTCCACAGCCACAATGAAAACAACTGTCTTAATCCAAGAGAAGAAAAGTTGGAGTGACGCTTTAAACTACTGCAGACTATCACACTGATTTGGCTAAAATAGAAAACCAAGATGAGAACGCAAAACTGAAGCTGCTGCTCATCAACAATAATGTGGAATCAGCTTACATGGGTTTATACAGAGACACCTGGAAATGGTCAGATCAGAGTAGCTCTGTATTCAGGGCTTGGGTGTTCCCTGAACCCAATAATTATGGAGGAGTTGAATTTTGTGCGCAACTGAATTTGCCAAGAGCACAATGGGCTGATGTATCATGTTCAAAGAAACTCAGATTTGTCTGTGGCACTGGTAAGAAAACCTCTTTGTTTGCTGGTGTTTGTGTGATCCTAGAATAAAGACAATACAGTGTTTACTGTTTTAATATACTGATTTGATTATTTAAATCCCTGTAGCAAAGAAGATTCAAGTACTGAGAATAAACATACAGTCAGCACTGAACCTTAAAGTCTATGATTTTAACAGCACCATTTTACAGCAGGTCAGTGTTAAATAGATACACAATGATTTTGTAATCATATTTCATATGCTCTTCATCGTTCAGAATATCCGTTCTGTGTTAAGTAATGTAAATGATTGAATGACATATGAAAACATGTTTATGATGACTATAAGCTCCAGCGGTTGATTGTTCTGTTTGTCTTCAGTTGCAGCAAAAGCTGAGGAAACTGGGACTGCCAAGTAACACCAAGCTGACATGGAGGACACAACCCGATGGACAAATATTTCACACCCTGAACGAAGCTAACACAACAAATGACCAGCAATGTAAAACTGTAACATGAATGTTTTCAGAAGAATAGCTCAGAATTTGTTATAATTAATTGGTAAGTCTTGTGTGTGAAGTCAGCATAGTTTCTAATAAATATAGTTTTGTATTGTTGTGTTCAGTGAAATTTAATAGTGCAAGAAGTAATGAAGTTCTGTTTAAATGAAGTTGCTTCCTATATCTAGTGTGAACTTAGGAAAGAAAGAAAAAGGCAAAGGAAATCTTTTTCGGATGTATGCATCAAAACAATGACCTACCGCCAGGGCTGGACTGGGACAAAAAATCGGCCCTGGCATTTTTTGGTCCAGGCGGCCCACCACCACATACATACGTACATACATAAATATATATATATATATATATATATATATATATATATATATATATATATATATATATATACATATATATATATATATATATATATATATATGTATGTATATGTGTGTGTGTGTGTGTGTGTGTGTGTGTGTGTGTGTGTGATATACACTACCATTCAAAAGATTTTGAACAGTAAGGTTTTTTTTTATGTTTTTTAAAGAATTATCTTCTGCTCACCAAGCCTGCATTTATTTGATCTTAAATACAGCAAAACTATTTAAAAAATATATATATTTTACTATTTAAAATAACTGTTTTCTATTTGAATATATTTTTTAAAATGAAATTTATTCCTGTGATTTCAAAGCTGAATTTTCAGCATCATTACTCCAGTCACATGATCCTTCAGAAATCATTCAAATATTCTGATTTAACATTTATTATTATTATTATTATATTGAAAACAGCTGAATATTTTTTTCAGGTTTCTTTGATGAATAGAAAATTCAGAAGAGCTGCATTTATCTGAAATAGAAATCTTTTGTAACATTATAAATGTCTTTATATATGCCCTGCCTACCGCACATCAAAGCAGTGTCAAGAATAACTTGAGGTTGCCTGCGTTTAAACTGTGGAGCTTTGACTCTTGTTGCTTATGCTTCCCGTTTTAACTAAGTGGCCTTTCATTTTTAACCAGAAATGTGCACGCATTTTGAATCGATGTTGCTAAAGGTGAGACACGTTAGGAAAAAATAAAATATCAGCAATCCTTGACTATTCTATCATAAATTGCATGCCATTCATTTCTGAACTTTCTGCTGTCCGTCACTGGAAATGAAATTACTGGCTGATATGTCCCGATCTCAATAAAGTTTACACAACCTTTTATTCCATGAATTGGATCTCGCTCAGGACGCGCGCTCTCTGTGGATGTTTGGCCAGGACGGGACCGCTTCCAGAATAAATCACTGAGGCAGTTTTGTCCCCTCCATTGCTTTGGTTATCACTTATCAGTGTGGTAATCACTGATATTTCAAGAATGAATCTAGCATAAATATGCAGATGTCATTCCCGAAACATTGCAGCATATGCGCCCGAAAAACCAAAGCTACATATGAATTCTGAATGGATTATAGCCTAGAAAGCACGCTAAGCGCGCTCCCATTATATCACTATAAAAGCATCACCCATTAAGCTAGTTCATTGCAATTTCACAAAGTTCCGTTATAATCGATGAAGCTATCTAAACTACACAATGAATCTCTTATTTACATCACTTCTGCACTTTGAGATGATTCACGAGCATGCAAAACTGCAGCGATTTCAGCGGTTAGTGAATTCTGAAATCTCTAACGTTTCTGATTGGCCATTGCACATTGCTCAATGCCGCAAAAACACATTGGATAGTTTGCAGTGTGCAGTGTTGCCAATTTAGGATTTTGTTACTAAATTTAGCAACTTTTTATTCCCAAAGCACCTAGCAACAAATGTTTAAAACAAATAAAATGTTTTCATTTTTTATTTTTTTGGGCAACTATTAGCAACTTTTAATAAGTAACTAAAACAATAAAAAAGGCATACATTTTCCATCTAAATTACACAAAAAAAGGAAACAAAAGATGCCTAGCAGTACACACATCATTACTACTACTACTAATACTACTAATAATAATAATAATAATTGAATAGTTGAATAATTGTTCATTTATGATACACCTTGTTTGTACCTGATATTTTTGATCAGTTAGTACATTGTAAGAAAAATACCTAGAAAAATGGAAAAGGTACTAGTAATTTTCCAGGAAATATCCGTTATCTGTTATCCATTAATTTAAAATGCAGTTAAAAAAACTGTGAAAAAATAATATGAAATATTTATTAATTTTAACAGTAGATTGTGTCCTATTTTATATATTTTTTTTTTCTTAGAGTGTAGCATACTAACTACTTTTTTTCAATAACGCAGTGTAACTGCACAGCCATCGGTTCATGCAGTACATTAAAAAACGAACCAATGGCTCAGCAGCGGTGCTGCACGAACCTATGGAGGCGAAGCCGGCCAAAGCCCTCCAGAATGGGTGGAGCCATCTGGCTATATAAGCGGCCGCTTTGGCATGGGATTCAGATTTCTTCTCCTTAAGCGACAACGACGTCCTTTGTTGATCTCCACTGACTGAAGAGACAGAGTAACAGCGATCTTCTGCTCTGCTGATTCGCCGCCTTTCCCGCTGCCTTCAGCATCACACCTGTTTCACACATGCTCTGTTTGCAGTGTGCATGCGGTGCAGAAGCAGCACGGACTCATTGTGCTTTCACACAGGACGCGTTTGCTGTCCGCTCCAGATCCGCGGCTGTTTACCACAGACACAACATTTATCCATTATTTTGATTTCAAATCCAAACGTTGTTAGCATATATATACTTAAAGTGCTTTTTCAGCATAGTGATCCTCTTTTATCACAGTACAGTTACACAATATTTCATAGACATTCATGTTTGAACTCAATTAATATAAACAAAGTATTAAATGTATTTGGCTATAGATATGTATATTAAGTTGCTCAAGCAAGTGGAAACACATTTAAACACAGCATATAGCCTACGTTATGTTAGGCTATCACAAATATTTTAAATTAAAACTTACCACTGACAGAAACAGTCAGCTCTCCTGCCTTTTACATTTAAATCTTTATTACAAACAGTCCTGAGGGTCTTAAAGCAAAATCGCTAATTTTGATTTCAAATCCAAACGTTGTTAGCCTATACTGAAAGTGTTTTTTCAGCATTGTGATACTCTTTTATCACAGTACAGTTATACAGTCTTTCATAGACATATTCATGTTTAAACTCAATTAATATAAACAACGTATTCAATGCATTTGGCTTCTAGATTTGTATATTAAGTTGCTCAAGCAAGTGGAAACACATTTAGGTGATCCAGCCTCACCTACAGAAGAAGTGAGTATAAGGGTTTTTTATGAATCTTTGCAAATCGCCTTTCCTAATAATGTACTAGTTAGCCAGTTTAGGCTGATGTTTACAGTCTGCTCGTCACTCCACGGAAGAGAGGGGCGGGTGAGCAGAGCTCATTAGCATTTAACTAGGCTAGACTAGAATGGCTTGATAAAAACAGTATGAATTAAGTATGTTATAGACTTTTAATTAAGACCCTAAAGAATCATATCAACTTGTGCAAAATAGGCATCCGGTGACCCCTTTGAGCCCGGGATGGACGCCGAATTAGGCCTTATGCTAGGCCTTATGTAGCCTTATGTAGCACTGGAGAAAAGCACTGCTTTTCTCCAGTGCTACAGTTGGGCCTGCTTTGTATGCGTCCCCTTCAGTACTGGGCATCACGGACACCTGCTTATCAGGACGCCTGCTTATTGCCTTGCGTGGCATCACGGACGCCTGCTTATCAGGGTAGACCAGGGCTGATACACAGGGTGTTCCTCTGGGAATGGTCTACAGGAGAAAGGTAGTCTCAACAGATGCTTCCAACACGGGTAGGGGAGCTCTGTGCGAAGGAATGCCAAAGTTCGGCCACTGGTCGAAAGCGGAGAACAGTCTGCACATCAACTGCCTAGAAATGCTGACAGAATGTCGGGCCTGTCAAACCTTCCTGCCAGACCTAAGAGGACACCACGTCCTGGTCCGCTCGGACAGCATGACTGTGGTGTCCTACATAAATCGCCAGGGGGGCTGTCCTCGAGGTGTCTTTTTGTGCTGGTAGAGCGCCTCCTGGAATGGCACTTTACTAGCCCTAAATTGCTCCTGTCCCAACTTTTTTTGGAATGTGTTGCAGGTCTGAATGACAGGAAAGGATGTATATTTACAAATGACATGAAGTTGACCAGACAAAACATGACATATTTTGTGTTCATATTGTCTGCAATGAAATACAAGTCAAAGTAAATTTAGAAATCACTACTTTCTTTTTTTATTTGTGTTTTCCATACTGTCCCAACTTTTTCTGATTTGGGGTTGTACATAAAAACAAACATAATAAAAGTACAACTATGTTGCAGGTGTAGGAAACTTTTTCCTCGTCGAAGCAGAGACCAGGAGACGTTGGGATATCTTTCAAGCAGAAGTTACTCTTTATTGAGTATTCGCTGTGCGTCGCTGCAGTCATCCAAGTCTAACTAAGGCAGTGTTACATTGTAGTTTATATACATTTAAAGGGCAGTGCTTAGGAATGGAGACAAAGCACCTGGGTGATGACCTTAAACAAGGCATGCAAATGAAGTATACAGGTACAGCAACCTGCCCCATTTAACCACTCCTAATCCAATCAGCATAACTGCCCAAAGACTGGGGCAGGGGCACCAAGAGCCATTACAAACAAAAGGTGAGAGTCTCCATCATCTGGCTCATTTGACTTACAATAAGAGAACAGGAACTGGCAGGAAACTCTTGCTGAAAACTTTGTTTAACAGAATCGTCCATCTGATTTCATCATCTTTACCTCAAATTGTACAACACAATGTACATAACTTTTTCGGTTTATATACTTTAACATTGGAACCTAGATTTAACATTTTATAAATTTGTAATCCAACACAGGAGTAGAAATATAAACTGTATATAGAAATATAGACTATGTACATCTGTCTGTGCGGGTGTGCCATATTGACTTGTGCAAAACAATAGTATAGTATAGTGACATGTAGTAACATTAAAGTGTCCACATGTAGCAATAATATGTAGTATATCTCGGTGTGTGAGTGTGCAATATTGACTTATGTACAAAATAATAGTACAGTAGCCTGTGTTACGAAACTGCTAGACACAAAGGTAAGTGTAGAAGAGATTGAGTTTATTACAGGATTTGGTGAGACAACAGTGGTGAGAGTCCTTACATGAGGTAAGTGGCTTTCTTAGATGTATTGTGGATAGTGCACTGGGATTCTGACTGTGTCTCTGTCCATTGGCAGGTTCGTGGCGGATAGGAATCCTGGAGAGCCCGCGAGTCTCTAGAGTCCACAGATGGATAGGGATCTGGTGGTGAGAGGGAAGACAGAGGGTAAGTATCATCAGGTACGTAACACAGGAAAGTATACTCAGCTAGCAGTCCGCTTGTAGAGTGAAGGTCCGTATAGTATTCTCAAGTCTCAATGTCATGGCAGCTTTGTGACTTCAAGATCAGACCATGACTGGAGTGAGGAGTGAGCTTAAGTAGAGCAGGGGTGATGAGCTGTGATGATGAGGAGCAGGTGTACATGATAATTAATCAGGTGCAGGTGAGGGTGATCAGTGATGGTGGAATACGGGCCATTCTGTGACAGTACCTCCCCCTCCCGGACGGCGCGTCCCGCGACGTAATAACAAAACCTGGGAGGGGGGGGTGGGCGCCCTGGATGTCGGTGGAAGACATGGACACAGGAAGGGCATCCAGGGCGGAACCGGAGTCAGGAAGCCATGGCGGGACAGGAGGTTCAGGAGGCCATGGTGGATCCGGGGCTTCGGGAGGCCATGGCGGATCCGAGGCTTCGGGAGGCCATGGCGGATCCGAGGCTTCGGGAGGCCATGGCGGATCCGAGGCTTCGGGAGGCCAAGGCGGATCCGAGGCTTCGGGAGGCCATGGCCTATTTCTTTTGGGCGGCCATGGTGGATCTGGAGGCTCGGGAGGCCATGGCGGATCTGGAGGCCATGGCGGATCCGGGGCTTCGGGAGGCCATGGCGGATCCGGGGCTTCGGGAGGCCATGGCGGATCCGGGGCTTCGGGAGGCCATGGCGGATCCGGGGCTTCGGGAGGCCATGGCGGATCCGGGGCTTCGGGAGGCCATGGCGGATCCGGGGCTTCGGGAGGCCATGGCGGATCCGGGGCTTCGGGAGGCCATGGCGGATCTGGAGGCTCGGGAGGCCATGGCCTATATCTTTTGTGCGGCCATGGTGGGTCAGGGGTCTCCGTGGCCTTAGCTCTGGGCCCGGCCACCCAGGCAGAGGATATATAGCCCCCCCCCAAAATTTTCATGGGGAAGCTCCCCTCTGGTGGGCACTCTGGAGGAACGGGCTCTTGACGAAGCTCTGGAAGAGCGGGCACATGAGGGCGCTCTGGAGGAGCGGGCACTAGGGGGCGCTCTGGAGGAGCGGGCACTAGGGGGCGCTCTGGAGGAGCGGGCACTAGGGGGCGCTCTGGAGGAGCGGGCACTAGGGGGCGCTCTGGAGGAGCGGGCACTAGGGGGCGCTCTGGAGGAGCAGACACTGGGGGCGCTCTGGAGGAGCAGACACTAGGGGGCGCTCTGGAGGAGCAGACACTAGGGGGCGCTCTGGAGGCGCGGATTCAGGACGGCTGGACGGAACCAGCGGGAATACAGGAGGGCACTGGCGTGGAGCAGCCACTGGAGGGCTCTGGCGTGGAGCAGCCACTGGAGGGCTCTGGCGTGGAGCAGCCACTGGAGGGCTCTGGCGTGGAGCAGCCACTGGAGGGCTCTGGCGTGGAGCAGCCACTGGAGGGCTCTGGCGTGGAGCAGCCACTGGAGGGCTCTGGCGTGGAGCAGCCACTGGAGGGCTCTGGCGTGGAGCAGCCACTGGAGGGCACTGGCGTGGAACAGCCTCTGGGGAGATGACAGGAGCAAGGAATTCTGAGGGGATAGCCTCATCCATTATCTCCTGCTTTATCACGGGCGGTAGCCCATACTTCACCGCGGCCAGCGAAAACTTCCTCATCGCGGGCGGCGGTAGCATCATTGCCGCGGGCGACGGAACCATCTTCGTCGCGGGCGGCATCATCGCCGTGGACGGCGGAATTATCATCGTCGCTTCTGGCGGCGGAACCATCATCGCCGCTTTGTGCGGCGGAACCATCATCGCCGCTACGGGCAGCGGAACCATCATCGTCGCTTCGGGCGGAACTCCGACTCGGGATCGAAGACTCTCCAGACACTTGAAGACAGTCTCCTGCCATGTGAGGCTGGAAGTGTCTGGGAGCTTAAAGGGGTGATGGGATGTGATCCCGAGCCGGAATAAGAGCTTGAGGGCTCGATCCTCTAGTGCGCTGGAGAGGGCGAAAGGCACGAATTCCCTCACGAAATCCAGCGGGTCGTGGATTCCATAAGCCCTCGTGATAAAAGCTGCCGCCTCCATTACGCTGTGGTCCGCACACGTCTTCGGTGTGGTCTGATCTTCTGTTACGAAACTGCTAGACACAAAGGTAAGTGTAGAAGAGATTGAGTTTATTACAGGATTTGGTGAGACAACAGTGGTGAGAGTCCTTGCATGAGGTAAGTGGCTTTCTTAGATGTATTGTGGATAGTGCACTGGGATTCTGACTGTGTCTCTGTCCATTGGCAGGTTCGTGGCGGATAGGAATCCTGGAGAGCCCGCGAGTCTCTAGAGTCCACAGATGGATAGGGATCTGGTGGTGAGAGGGAAGACAGAGGGTAAGTATCATCAGGTACGTAACACAGGAAAGTATACTCAGCTAGCAGTCCGCTTGTAGAGTGAAGGTCCGTATAGTATTCTCAAGTCTCAATGTCATGGCAGCTTTGTGACTTCAAGATCAGACCATGACTGGAGTGAGGAGTGAGCTTAAGTAGAGCAGGGGTGATGAGCTGTGATGATGAGGAGCAGGTGTACATGATAATTAATCAGGTGCAGGTGAGGGTGATCAGTGATGGTGGAATACGGGCCATTCTGTGACAGCCTGTAGCAAATTGAGTGCAACTACATATAATAATAGCAGCTGTAACATTAACAATGTGCAAATTGAGATGAAGCTACTTGATAAGAAATAGCAGCAGTAACATTAACAAATGTGCAAATTGAGCTGTAGCAGTTCAGTCCACCTATTCTATGAGATATGTGAGACTAGTCTGTGTCCACTGGCTACCCATTTAAAAGTCTAATGGCTGAGGGGAAGAAGGAGTTCCTTAGTCTGGAAGTCCTGCATTTCACACTCCTGTATCTTCATCCTGAGGGTAGGAGTGTGAACAGTCCATGTTGTAGGTGGGTGGGGTCCTTAAGGATGGAGGCAGCTCTCCTGTGGACTCTGTGATGGTAAATGGCCTGCAGAGATGGCAGTGGAGTCCTGATGATCTTCTCAGCAGTCTTCACCACTCTCTGCAGATGGTTGTGGTCACGATGATGCAGCTGGTCAAGACACTCTCAACAACACAGCTTTAGAAGTTGTTGAAGATCTTAGGTGACATGCCAAACTTCCTCAGCCTCCTTAGGAAGTACAGCCGCTGTTGTGCTTTCATTTAATTTAGTCATTTGGCAGACGCTTTTATCCAAAGCGTCTTACAATTGGGGAATACATAAAGCGATTCATCTTGAAGAGGCAATCAGACAGAGGAAGTGCTCGTAACACCAAGTCTCAGTCATTGTTCAAATAAGTACAAGCTAGCAAGAGAAGGAGAGAAAGATAAAGGGAAAGATTAAGATTTTTTTTTGTTTGTTTAGGATGAAGTCAAGTAGTGCCGAAAAAGATGAGTTTTCAGTGCTTTCTTAACCAGCTGGGTGGTGTTGAGTGTCCAGGTGAGGTCCTCGCTGATGTGGACCCCCAAGTATTTAAAGCTGCTCACCCTCTCCACTTCAAGCTCTCGGAAACAGTGGCTGGTGAGTTCTCCTCTCTTTCCTCATGTCCACTATCATCTCCTTTGTCTTGTCTGTGTTGAGGGTGAGGTTGTTGTCCTCACACCTTGTCACAAGACTGGCCACGTCCCTCCTGTAGGCCACTTCATCTCTGCCAGTGATCCGTGCTATCACTGCAGTGTTGTCAGCGAACTTCACAATGATGTTGTCCACAGTCATGTGTGAACAGTGTGTAGAGGATGAAAGATGTACAGGACCAAATTGATTTTTCTTTTGCAGTTTTCAATAACTAAGTGGCACTGATATATCTGCCAGATAAAATAGTAAACACAATATATCTTGATCTTAGCCAGTTGATCATGTATTTAATCAACACATCATCATATCTTTTATTTATACAGCTGTATAAACAGTAAATGCACAAATATGTACATAAATCTTCTGTTCCAGATTTGTATCAAATTAAACCTAAAAACCTAAACTTGCTAGTTCAAACTTATGCGCCCTCCAGAAGCTTGCGTTCTGCAAGTGAACGACGCCTTGTGGTGCCATCCCAAAGAGGTACCAAATCACTCTCACGGACCTTTTCCTGGACTGTGTCCAGCTGGTGGAATGACCTCCCGATCTCAATTCGAACAGCTGAGTCTTTAGCCATTTTCAAAAAACATCTAAAGACACATCTTTTTTTTCCAGCACATGACTAACTAATACTAACACTTACCTATTCTATTTAATAAAAAAAAAAAAAAAAAAAAAAAAAATTCCTAGCTACATGTACTGTGCTAGACTAACTGAGACTTGTCATGGCACTTGTATACTGTTGCTCTCTCGATGGTCTGATTGCTTCTATTGTTCTCCTCATTTGTACGTCGCTTTGGATAAAAGCGTCTGCTAAATGATTAAATGTAAATTATTATTATTTATTGTTTATTCTTTAGTATTACTTATTTAAATGTTCTTTCTGTTTACATGTCATTAATGTATGTATGTATGTAACAAGAGCTCCTAAAGACCACAAAATTCCTTGTGTTTGCACACACTTGGCGAATAAAGCTAATTATGATTCTGATATCACCCTCATTTCTTATTGTTAAAGCATTAAGGGATAAAATAACAGTACGAACCTCTGTAATGCAGCACTGAAATGAATTCTGTTGTGAAAGTGTTACAACAAATAAGTTTTACTGGACTTAAATGGAACAAATACACAATTTCTTACCAAGAGTTACTGAACAATGACTCAAAGGAGCGGTTGCTTTATGAACACGGAGCGTGATAGTAACGAGCTATATCACACATAACATTTCCAAACGTGTTTTTGTACATTATTCATGATGTGAGCACTTACAAATTCAAGTGGATCGCGGATTTTGGTCAAGTTATTTATTTTCATTGAGCTATACTTTCACCATTGTGTTGTTTAAGCTGAAAACAGGAAATTGCGCTTTATTCCACTCCGGTCATGTGAGCAGATATGGCAGTTCATAAAACAGCAAGCGTTCTCCATTCAAATGTGTTTTAACTGTATAATATAAATTTTAACATCTACCTCCACTATTACCCAGTCTCTATCATAGTGTCGGTGTCCTAAACTCCCAGAATGCATTGCGTTGCTGACTTCACGTTACCATTCTCCATATCATTAGCCTAAATAAGCTGACGAAATACACAATTAATGAAACTGTGAAATGTTATGTAAGCTGGCAAGCTAATTTTTACTTCTTCTACAAGAATTAACCATGGTTTTACTATTAAAAAAAAAAAAAAAACGTGGTTACTATAGTTATGTCATGACAACCTTCAGAGGGATTGGCATGGTAATTTACATGACATTGTTTTTGTTTGTGGTCTTGGCAGAATATATCTGTTACACTGCTGCTGCGGCAGAGCAAGTACCGAAACTTGCTACTGCCAGTACATCCATGACATGCTGCTGTGTAAGAAATACTGCTGCTGCACATATAACATATATGAATAACCTCCATAGCATACATGAATCACCCCGTAGCAGCTCTATACAGGTGGAGGGTTTCTGAAGCACGCTGCAACTGCTACAGCAAGCACTAGCCAACTATTTGAATGTTGAGCAGCAAGGTCATTGGCTGCTGATACAAAAAGAACCAATCAGCTGTGCCATGTGATAATGATGTCATTATGTCAGATTGAGTTTGACCTATCAGGCCCAGACGTTTTAAAACTGCGTTTTAGAATGAAAACGATCCTCATTTCCACTGCGTTTCAAAAACTATCTCCGTTTACACTACACAACTGAAAACGCATGTCACATGACCATTCATGCAGGTACAACCATACGCACTACCGGCACATCCGGGAACTTAACTGTCAATTTCGTCACCGCCCCTTTTTAGGGGAAAATAAACTAGGCTTCCCATAGACTTCAATACAAAATAGCGGCACAAAGCAACGTCCGTACACAGCCGGCAGGCGTGAATAACTTAAGAAATATCTAAGATTAAACATGTCAAGTAATTATATGTCCACCCTGCCTGCCATAGAGCGTGAAAGATACATGCACAAACTTAATTTGGTCAATTTAAAAACATGTCCCTTCATTCTCCCAGCGTCAAATTGGTGTAACAACCCCACCCAGTGGCCAGAGGTGTCTTACCCGGACATTTACTCGTTCCTCATCGAGTCACCAGGGGCCAGTTGTTCAAAAGTAAGCCAGTGAATGATTTTACTTCGTATTTGAAAGTAAACATCTTTAAATGTATATTATGTCTTTATATTTAGAGTACTGGGTGCACTTTTCTGTCCAGCCATACAACTAGCCTGGCTTAGCTTTCGATAGCATCATCTGTAATTCATGATTTTTCCATAACAATAATATTTATTTTTACATGGCAAATGATTAAAATGTGTGTTTTTACAAACATTATTGGTGCACCCAACCACACAACAACTCTTTGGCATGTTGTAAGGTTAGTCCACTTCCTCGATCCGATACTGTATGGCCGCTATGGCGGTTTGTTTTCCCCTAAAAGTGGGCGTGAATCTGTTCAGAGACATTCATTGTGAGTATAGATATGTACAGGTAGAATCCCTATTATTTAGATGGCGGACGCGTCTACACGCTTGGAGCGGTCGAATGGGGAATCTACCCATACATATCTATGGGTACAATAATAAGCATGATGTTATTGTTTACACGGTCGTCAAGGATACGCAGAGCAAATCTGGGCCGCCACGCCATCGTTTTCAAGTCTCCGTTTTGGTCCGTTTAGTTTTTGTACAACTGTGGTTTTACAAATGTAATCAATATTCCAAAAAAAGGCTACTACACTTTTACTATAAAGGCCAATTCACACCGCACAGACAAACGCCAACAAACTCCAACAAACTAGTCTGTTGGAGTTTGTTGGATCAGTGTGTTACCTCTGTTGGCGTTGGTTGGCGTTGGTTCGAGTTGGTTGTAGTTGGTTTTTACCCGACTGAACATGCTTATAGATATAGAGTTGGTCGGTGTCTGTTGGTGCAGTGTGAACATGACAGTTATTTTTCATAAGATTCTAAATCCAACTGCCAACTTGAGCCAACTAGTTTGTTGGAGTTTGTTGGCGTTTGTCTGTGCGGTGTGAATTGGCCTTAATAAAACCATGGTTACTTTTCATAAGGGTTTTGGAGGTCCCCTTAAAACATTTCCATTGTTGTCTGCGCTGCTCGCAGTGCTGTTTTGAATTTGGTCGCGCTGTGCGTGTTTGCAGTGCATTTCTGTATTTGGTTGTGTTGTGAGTATGCGACAGCACATGTGTTGTCAAACTGATGAAGATGTTCTCTTAATTTGCTGGTGCTTTTTCTATTTGCATTTGTTTTCTTAAGTTGCAGCACATTGAGCTCTCTTGGCCACTTTACTTTGGCACGCACAGGACATTCTGTTCCTAGGCCTAGCTGAGTCAACAAAGGTGGTGGCACATACAATTTAAAGAGCTGTGAAGTAGAAGCATACTGTTGCCTTTTCATGTTTTGTTGTTTTACAGCACTCAATAATGGGCATTTATTAAACAACAACTGAACCAGACAGGAGTGTCAAGATCCAGACACCACCATCCACACAAACAGTGGTCATATGAATGAGAGAGCGTACGGCCCAAGAACTCAAAGCCACACACTTGCACAAGGACAAGATGATACATGAGAGTCACGGTTCTGTCACCAAACTAAGAATAAACCCAACTGAAGTACAGAACTCTGACAGTCCACTGCTACAACACCCACAAAAAGGTTCTGCTACATCAGGCAAACATTTTTCTTCGTTTGTGAAGAGTTCCATGAAGAATCTTTAACATTCATGAAACTTGCACAAAAATATATGTATAGAGACAGGTGGCACTTTAGATTATTAAAATGTTCTTTGCAGAACTGTTCACTGAAAGAATATTTTGGGATACTTCTATGGCACTGCATTGAAAATCCCGTTTTGGAACCATTGTTTTTTTGTTTTTTTTAAGGTGCACAAACTAAATAACAAAATGTTCATGTACACATGTTCATGTACAGATTCCAAAGAATTACATTGTCTGTTAGGAGCACATAAAAAGGTATTTTTTGTAAAGGAAGGATAGGTTTGACATGTTGTGGTACATGAAATAGGACAGTCACCAGGGGCAGACTGGAACAAAATTTCAGGCCGGGAAATCTCACACTCATCCAGGCCATCCCATACACCCACAACAAATTTTGAAACCGACAACAATATTTTTTGTATGGCCATCATCATCATTGCATAAAAAAGTTTCAATTCCTAGGCTGGGGCCATGCAAAATAATTAAAGGTTATCTTTTGAACTTCCATTTTCCTTTTTAGTCTCATCATTTTCCCTGACATCTCTGTCTCTCATGTGTATGTTTACTTTTTTCACTAATTTTCTTGCACCTGTCACTTTTTCATCAACACGTCTCCACCTTGTTGCAAAACAGCCACCTCATTGTAATTTGTTTGCACATAGTATACATTTATTTCAGAAAAAAATAAGTATTACCTTATTGTTTTATCTTGTCAAAATTAGCACAATAATAGCTACATCTTGAATATATCTTTATAGAAAAATCTTAAAATTGAATATGTGTTTGCATTATCATGGGTCATGTTTGGTCCTAATGAAAATTAACCATGGTATTATTAGACCTATGGTAAAAGTAACCATGATTTTGGTGGATTGATTACTATTTGTATAACCAGTTTTACTACAAATACCATGGTGAAACTATATCGTGTAGCAAAACCATTATTAATTTGTGGTTACCATGGTTTAACTATAGTAACCATGTTTTTTTGGTTTTATTTTTAGTAAAACCACGGTTAATTTTCCTAAGGGTTTTTTGTCTGCCATAACTCCTCCTAAACCCGTTATAAAACTATGTGACTATTTGTCTGCTAAATTCCTTCTCTTTACAATAGTAATTATGTCCTTTTGTTAAGTTTGCAGTAATTGACAGCTACTGCTAACTTTTGCTAGCAGTTTAATGTTTAACTAAGTAAACAAAGATAAAACTACAATAGTCTATTTACAGATGTAACTGACCCAGGGCCCTTTCTAGACATTAGGAGGCCCTAGGCAAAATTCATGTTGGAGGCCCCCCACCCCCAATAAAATTAACTTGAAACAAATATGATTCCTAACCTTTTTATTTATACAACATTTAATTTTCAACTTTGTATATTTTTACTTATACAGTACATACGTTTGGACACATACTATTTTTAATGTTTTTGAAAGAAGTCATTTATGCTCATCAAGCCTGGATTTGATCAAAAATACAGAAAAAAAACAATAATATTGTGAAATATTATCACAATTTAAAATAATTTGTTTCTGTTTTACTATACTTTGAAATATATTTCTGTGATGCAAAGCTGAATTTTCATCAGCCATTACTCCAGTCTTAAGTGCCACATGATCCTTCAGAAAACATTCTAATATGCTGATTTATTATCAATATAAGAAACAGTGCTTAATACTTATTTTATAACCTGTGGTACTTTTTTCATGATTTTTTTTATTATTAAAAAGTAGTTTATTTATTTTTTTATAACAATATAAGTCTTCACTATCACATTTTATCTGTTTAACACATCCTTGCTGAATATTCCTGTTGTTGTTGTTTTTTTTTCTATATTTTTGATCAAATAAATTCAGGCTTGAAGAGCGTAAGAAACATCTTTGAAAAACATAAAAAATAGTAATGGGTCCAAACTTTTGACTAGTAGGCTACATATTAATCAAACTTTATCTAAGGTTATCTCTTTTTTGTTTAAAGAAGATTGTTGTTGTTGTTATTGTTATTATTTTGCTGTTTTATTCAATTTATTCACAGTTCCAGAATACCACTTCAGTAGATGAACATCAGTGCTTTTATCATTCTTTTCTTAGCTGGGTATGAGCAGAATTTCTCCCTCCCATTTAATCAACATTTACTACAGATATTGTCATATTATTAATATCAATAATATATTAGCTATGTATTGCATTGTTACCTTATATACACAAATCAAGTGGAAGAGAAAGAAACGATCGCTAGCAGAAAAAAAAATATTTTCTAGTTAGTTGAAACTATAAATTATAAGTGTTATGTTAGAGCTGTAATCATCAGCAAAATTAATATGAGATCCTTTATTTGAAACAAACAAAAAAAAAGTTCTAGTGTGTTTGCTTTTTAACTTTGAATACAAACTTCTTTGCTTTTACTTTTGTAGCTATTTTACAAGTCAGTTCCCGACGCGATGTTATTCATCGTACGTGCAAATTCAAAGCATCGCGTCCGGGCGCGTCAACGACGCTCGCGCTCTTTTAAACTCTTAATAAAGCAGCAGTGAATGATCTTTCCATCTGTTCTAATTGTGGATATGCATATGAGAATCCTCAGTTGGTAGAATATTGAACTAGATCCTGGGAACCCACTGCTCTGTGCAATTAAAAGGTTAAAGATGAAGATTATTCTAACATGGGCTGCAATTAAACAAGATTTATTCAAAGGTTTGGAAAAGGAAAGAAAAAATGGGAATAAAAGCTTAAAAGATAATATGTCAGTTGATTTTTACAGTTCACTTAAATCAATTAAAATCACAAGGCTTGAGGGAAAGAAACTGCTGTAAGTGTTTATATTTTAAATATTACTGGTCTGACGAGTTCAGTACATGAAACAGCTGGATTTAACCAGTGTTGATAGTCCAAACTTGCATCAGTTTTCTAGCTGGGTTGCTTTTCATAGGCTACAAAGGAACTTTTCTTAAAGTTTCAAAAACACTTTTTTTTTTTTTAGAAATGTTACAGGGAAGACACTACAATGAACCGAGGGAGCATTGATCACTGAATAGGATTGTTTTTTTTTTTTGTTTTTTTTTAAGCAAGATATTTAATTTGGCTATTACAATGGTAGACAGAGTTTTACATTGCTATGTTAAGCACATTTACTTGTGTTTGATCAAAAGTGACAGTCAAGACTTTTAAACTATAAATAAATTATGTTCTTTTTAACTTTCTATTAATCAAAATCCAGAAAACATGCAATGCAGTTTCCCCAAAAATATTAAGGAGCACAGCTATAGTTTCAGCTCTCGTAATAATAATAAAGTTTGTTAGTTTGTTAATGTCATTATAAGTGTTATCATCTTTATTATATGTATCTGTATTAGTTATAGTATTTGTGATACTGTACTTCTACTTTGATAGAAGTCATGGCCTAATGGATAGAGAGTCGGACTTGTAACCCGAAGGTCTCGGGTTCGAGTCTCATGTCCGGCAGGAATTGTCGGTGGGGGGAGTGAATAACCTGCGCTCTCAACACCCTCAATACCATGACTGAGGTGAGACCCTTGAGCAAGGCACCAAACCCCCAACTGCTCCCCGGGCGCCGCAGCATTGGCTGCCCACTGCACCGGGTGTGTGTTCATGGTGTGTGTGTGCACTTGGATGGGTTAAATGCAGAGCACAAATTCCAAGTATGGGTCACCATACTTGGCCACATGTCACTTCACTTTTTATTATTTATTTTGTCATCCTCTCCCTGCTTTTCTTTTTCAGAGCTTCGGTTTGTGTTGTTAGGAGGATTTCAGAGTGGTAAGAGTAATGTGGCACACTCCTTTTCAAATGTTAAACATAACTCTGACCAGATGAACACACAGTGTGTGAAGATGGAAGGAAACATACATGGCAGGAAAATTGTTCTTGTGGACACCCCAGGCTGGTGGAAGAGTGACCAGTTATTATGTGAGAACCCAGAGCATCTGAAAGTGGAGCTTATTAAGAGCACCACTTTCTGTCCACCAGGACCTCATGTTTTTCTTCTGGTGATAGAGGTTGATATTGCTTTTACAGACAAGCACAGGAAAGCAGCTGAAAGTCACATGCAGCTCATAGCTGATGATATTTGTAATCACACCAAAGTAGTATTTACAAAGCTCAAATATTTGACTCATAAAACTGACAGATTTGGAAATTAAACTGAAAAATATGGAGGAGAAAACAACTGCTTCTGGAGAAGAAAACTGAAAGAAAATATAAGTGCAGGTCAGTCTCCAGTCAAGTTCTTATTTTTTATTCAAAATATATTTCTATTCTCTTTGCAACCGGCTTTAATTAACATGTAGACATGTATAAATACATAATAAAGATTTTAAAGGAGGCATGTGAAGAACACTGAATGTTTAATCAAAACTGCACAAGATTTGGACTTAGCTGTTGCATATTTTTTACTAGAAGATTCCTTCAGTACTTGATGGCAATATATGCTATTCAGAAAGATATTTCGTGGCAGAATTTAAAGTTTTATGAAAAATAGAAAAATTATTATAATGATATTTTGATATTGTATATTATAGCCGGCAGTGTCATCTTGGGTGCTGAAATTTCATTTAACAAGACTGTGAAGTGTGTCAGAACATGGGGTGAGGTGAATGGAAGACAGGTCATCGTGGTGGACACACCAAGTTAGGTGTGGCTTCTTCCCCCAATGCAGTCCTCTTGGTTATACCAGCAGACACATCGTTTTTAGAAGAGTAGATGCGAGTCATATTAGAAAACATGAGACCACTTGGAAAAAACATCTGGAGGCAAACCATTGTGCTCTTCAAAGGGGAGGAACATTGGGAAACAAATCAATTGAGTACCACATTGAAAGTGAAGGGGACATCCTTGTGAGATTCATTGAGATGTGTGGAAATAGATATCATGTTTTTGAGAGAGCATGAAAGATGACCGCACCCAAGTAAATCAGTTACTGGAAAAGATTGATGAAATGACAGATGAAAATGCATTGCTGATGTCACAAATCCTGGTCATGAACTTCGGTTCACTCACCACTAGAGGTCACTCTCCCATCACATGGACTTTCACACCACACAGTTACAGATCACTCATAGACTGCATTTCCCATCATCCACTGCACCAACACAGCTGTTCACAATGATCACGCTTGCACCTGTTTTCCATCTCACAATCACCATCACCCAATCTCACACACACACACACACACACACACACTACATAAGCCCTGGACTTTCTCCCACTCACTGCCGAGTATTGTTTAGCTCAGCTACTTACCAAGCGTTCCCAAGTTTCCTAGTTAGATTCCCCGTGTTCTGATTCCTGCCCGTGCTCCTGGATTATTCTCTCTGCCTAGCCCTCTGGATATTGTATGCTGATCGTCGACCCATGCTTGCTCTATGGACTGCTCTGTGTTTTGCCCCTGCCATACCTGTTTGCCGTGTACTGACCCTGCCTGTGTTTTGACCATGTTTAATAATAAAGCCTTGCAAATGGATCCTCTCGTCTCACGTCTCGTCAACCCCATAACAGAATACTCGGCCAACAAAGGATCCAGCAGCTTTTCTAGTGGATATTGTATATATAGCGTCATTGCTGCCAGTCACGAGCCAAGTCAAGTCCCGGCTGATGTTAAAGAGCCAAGTCAAGTCCCAGCTGATGTTAAAGAGCCAAGTCAAGTCCCAGCTGATGTTAAAGAGCCAAGTCAAGTCACAGCCTATGTTAAAAAGCCAAGTCAAGCCACAGCCTATGTTAAAAAGCCAAGTCAAGTCGCCGCTGATGTTAAAGAACCAAGTCAAGCCACAGCCTATGTTAAAAAGCCAAGTCAAGTCGCCGCTGATGTTAAAGAACCAAGTCAAGTCACAGCCTATGTCAAAAGGTCAAGTCAAGCTACAGTTGTTCGTCACGAGTCAAGCCAAGCCACAAGTGATCTTCGTGAGTCAAGCCAAGCCACAGTTGATCGTCATGAGTCAAGCCAAACCCCAGTTGATCGTCACGAGTCAAGCCAAGCCACAGTTGATCGTCGCGAGTCCAACCAAAGCACAGCGCTCCAGCCAGAGTCTCTTCGTGCCTCAACGCTCCAGCCAGAGTCACACCACGTCTCAGCTCTCCAGCCAGAGTCACACCACGTCTCGGCTCAGCATCCAGAGTCACACCAAACCACTGTGGATCATCATGAACTCACCCAACTCACAGCTGACCAGCCAGAGTCACGCCACGTCACAGCTGACCAGCCAGAGTCACGCCACGTCACAGCTGACCAGCCAGAGTCACGCCACGTCACAGCTGACCAGCCAGAGTCACGCCACGTCACAGCTGACCAGCCAGAGTCACGCCACGTCTCAGCTCCTCAGCCAGAGCCTCTTCACGTCTCAGCTCCTCAGCCAGAGCCTCTTCACGTCTCAGCTCCTCAGCCAGAGCCTCTTCACGTCTCAGCTCCTCAGCCAGAGCCTATTCCACCCAGAGATTTAAGGTCAGTCCTTCGAGTTCCCTGTTTGATATCCAGCGTGAGGGATGCACCGCTGGTGTCTGTATGCACTGCTGGTATCCCCAAATCCACTCACTTTGGCCCTCCTGTCCCTGAACTGATTTCCCTGTCTGAAGCGCTTCCCATGATAGGGATCGCTTTATGTTGCATTTGGGCTGCGTACACCACCATTGGACTGCCTGAGGTAGCGACGTCCACTATAATGTCTCCAGAGGTGGCAGCACATGCTGCAGAACCTTCTGAAGCGGTGGTGCTCGTTTCAGCTCCTTGCAAGGTGGTGGCGCCCAGCAATGCACTCTCAGCCTGTCATGTTACCACCGTAGAACTTCCAGAGGTGGCGGCGTTAGCTGCAGAACCTCCAGAGGTGTCAGTGGTATCCTCCTGTGAACTTTCACTCTGCCCTGTCACAGCAAGGAAGGCCGTCTGTGAACTTTCACCCTGTCCTGTCATGGCTAAGGAGGCCGTCTGTGAACTTTCACCCTACCCTGTCACAGCAAGGAAGGCCGTCTGTGAACTTTCACCCTGTCCTGTCACGGCAAGGAAGGCCGTCTGTGAACTCTCGCCCTGGCCTGTCACGGCAAGGAAGGCCGTCTGTGAACTCTCGCCCTGGCCTGTCACGGCTAAAGAGGCTGTCTGTGAACTCTCGCCCTGTCCTGTCACGGCAAAGGAGGCCGCCTGTGATTCCATGTCCTGCCCAGTCACGGCTGTGAAGGCCGCCTGTGAGTCTTTGTCCTGCCTAGTCACGACTATAGAGACCGCCTGTGATTACATGTTCGGCCCAGTCTCGACTATAGAGGCCGCCTGTGATTCCATGTCCTGCCCTGTCACGGCTACGAAGGCCGCCTATGAATTCCTGTCAGGTCCTGTCACGGCTATGGAGGCCGTCTGGGATTTCCTGTCCTGCCTTGGCACGGCTGTGGAGGCCGCCGGTGATTCCCAGACCTGCTCAGCCACGGCCCCTGAAACCAAGAAGGCTCTCCCTGTGTTGTCTGTCTCTACTCTCCCTGTGTTGTCTGTCTCTGCTCTCTCTGTGTTGTCTGTCTCTGTTTCCCCCCAGATCTCAGACTCAGACATGGTTTCCTGCCTGGTCTACGGTCCTACTCCGGTCTGGTGGTCTCTGGTCCTGTCTGCTCCGCCCTGGGGGGCTCCTGTCACGCCTGCTCCGCCCTGGGGGGCTCCAGTCCCGTCTGCTCCGCCCTGGGGGGCTCCAGGTCCGTCTGCTCCGCCCTGGGGGGCTCCAGTCCTGTCTGCTCTGCCCTGGTGGGCTCCAGTTCTGTCTGCTCCGCCCTGGTGGGCTCCGGGTCCATCTGCTCCGCCCTGGTGGGCTCCAGATCCGCCTGCTCCGCCCTGGTGGGTTCCAGTTCCATCCTCTCCGCCCTGGCTTCCACATGGACCTGGCCCTCCGTCCCTCCCCCTGCTCCGCCTCCGCTCCACCGCCCTCCTAGGATTGTTTAGGAGCGTCTGGAAGCCGCTCCTTGGGGGGGGGGCTATGTCACAAATCCTGGTCATGAACTTCGGTTCACTCACCACTAGAGGTCACTCTCCCATCACATGGACTTTCACACCACACAGTTACAGATCACTCATAGACTGCATTTCCCATCATCCACTGCACCAACACAGCTGTTCACAATGATCACGCTTGCACCTGTTTTCCATCTCACAATCACCATCACCCAATCTCACACACACACACACACACACACACACTACATAAGCCCTGGACTTTCTCCCACTCACTGCCGAGTATTGTTTAGCCCAGCTACTTACCAAGCGTTCCCAAGTTTCCTAGTTAGATTCCTCGTGTTCTGATTCCTGCCCGTGCTCCTGGATTATTCTCTCTGCCTAGCCCTCTGGATATTGTATGCTGATCGTCGACCCACGCTTGCTCTATGGACTGCTCTGTGTTTTGCCCCTGCCATACCTGTTTGCCGTGTACTGACCCTGCCTGTGTTTTGACCATGTTTAATAATAAAGCCTTGCAAATGGATCCTCTCGTCTCACGTCTCGTCAACCCCATAACAGAATACTCGGCCAACAAAGGATCCAGCGGCTTTTCTAGTGGATATTGTATATATAGCGTCATTGCTGCCAGTCACGAGCCAAGTCAAGTCCCGGCTGATGTTAAAGAGCCAAGTCAAGTCCCAGCTGATGTTAAAGAGCCAAGTCAAGTCCCAGCTGATGTTAAAGAGCCAAGTCAAGTCACAGCCTATGTTAAAAAGCCAAGTCAAGCCACAGCCTATGTTAAAAAGCCAAGTCAAGTCGCCGCTGATGTTAAGCACCCACACGTTTTATTATCTTTTATGTAATTTATCCATTGATCTGCATTATCAAACACTACAGTATTTCTATGCACGAATAAGTGAAGAGTAATCAGAATATAATTCTGTGAGAGGAAGATAAACTGTTCTTATATTTGCAGTAATTGATGTTTCTGAAAATATCAATATCAGTACAATCAAAATCATTTTGTAAAGAGGCTGTGTTCTCTCTGTTTGTAGTTCACTTCACTGTATTCAGCCAAGTGTCTGTTGTTTGATCTTCTGGCTGGAAGGACAGAGGCAAAACTCACAGCTGCATAATTCACATCTGAATTTACAATCTGTTTAAAAAAAAAAAAAAGCATATCTTTTTAATCCTTTTTTTTCTGTTTGAGAGCCACATCAAATTTTTATATAATAGTTCTCATTTTTAATGGATTAGAAGTATATTAGAATATATATTTTAACATACTGATTTCATATGTTAAAAATAATTAAAATTACCTCACATGATGATGTTTCATTTTTAGATCCTTCAAAATGTGCAGAAAATTATTGTTAAACTTTAATATACACATTTGTGATTGAATATTTAAATTGTTTTGCACATCACATTTTGATATTACAGTGTGTAAAACTTTAGATCACTATACTATGCAACAAATGGAAAGTGTGAGTGGAATTTTACCTTTTTGTCTTTTTCTCCAGCGTTTAAAATAATCAACCAGAAGTGTGATTATTACCATCACAAACAAAATATTGAAGGATATCAAGCAAAGTAACACAGGATCCCATACTTTTTGATTATTGCTATCTGAAATGGAGAAAAAGAAACAAAAAAGAATTTAATAAAGTAACAACATGCTTCTCATAGTAAAGATCCTTGTTAAAATACTGTGAATACATTGCTGCATAAAGCTGTGTTCTCTGTAGATTTTCCATGACTTAAAACTGTATACAGTGGTCAAATATTTAAGCCATATATTTGTAACAGTGTCTAAATGTCATTGCATTTGCTGACAAAATATCAAACCAAATGGCATTAATTTTAAAGCAACAGCGCAAGCACACTTTTCGAGCAAAACATTTCACAAAAAAATTGCATTTTAAATGATAAAACAATAGATATCTGATTACACATGAGTAAACATGAGTAGAACTGACTTAATACATTAAGTAAACACACTTTGAGACCTGTTGGTGAAAAGTAACTGGAAAAAATTGTTATAAAAATAATAAAAAAAGGAGCAGTTATGTTTCCCAAAGCCCCTTGGTTAGATCATTGATATAATGCCATAAAATTTAAGTGTGTCTTAAGGGTACAGATACTCTTGGAATCACTTTTGTGGAGATGACCGTTAAAAAAGTCAGATAGTAAAGGACTATCAGGCTGTTTACTAGGTCGTAGCAATGAATTGAAGAATTTACCAGTATTTTTGAAAGTGGTTCCATTCACAACTTTTCTCTCTTCACATCCCATATTAATGTCTTTGGACTCTTTTCCTTCTAAGCAGCAAATATAGATGTCAAGGCATATGATGATTTTAAATTTCTTACAAACAAGAGAAGTTAAATAATAGTCTACTCCAAAACAAAATGTATAAGCATGTTGAATTTATTTTACCTTTTAGCATCAGATGTGCTCCAGATATAAATTCTATTTTATTCAAGAAAACTGTCCCGCAGAAGTATTGTCCGATGTCCTCCTTGGTTGTAGCTGTGATGTTGAGGTGAAAAGAATCTTCACTTGCTGAAATATCGAATCTCCCATCTTTAAATTCATTCTCAAATTGGATATTATTCCAATAATTGTATGATAGTGCAATAAGACGAGGGATCTGTCCAATTTTCTGTTTATACCAAACCATTGTGTTGCCAAAATGTTTTTTTGTTGAGAAACATTTGATTGTAACATCATCTCCCAGCTGAAATGTTTGTAATGAGACAATTTCACCACTGCTGTCAGGTCGAACTCCAGCTAAAATAGAACAGAGATTTTATTTTAAACATTAAATGTGTACACATACGTGGAATTGACCAGTAAATAAATGTTTAAACAGTGGAAAGAGAAAAAAAAATCTATACTTACGAGCACAAAAGATCAAAATGGCCCAAATGATCATGTCTGAGGCAATGAATGTGCGAAAATGCTTTTTAGAAGACTTGCATGTGATGTGATTGGACACTTTCAAACCAAGACAGAATTGAATAAGACTGTGATTGGTTGAAATCGATCTGGTATCTCTCACTCCACTCCCAAATTGAAGAAAATTGTTACTAAATTTATGGGGTGATGATCAATAACTGTGTCACTTTATTGTCTGTAATTAAAGACTGTCAAGGCATGCAAAAAATGTGGTTTTGTGTAGCTATATAGCCCTGCTCCTGGACTTAGTCAAATGTAATGGCAGCAAGATCATTTTGTGAAGGCTTCACTGTTACATATCACATTTTAGACATGTCAGTCTCCAGATTTACATTAAAATATACATGGACAATTACAGAATTCCCAATTTAATGTACAAGTATTATTATGTGTGTGGGGGGGGGGGGGGTGGGGGGGATAGGCTATGGCTGCAAAATCTTAAGTATATGGACTGAAGTGGAATCAAGTCTAAAGTTTGAAAAGTCTAAATCATTTTGCTATTTTAGTAATAAAAAAATAAAACTGACAGTGGAAATACAACCTATTCTCTTTCAAGGTTATATATTTTATATCTTCAATCTTTGAGATAAATCATGGACTACATTTACATTTACATTTTACATTTAGTCATTTTGCTGATGCTTTTATCCAAAGTGATTTACAATTGGGGAATACATAAATCGATTCATCTTAAAGAGGCAAACAGACAGAGGAAGTGCTCGTAGCAACAAGTCTCAGGCATTGTTCAAATAAGTACAAGCTAGTGAGGGAAGGAATAGATAAAGAGAAATAAATATATTTTTTCTTCTTTTTTTTTTTTACTACACATAATGCATGCAAAAGATAACAGTATGTGAACTTGCCACAAATCTTTTTCTTTCTTTTTTTGAAGTGCTGCTTGTGTGAAAACAGTTTGTGGTTTTCTTGTTTTTCTAAAGATGGCCATCAGAAACGACCGCCGACCACATCAGCACCATATATAGTAATCATAGAGAAACAGGTCACAGCGGGACGGACATACATCCTGTGTGTGCATGTGAGTGAAAGTGCAGGTGCAATTTTTAAGGTCATAGGTGTAACACTGCCTCTGAAATGTTTCATGACCACAGTGTTAATGCATCGGAAAATTGAGAACGCAGAAGACCGTTGCATATTCAGGCCTCTTCTGCACTGCAAGTGTGAGTAGGTGTTTGTGGCAACCACATATTTAATGTATGAACAAAACTATAACCTGTTTGAAAATAGATGACTATATGTAATTTTAGAAATGTAAAGTTCAATCTGCAGCTACATTTTCTTCACAACTTGACAATGAGTATGTTATTATAAACAAGAGCACACCCACAGATGAGAATCCACATACCTACAGACACAGAGTTTTTATTTAGGTCATTTATTCAGAAATAACTCCATCCCAGTCCAACTAGTGTTGATGAGGCCTTAATATGCCATTAAACATATGCGGTTATGTAACTAGAGTTGTTTATGTATAATAGCATTAACATAATACTATAAATATTATCTAATACAAATAATTTGTGTAAGTGTATTTATTTAAAAATATTTATTTTAAAAAAATATGTGTAAAGAGCACTATATAATAGTGTCATTTAGTCTATATAATAAAATGTATTTTATTTTTTTCACAGATAATTATATTTATGCTATAAAACAAAAGTTTTAATTTTTTAAGCTTTAGCTCCCTCTTGAGGGTTGGTTCAGTTAGTGATTAAAAATTAACCAAAAATACAGAGCATTTAACTGAGAAAGATTAACTAAAATTCATCTTATTTCCACACAGTCCTGTTACAAACTCATCTCCCTATGCTAACTCATCTGCCATTTACCTTCTATCTACCAAAAATAAAATCAGGATGTGATTATTAAGACGTCTGGTACAGTTAGGTTTCACTGTATCAGTCAAATTATCACATGATATTTTTTTATTTAAATATAATCATTTAATCCAGATTATTTCATATGAGAGTTCATTGACAACAATGACAAAAACACCTTTAGAGGGACAAACAAAAAAACATTGGGCATTGGTCTTTCCTTTCTGTGCCCTCACAATGTGTACCAGTGAGATCGATTGAAGGACCATGTTCACACAGACACACAGGGCAGATGCACAACTCTGAAAATCTTTGTATTATCAGTTTTCAAGCATTCTGGCTTATCATGCATGTTATTTACAGGTTCTGTCCGCTGGCTTTCCTCAGTAGCTGCTCTTGTGACCCGTTGAAATGCATAAATTGCTAGTGGCTAAAGGGTTTTCAGTTGGGGTGATTTGCAAAACAATGTCTCTGTAAACCAAAATTGGAGAAAAAGAGTGAAATTAATAAAATTAAGAAGAATTAAATGCAATTTTTATTCAAGTCGAAAGAAAAACAATGAGAAGATGTGGAAGAGAGTCAATAACTGTGCGTGCCTAGAACTTTGAACACTCGGCTTTCGTCTGATTTCCTGTTACCTACAAGGACACATGAGGATGTTATTGAGTCAAAATACTAAATCATAATGTTGTCATACACACAGACGCAGTAGCCAGCAATAACTTTTCTAAAGTGTATGCAGTTCATGAACACCCTCCTCTGCACCAGAACTAAATACTGATCTATAAGGACATTATTGATAAATCAAACAGAATTCAATAATACACTGATTTTGATTACTGATGCTGGAAAGTTTTTCAATCTATATTTAAATTAAAATATATTATATTTAAATTCTGTACCAGTAGGATGGAAGTAAATCTGTATCTCTTGTTTTTAGCAAAACCCATATTTTTGCAAATTAAATTTTCAGTGGACTCCCATTAAAGATGTTATTAAAACAGGCCTCCATCTATGCAAAATGAATTATGTAATGTTTCATAAATACAGTACATCGGATGTCAATTTTAAGATAAATTCTTAGGTTCATACATAGATACTGCGCCTAAAATTGCATTAATAATAAACTAGTCATTATGTATTATTATGCATATTGTCACACTCTAATTTAGTAATAGCCAGGTTTAACACATTTAAAAGGTGCTATTAGATGGTTAAACTTACATAGACTTGGGGAGTGGGAGGAAGTCCATGAGAATCGGCTCTCTATGAATTAAAGGTTAAAAAATACAAGTAATGGTTTCTATGATCTATTGGTCTCTTTTTAGTCTGTCAGTAATACTTTTAGTGACTCAAAAACATACACAATATTGTATTAAATAGCATATGTAGTGGGTTTTTGGGATCTGTCCATGGTGCTGAAACATCTAGCATTACGTTAACAAAATAATGTGCTAGATGTAATGAAATGACACCAAAATATTTGATCTTCTAAATTTTCAACCAGTTAATAAAAAAACACTTAGGCTAATAGCGGTTGACTAATGTAGGTTTTTCAATGGCTGATTTTATGTTGATATATTTTTAGATATCTACCGATATTACATTATACATATAAAAAACACAAAATCTGTGCAAGGAATGCATGTGAATCAGTTCTTGGGATAGTAATACCTGATTTTGGATTTAATACTGTTTCAGGGCATAGAGACGCACAGGGTAGAAGCGTAAGGTCAACCTATAGGCTCACTGAAAATACGTGCCTCTATATACATTTCTGCAGCACTGTAATTATGTACCTACCTACAGAGCTGGGTAGTAACTGATTACATGTAATCTGATTACGTAATCAGATTCCAAAAATGAAGTACTTGTAATTAGAGTAAGTTACATTTTAAAATACTCGTAATCAAACTACAGTTACTTTTTTATGGATTACATGATTAAATATTCACACAATAGCAATACATTATTCATAATTCATTGATTCTCCCTAATTTCTCTTTTTCATCTTTTAAATTTTCCTTTCTAAAATAGCCTACCGATTATATACATTCAGAAAATCCAGTTTTGTGGACATTCACACAGTCATTAGTCAGGTGGCGATACAGCATTTGACCACTGGATTTATGAAAATCATCAGGTTTATGTTATGTCTTTGGAAGGCTTTTGTCTTTCAACTTCATTAAAATGCATATATTCACATTATTTCAGGATGCTTCTCACAGCACTGTTAGTAGGTAAGTATAAAAAATAGGTTATTCACATTATACATTTAAGTTTACAAAATAATATTAAACAACAGTTCCTTACATTCCTTACATTGACTAGAACAAAATAACTAATGAACTTCTTTTTCAAGGATTTGCAAATCCTCCATGGTGCACTTCTTATTATTACATCATCGATGAGTTCAAGAACTGGACTGAGGCTCAAGATTACTGCAGAAAAAGGAGGAGGGAGGGAGGGGAGGGGAGGGGAGAGAGGTGGGGGAGGGGAGAGAGGTGAGGGAGGAGGGAGGGGGAGGAGGAGGGTGTGGTGGTGTTGTTTTAAGCATAATATTGGTGGTTTAAGCGTAATATTGGTGGTTTAAGCTTAATATTGGTGTTATGGCTGTAGTGTGCAGTTTTATGTGTTAAGCTTAAATTCAAAACTAAACTCAAATGTGGTGTGGCTGTAGTGCACAGCTTCGAGTTGTTTGCCTGTTTTCTTTTAGTGTTAGAGCAGTAGGGAGTCGGGTGACATTTTTTTTTTTGTCCTTGTTTTTGCTAGTTAGGAAGTCAGGTAAGAATTGTTGTTTATTTGTATTTATTTTTCTTGTAGGTTAACCAGTTTCCCTTCTGGCAGGTAGTAATCTTTTTTGTTATTTTGGCTTTACCCACTCCTGAAGAGAGGCTTCTTTTTATGTTGAAATTGTTTGCTTGGATATCTTTTTGCACTGTATATGTTGTCATTTGTTTATTGAAAATAAACCTACAGGCATCTTACCTTGTGTGCTGGGACTGAGAATGCTGCAAGCCTTTACTTTAAAATGTTACTTCCCTTTTGCCCCTAGACATCTAATTGGGAACGTAACAAAACCAAGATGAGAACACAAAACTAAAGCTGCTGCTCAATGACCAGAATGTGGCAAAAGCTTACGTAGCTTACGGAATTTAATTTTGTGCGCAACTGAATTTGCCAAGTGCGCAATTGGCTGATGTATCGTGTTCAAAGAAACTCAGATTTGTCTGTGGCACTGGTAAGAAGACCTCTTTGTTTGTGTGATCCTAGAATAAAGACAATACAGTGTTTGATGTTTTAAATTACTGATTTGATTATTTAAATCCCTGTAGCAAAGATTCAAGTACTGAGAATAAACATGCAGTCAGCACTGAACCTTAATGTCAATGATTTAAACGGCACCATTTTACAGCAGGTCAGTGTTAAAATGATGCACAATAGTTTTGCAACAATTCATATGCTCTTTAAAGTAATGTAAATGTTTGAATGACCCATGAAAACATGTTTATGACTAAGCTCAGGTGGTTGATGGTTCTGTTTGTCTTCAGTTGCAGCAAAAGCTGAGGGAACTGGGACTGCCGTGTATCACCAAGCTGACATATTTATATATATAATTACTGGATGCGCTACACTTATTGTTTAGAAAGTGACCAATAATCTGTGACCAATATTTTATATGTAGATTGATTTCTCCTCTCGAAACTGTTTCTGAAGCGTGTTCTCTCATCACCGCTGCGCCTGAATATGACCAATCACAACAACACCACGGAGACCGAGGAAAATCGGGGATTAAAGTCCAAAACCTGACTTGAAATAACCTAACAAATCAATCGGGGCTAAAGCGGTTATAAACGTCAATGTAAGTTCACACAATCTAACTAATTTGTGCACGCTTATTCTTAAGCAGCCCTTAATGTAGTCTCGCATAGCCAGACCTTCAGACTGACGGCTGAAGGTCTGGAATAGATGGCAGCATTTATTGGCCGAGGCCGTTTGACCGACATGTCAAACAACCAATCACAGTTCGTTTCGTTCAGCGTCACGTTTCGGTGCGTGGAAATGTCACCACAATACCAGACCGGTGTGTGAAACTCTCGGACGTATTTTAAAGATTCTATGCCACGAACTTTAAAAATTTCACATACTTTTGAAAATCCAGCGTTTATTTGATCCTGATAAGCGCTCATCGTCACATTTGTAAACACGACGGCTTTCTTCTTTCGTGAGGGGGTTTGGCATCACGGCATCTTTGTTTCCAGGCGGAACATTAAAGAACGCGACACACACGTCTCCCGGAAATCCTGTATAATTCAACCAATCCGATGACGACTTCGACACTCCTGAAGTGTTTCCAGAAAAGTGTGCCATATGCATCAGACGTTTAGCCAACGGTCCGTGGACGTGACGTCTTAGGCTGAGACTACCTTTGGGATGTCGATCATGGATAAAATCGTTCCACCATGGCAAACAGTAGGGCCGTGCACAAATGACCACTGCCCCTTTGCCCTCATCGGCTGAGGTGCCACTCTCACTCTCACCATCACCCCAGCTCAAAGCGTTCTGTCACCACTCCGCTAAAGATCCGCTGATTCTGCGAATCCGCTCTGTGTTTTCCCGCCAGCTCGAGTGGAGACCACAGTTCCCAAAGGTCGTTGCATTAACAGGTAGCTGCATTAAAATCCACATTGGTCAGTGGATGATTCGCTGAAGTAGTTAGTTTGTTTTTGTATTTCTGTAGGTAATTATTTGCTCTCGGCCTTCTAAAAGTGACAAAAAAATATCCACGTTCTTAGAATTAGAATGTCTAATCAAATTATAGTACCCGATCAGATCGAATATAAATAACACAAAATTCGCTGTTGTTGGCACACTTTAGACAAAAAAAATGCCTTCACAAAAAAGAAGACAGAGCCAGAGAGAGAAAGAGCGAAGGGAGGCTGCTAAAGGCAGTTCAACATTGCAAACATGGATTCAAAGCTCCAGCAAGCCAACAGGTAAATCATCATAGAATATTTAGCAGTTTGTCACACTTTAATTCTTGTAATTAAGTATATTTCCCATTATAATCACTTGTCTTGATACCAGTAATCTATAACACATCATATTTTATTAAAACCATATTAATAGTAGGCCTATAAATAGTTAAAAAATAATAATATAAATGTTCTAAATGAGTTTTTTCTTAGTATATAATATAGATTTATGCTGTAAAATATTAAATTAAATGTATAATACTTATAGGGGAGAGTGGGGTAAGATTAGCCATTTTTTTTTACTTATGTGGTCCTCAAGATAAGGGAAAATGATGCAGAAGTACAATGAAAGTATCTATCCTATCCCATCCTATCCTAATGAAAGTATTCCTATCATTTTAAATGATCAGAATTTATCTATGACAAAGGGTTCTAAAAATATGGCGTCTTATAAAAACTTGTTCCCATGGCTCAGTTTGCCCCGGGTTAGGGGTAAGTTGCCCCGAGTCGAGTCAGTAGGTAAGATGCACCATCTGGGTGTAAAATGACCATCTGACCGAATCTGATTCAAACCCATGTGAAATAAATCATTTAAAAACGAATTTAATAATTCGAATACAGCGAATCACCTTAGCCCACTGCAAGTCGGCGTGGGAGTTCGGCCGGATCGCCGCTGACTCAAGCCCGCCGGATCGCCACTGACTCAAGACCGCCGGATCGCCGCTGACTCAAGCCCGCCGGATTGGTGCTGACTCATGCCCGCCGGCCGCCGCTATCCCTAGCCCCGTGGATCAAGTCCACATGTCACGGCCAGGAGTGCCGTGTGTCTGTCTTGTTGTGCCCACAGGAACATTTTAAACTTACCTTGTCTTGTCCATGGAGACTCGTCTGGGGCAGGCGGCTCCTTGTTTAGTGGCCATGGAGGCCATTCCCAGCCGCCTGCCCCCTTGTCGCTGAGATGGAAGTGGTTGCTGAGGGACCCTGTAAGGGCCCCTGACTCTTCGTCATGCCCAGAGGAAGCCTCAGCTTCCAAGCCAGCCCAGGAGGGCTTCTGGTTCCTGTGGGATGTCCTGTCCTGTTTGTCTGGCCCTGGAGTCTTGTCATGTCATGTACTGTTCTGTGTGTCTAGCCCCGGAGGGCTCCTGATACCCCCTGACTTCCCCAGGGAAATTTTGGGGGGGGTAAAAGGGGTTCCGGCTGTAGGGGCCGGGCCGAGGGGACCGAGGCCAAGGCCCCGAAGGCCATCTGCCATGGCCTCCAGAGCTCCCAGCTCCGCCATGGCCTCCAGAGCTCCCAGCTCCACCATGGTCTCTGTCTGTCTGTTCCGCTCTGGAGGTCCCCGTCCTGTGTTCCTGTCCGTGTTTGTCCTGAGGGGCCTCCAGAGCGCCCACCCCCCCTCCCCGATGGAACTGTTAAGTCTCGGGACGAGCCTTTCGGGAGGGGGGAGTAATGTCAGTCCTCTGTCGTGTGTGTCATGTGTTCCCGCTTCTTGTGTCCATATTTGGTTTGTTTCCTGTCCTTGTTTCATGTCATTTATGAGTTAATTAGTGTCCAGCTGTGTGTATGTGATTATGTGTTAATTACCCTGTGTATTTAGTTCCTGTCTTTTGAGTTTGATGCGTCTGGTCTACTCGTTACTCCCCGGTGTTCCTGTCTGTCAGCCTTGCCTTGTCTTGCCCTGATGTCATTAAAGACTGTTATTTTGAGTTTACGTCCTCGTCTGCGTGTTCCTGTTTCCTCCCTCGTGTGTGCACCATGACAGGTACTACAGGTGGAAAGATATATCTGATTAAAATGTGATGAAAAGCATTTTCTGGTTCTTATCAGAGAAAGATTTGGTGCACTTGTACACTGTCCCTATCAAATAAACTACAAATAATATGTATATGTGATAAACTAAACCACTAATATCACATTAAAATACCAGTTTATAATTCAGGGATGTAACGTAACTACAGTGCCTTATGGTAGGATAAGTTAAAATGTTGACTCAATTTACCCCACAACATTTGGCTCACTTTGCCCATAGCTGCCATTTTGGGAAAACAAAAAATAGCTACTGTATCTTACCAGTTCAGGCTAATATTTAGCTAATGATTTGCATAGTTTTATAGGGTGCTAAATCACCTATATGTATCATAAATATTTTTAGACCTGGATAAATTTGCTTTGATGTAACAACCATTATCTGTTATGCTAAAATTTTACTTTAACAAGCCAAATGGGTGCCTTCCATTCCCCTCATGTGTTTCTCCTTTTCACAGTCTGGCAGAAATGATGGGTGGTTCCAAAATACATGGTCACATGACAGTAAGAGTGTACAGTTGCCAAGATACAGGGGGTGGGTCAACTTACCCCACTCTCCCCTTCTTCCATTGAAGATGAGGCAGAAGCAGGCTCAGAGAGTGAGGGAGAGCCCACTCTTATCAAAACATCTACAATAAAGTCTGAAATTATTACAGAGTGTGCCGTCTTCTCTTTTCATTTTATATTTGTAACAGATACG